>WUAM01007487.1:0-23634 GCA_024336885.1 Actenoides hombroni | reverse complement strand
TCCTGACTGGTACCCATAGAGCTTCCAGCACTACCAGCCTTGGGATCTGGCTGCCTTAGGTGGCATTTGCACAGTTGTGTGATGTGGAAATTTTGTGTAAAGGATGAAATATGTCTGTTTTGTTTCCCTTACAGATGGCTTTAGGAATGTAAACACGTAATTTTGGTTAAGATGTGGTTTATTTGGCCCGTGCCCGGCCCTGCCCTCACACACGTATGGATCTGTGTGTCAAATTAACGGGTGTTGAGCCAAACACTGCCCATTGGTTTTAGTGAGATGCTAGGACTGTAACAGATGGCAAAATTTGCCTTGTGTCTCTCTGGCCTCCTTCCAAATTGGGTAATTATATTATACATAACTACAGTTATGTACAGTTTCAGTTCAGCTCAGTATTTTTCATTCCCTGAATTGTTAAGCAGCCTTCATATCTGAGGAACCTGTATTTCTGTTGTGTGTGTCATATAGATTTCAGTGGTGCTTCCCTTGAACCCGCTGTGTCTTCCTGATTTAACCAGACTCTGGGGACCCTTTCCCAGTATGCTTCACTGGGACCCATTAAGAGTAGAAGAAACTTCAGTGTTTGAATCTGACTTTGAACCAATTAACACTACAAGAAACTTCAGAGTTTGACTCTAACTTTGACTTCTGCAGAGGTTTCATCAGCTTCCTCTCAGTCCCTGAGGTTTATTTGGCACCAAAGCCGTGGGGGGGGGGGTGGGGTCTTGGGGTGGCCTGGAGGGTTGGGGGGGGATCCTGGAGGTTCTTGGGTGCTCCGGGAGGATCTTGAGGGAGGGTCCTGGAGGATGTTGGGTGCTCCTGGAGGTTCTTGGGTGCTCTTGGAGGATGTTGGGTGCTCCTGGAGAATCTTGAGGGGGATCCTGGAGGTTCTTGGGTGCTCCTGGAGGATCTTGGGGGTGCTCCTGGAGGATGTTGGGTGAAGGAGGTGCTAACCTCTTCTCTCTGGACACAAGGGAATGGCTTCAAGCTGTGTCAGGGGAAGGTTGGATTGGATACTAGGAAAAAGTTCTCCCCAGCATCCCATAGGTAAAACAGCACTTGTCACACAGACTTCCTTAAGGGAGAAGGATGGTATGGAGAAGTTTAATCTGCTCACCTGGGAACATGCTTGGTTTGCAGGAGGGTGCCTAAGGAATTGTCACATACACTGACATAAGAGAAATGAGAATTACTTCTAAGGAGAGCTGATATTTTTTGCATGATCAAGTGACTCCAGACTCAGTGAAAGGTAATAGTAACATACAGAGCTTAGCCTTTTTTATCACCTTTATTTCCTTAGCTATGTTAGTTGACAGAAAACTCAGTGTGTTACTTCCTGAGTTCTCTAGTGTGTTGTCTCCACCCAGTGCAATGACAAATAATTCTAGTGGTTTCCTTTATTTCTCTGCTCAGAGCCTGTTCCCCCAGCGAGGGATACACAACCCCCGACACAGTAGCAGCGGAACTGAGACGGAGGCAAAGCTGTCAGCTCCCACCTCATACATCCAAGAGGCCCAGAGGGAAGCCCACAGCAGGTTAAGACACTGAAATATTGTTTGAAAAAGAGGCTTTCATTTTTTTCCCCCCTTCAAGCTGAAAGCTGTTCTGCCTCCAGACAAGGTGTGCTCAGAGGCAGCCAGCACCAGCCCGTACTGGTCCCAGTGCCTCCCAGTACCACCCCATACTGGTCCCAGTACCTCCCAGAGCTCCCAGTGCCTCCCAGTACCACCCCATACTGGTCCCAGTGCCTCCCAGTACCAGCCCCTGCTGGTTCCAGTGCCTCCCAGTACCTCCCAGAGCTCCCAGTATCACCCCATAGTGGTCCCAGTGCCTCCCAGTACCTCCCAGTACCAGTCCCTATTGGTCCCAGTACTTGGGGGGCTGTGGGCGGGAATCTGGGAGGGGAGGGCAGGGGGAGGCTTTTCCCCTTAGAAATGCTGAGGGGGTGGGAGGGCTTTGGGCGGGAATCTGTGAGGGAAGGGCGGAGGGAGGTTTTTCCTCTTAAAATTGCTGAGGGATGGGGAGGGCTTTGGGCGGGAATCTGTGAGGGAAGGGCGGAGGGAGGTTTTTGCCCTTAAAATTGCTGAGGGCGTGGGAGGGCTTTGGGCGGTCTTTTTTGGCAGAGAGGCTACATTTAATTTTTAGTTCCATTTGGATGACAAAAAGTGACACTCTACTTCTTGTTCAGTAAATTGATAGCAGTGTTAAAGTACCATATTTGCTGTCCACTAAATTAAAAGCAACTTCATTCTACAGTAAAAAAAGTAACACAGAATTAAGTTGTTTCTCCACAGTGTGGTCATCTTACCCCTTCTTTCTGATGAGACAATCTCTAGAACTGCTACTTGGTTTGAAGTTTTCTAGCTTCTTTTCACCCAAAAGCACGTGAGCTATTTCTGTCCCTCTGTGATAACTTACTGTAATTTATACTACTGTCCATATTTTCCAGAAATACTGCTGACCCCAGTGAAGAAAGACAGCCTGCATCCTCCAAGGCTTCTGAAGACCAATTTCTATCCTGTCAGTTGTATCCTAATCTACCTAATTATTGATTCTTCTTCATGATTAGTCAACAACCTGGGGCCACGCCATGGGCCAGCGTCTTCCCAAGCTCCACCCACACCGAAAAGGAGCGACACCATTGGCTGAGCCCTTCCCAAGCTCCACCTCTAACTGGGGTCACGCCATTGGCTGGGTTCTTCCCAAGCCCCGCCTACCCTGAAATGGAGCCACGCCATTGGCCGGGTTCTTCCCAAGCCCCGCCTACCCTGAACCAGAGCCACGCCATTGGCTGGGCTCTTCCCAAGCTCCCTCCTACTGAGTTAGAGGTAAAACCCACAAAGCCCAAAAACAATAGCAAAAAAATCCCTTTCTTTATCCAATGAAAAGTCTTCATGTGAATAGCATAAACATTAAACAAGGTGTCCTTCACTAGCCTGAAAGCCAGGAAACAGGTCAACCAGGCAAAATTACCATCAATAGGATGTTATTCTTTATGTTAACAGGCATTAGTCATCACATTTTATTATTTCTTGTTTGTTGTCTAAAAAGACTGAGATCTTTCAGGAATTTAAGTCAAGCAGCATATCACCTATGAGAGTAGAATCAGAGAATTGGATACCTTGGAAGATACCTTCAATATCATGGAGTCCAACTGTTAAGTCACCACTAAAACACATCCCTCAGCACCACACCTCCATGGCTTTGAAACCCCTTGAGTAATTCAAACTCACATGCCACCTTGTGCTGTGCCAAGAACTTTGGTGGGTTTTTTTGTTACGGGACTACAGCGCCCGACATGCCGAGGGCAGAAACATGGCGCCAAGGTAGCCCCGTGCCCCGGGACTACAGCTCCCAGCATGCCGAGGGCTACCAACATGGCGCCCAGGAAGCCCCGTGCGCCAGGACTACAGATCCTGGCATGCCGTGGGCACAAACATGGCGCACAGGAAGCCCTGTGCGCCAGGACTACAGCTCCGGGAATGCTGAAGGACACAAACATGGCGCACAGGACGGACTACAGCCCCCGCATGCCGGGGGCTACCTACCTGGCGCACAGGAAGCCCCGTGCCCTGGGACTACAACTCCCGGCATGCCGAGGGCTACCAACATGGCGCACAGGAAGCCCCATGCCCCTGGACTACATCTCGTGGCATGCCTAGGGACACCAACATAGCGCACAGGAAGCCCCGTACCCCGGGACTACAGCTACCGGCATGACGAGGGGTACCAACCTGGCGCACAGGAAAGAGAAAATGGCAGCTATTTTTCCCTCTTTCTTGTAATAATAGTTTTCAAAACATCTTACATCATCAGATAACTAGCAGTTAAAGTAACACAACTCCAAAATCTGCTTAGCAGTGAATTTGGAATTTCTAATTATTGCCAGTGGCTGTGTTTGCTAAGGATTTGTGTCTGATTCCTATAATTACTTCACAAGCTGCTAAGAAGGCTTTATACTAATAACTGCAGCCCTGGACCCTTTAGCTACAGAAAGGAATTATGGCACTTGGAATCTGAAACATTACCTTCGACACCTGCATTTCCTACTTACACCCCTTGGAACAGGAGCTATTGCTTTTTATTGCTCTGCACAGGGAAGGAAAAAAAAAAAGCTAAGGAAGGAATACTTAATATTCTTGAGATTAGAAAAGTTCCTGCTAACGCTGCAGAAAAGTAAGGCAAAGGCATCCCTGCTTGGTTTAGGTCTATTAAGGTCCCCAAGGTGTCCCCAAGTGCTCCAAACAGGTCCCCAAGTGTTTCAAATGTGTCCCCAAGTGTCCCAAACATGTCCCCAAGGATCCTCGAGTCTCCCCAAGTGTCCCAAACGTGTCCCCAGGGGTCCCAACTGTGTCCCCAAGGTGTCCCCAAGTGCTCCAAACATGTCCCCAAGGGTTTCAAACATGTCCCCAAGTGTCCCAAATGTGTCCCCAAGGATCCTTGAGTCTCAAAGAGACTGTGCCTTAGGTTTTTCTCTTTCTATGTACTTTTGTATGAGGCTTTTGTATGAGGCTGAAGAGTCTTGGCTACTTTTTCACATGCATTTTTAGGATTCTCACTTGATTGCACTTTCTGACCTCTAATAAACACATTCTCTTTGATTATCAATATTTTGCTATTTTTTGTGGTTTGTGTTTATCTTTAAATATTAATTTTTATGTTGCTAGGCTTAGCACACTTGACTGCATGGACTTGTCAGGGCATCGCTTCAGGGAGGAGGGAAATCTTTTCTGGATGGATGACCCCTCTCTTCTCCATCTGCTTTTCTGGCTTTCAGCTCACTTGCAGCCCTTGGTATTCAGGCATGTATCATCAGCTCTTGCTTAGGAAGATATGAGGTCAGCCATCCAGCATCATCCTGTTGCTGCTTTGCTCCATAGTGCATGAGGTCTTTGTAAGAAAGGTTTCTGGACTTCCTTTCCCTCGGCATGCCGGGAGCTGTAGTCCCGGGGCACGGGGCTTCCTGTGCGCCACGTTGTTGTCCCTCGGCATGCCGGGAGCTGTAGTCCCGGGGCACGGGGCTTCCTGGGAACCATGTTTGTGCCCTCGGCATGCTGGGAGGTGTAGTCCCAGGGCACTGGGCTTCCTGGGCGCCATGTTGGGGTCCCTCAGCTTCCCAGGAAGCCCTGTGGCCCGGGACTGACGCTCCCGATGCTTGTAAGGGTTGATATTTCCCAAGGGCAATCACTGGCATTTTTTTTCAAACAACCTCTCCTGTAGCCTAAAGTAAAGGGATGAGGTGACAAGTTCTTCGTGCTGTCCATGAAGTGGAAGGAACTGGTGAGATAGAATTTAAGATTTCAGCTTTAAAAGCTATCCTGATGAATCTATTCTCAGACATTGGTGCTTTTTAGGGGTGATATTTTCCTAGGGCAAACAGTGGTAGCTGTGGGTTTCTGTGCTGGTTTTGGCGGTTTCTAGCTTGATCACTTGATCTAAATGGAAGACTTGATCTAAACACCTGACAAAATCATGCATTTAAGCCTCTCTGTGAAGACCTTCCTGGTAATACAGGCATCTGCTGTGAGCATTGGCTATGTTATTAAGTGCATTACAGTCAGAAGTGAGTTATGTATTTTTGCATGGGATACCAGCCCCAGTCCTTTTCTTCCTGAACTGCTGGAGGTTCCTGGCATATCATTCTCTTTTCTGTAGTGTTTACTGAGTGGTCAGCTGGTACCCCCTGTTTCCTGAAACAAATATATGCCCACTACAAGATTATGCAATGGCAATACTTAAAGGGCTTCTGCTTTTTCATGCTTGTTTCTTTGGAAGGATAGGATTGTAAGTTCCTTTTCTAAGATAAATATTGTGGCACTGTAAACACGTCTGTATAAATACTGCATTACATATTAATGCTGCTAGTACTTCTGCTAAATTAAAGGGGAATAACTGCTACTTGCCAGAATTTCCCTTGCGCTGGGCAGTTCCTGGCAATACATACGCTGGGTGTTGATAAATGCATATGACAGGCTGCAGAAAAACAGAGTCTGGGGGAGCAGGACCCGCCTGGAAGCTCCTGGCGGGTGGTCCTTGCAGCAGCTCCATCAGCTTCTCCTTGTTCTCCAGGTAGCCCAGTTTCAAAGGCAGTGTTTACGTGGCAGTAGCAAGGCAAGCTAAGTCTAATTAGGAGAGAAATTTACACCATTTCCATAGGTTAATGACAAATCCTTGCTTTTTGCAGCATTGCAAAGCTGATGGGGAAAACGAACTGACATAATCCAATTTCCTATCAGGAGCTGTCTTATAATTGTAGAAAAAACCAACATTCCCTAATCTGTTAAGTCACTGATACGATAAAAATTATGCTTAATGTGATAACAGACACAGACACACGGACATGCGTGGACACGGACACGTCAACGGACACAGACACAGACACACAGACACACGGACACACAGACACACGTGGACACGGACACGCGTGGACACGGACATGTGAACACACACAGACACATGGACACGCGGACACGCGTGGGCACAGACACGTGAACACACATGGACATGTGAATGCACACAGACACAGACACACGGACACGCGTGGACACGGCCACGAATCTTAGGAAAAGAAGATCCCTCTCCCATCCCAAAGACAGCTTTTGAGAATTACCTGCCTGAGAAGCATATGGGAAAAGGAACAGTCCACTCAGAAATGCATTAAGTAATATCATCCATCATCTTAAGGACACAAAAATGTAAGAGTAAAGTTGGGTAAAAAATATCCTCTTCTATTTTTTGCTCCCATGATATAAAGCAAGACAAAGCAATTAAGGACCAGAGAAATACAGATTAAAGGTGACCTCTAGCAACCCCACATGCTAATGCTTGACCTCTAGTACCCCCCGAGCCGAAAATTTTTGGGGTAAAGTTGACCTCTAGTAACCCCCCATGCTAATTGATGACCTCTAGTAACCCCTGAGCTGTAAAGTTTTTGGGTAAAGTTGACCTCTCGTAACCCCCCATGCTAATTCAGGACCTCTAGTAACCCCTGAGCTGAAGTTTTGGGAGAAAATATCCCGCTCGAATTGAGAAACAAATGTCATTTACAGACAGAACTACTTCTATCCTTCTGCGATCAAAAGGATTAGATACCTCATCCACTCCAAGCACCCGACCAAGCACAAACAAAAGCTTGTCTCTTCTCTCTCCCTGTCACATTGAAACTAATCAGTGAAAACAAGGTAGAAATGGGGTTTTTCAGAGCAATTAAATTGCAAGTTAAGTTTTATCTCTTCAAGTAATTCCCTGTGCCCTCAGGCTCCACACTAAAACCTGGACCCAGCACTGTGTCATGATTCTTGTGCTGAGCATACAGCTAGAGAGGCAGGAGGTAGCACAGGGAAGGTTGTGTTTTTGCTGGGAAACAGCATTTTTCAGATGAGAGATCAGAAATGGCTATTTTGGAAGATCTCTCAGCATGCCTGATTTGGTCTCAGTTTCTAGTCCAGCACTTAATGTCTGACATTACGTGTCATTAATACTTGCATGTAAGCTTGCAATATATGGATCTGGCTTTAGCCCAGTCTCTGAAAAGAAGGAAGTCAGGAATTGTGGCTACTCTTTATAGACACTTTTACACCAAGGTTTGTCAGGCATGCACAGGAACAAGTAAATCCATACATTAAGAACTCCTTTTTCCTCTTCTGGACTTCGTTATTGAAGGATGGGATAGTCCCTCCAAAAATGTGATTGTCAAACTGCAGGCAAGTAAATTAAGAAAGATTACTGCAAGGGAAGGCAGGGCTCAGAACATCAGCACAGAAGTGGGCAAAGAATGTGCATCAAGGGTTAGGGGTTTGCTTGGCTCACGTGGGAAGTATAGCAGAGCTGAGCTGTGTTCCCCTAGGCCTTACAGTCATACTTCTGTCCCATCACCATCTTAGTTCCCAGACCTATCCATCCCCACCCTCTTCCCTTTCTCCATCCATCCCCATCTCTATCCCCATCCCCATTCCCATCAGTGAATTATTATAAGGATATAATATGCCATAAGGAACACAGTTCTGGAGAATCCAGAAAGCAATTTAGTCAAAGAGTAATGTAAGTTTTCTTAAGGTCTGAATGTAAATGTGTACAGACATTTTGTTGTTCTCCATATGCATCATACACTCATTTGCCAATTTTACTTACATTTTCTCCAAACAAAATTTAAATAATTAAGTCAATTCCTAGAAGCTAGTAATTAATTTATTACTCTTGAAATATTTGTAATTAGTAAATGCTTAAATCAAGAATTCAAGACTCATCTGCCCTGAAACAAAGACTGACAATGAAGAGGGGGTGGTTTGGTTTCATATGTTTGGGGTTTTTTTTCTCAGGAGGTCGGGAAGGCTGGAGCTCAGGGGAGGCAGGGAGAATCAGTCTCTACAGGAGCAGCTTATTATCTAATAACTTTGTCACTATTTTCACCCACACTGTTGCACACTCACCGGCAGCGGCACCGGCACCGGTACCGGTACCGGCAGCGGCGACGGCGGCACGGACCTCCCCCGGCATCGTCCCAACCGGTTGCACGGGGCCATGCGGGGCCCGGGACCGGGAGGAGCCGCCGCCGCCGCCGCCGCCGCCGCTGCTGCTGCTGCTCCCCCCGCAGCCGCCGCCGCCGCGCATCGCTAGGGACCGGCACCGGCACCGGCACCGGCACTGGAACCGGCAGCGGCTAAAAAGAATCACTGCTGTGCATTGATGCTTGTTCAGATAGAGGGATTTACCATTTCTGCCTTGAAATCCCATTTTTTATGACAATAATACCATTGCCATAGCTTATTCTTTGTAGAGTTTCAGTGTTATAAACATTTATGCCGAAATATATACAAATATATTTCAGTGTATGAATATATTAAGCATTAAAATATAATACAATTTTAACACAGGTTTCCTGTACTATCAGAAAATAAAATGGGGTTTTTACCATCAACATGCTGACATATCTATAGAAGTTGCACTGTCAGCAGAGCCAGATCTGTTGAGTATTCTGGAATGTGATGCTTTGTTTGGAAGAGCTGTAAACCAACAGCATGTTAGAAAGCATTAGAAGGCAGTGTGGTTACCTCAGCTAGTTAACATTTGTATAAGGTGTTAGACACAGGTGGTATTTAAAGCAGAGTGCTAATGTTTAACTATTTGTAAAGGAGAAGAAGCTACACGCAGACTTCCTACAGAGAATTTAAAATACTGCTTAGCAGTATCAACTTATTTTGGCTGCATGCAAGTCTTTGCATATTATCCTACTGCCAGAAAAGTACACAGCACCTCTGAGTCAAATAAAAGTTCTGGTTCCTGCACATAATCTGCATTTAGTTAGAAGATAATAACTCATAGAGTGGGGAAGAACAGATAATAGTTCCCCCAATACAATCACATGGTTATCGGGGCTACAGAGATGGGGGGTAGTGCCGGGGGGGCCGCGCAGGGCCACCCCCCCAGGACAAGGGGACACGAGGAGACCCAGTGCGGGGGGACATGGCACGGGGCAGCCTCACGGAGCAGACCCCCACCCCCAGATATCGATGGGCAGCGAGGGGACGGCACAAAGAGGGGCACGGCACGGGGCGGCGCCCGCGGGACAGGGGGGGGAAGCGGGGGCGCGGGCGGGGGAATCCATTTCTAAATGAATACTTCTGTGGATTTGCTACTAATTTCATATTGGCTGTTCTGTAATACATTGCTGCTTTTAAAATGAAGGGCTCTATACTCAGTGCTTTTCTTAAGAGAGGCTTGACAAGCACTCTTGTCATGATGCTGGCAAGCCTGGAGCCTCTAATAGGACCTCATGTTCTCATTTCACTTGTCTGTCAGGGTTTTAAAATACTCTTATTTCAAGAAGGTGACAATGTATTGCTGCATCCATATTAAAATAATTGGAACTATGTAAGTACATGCAAAGCATATGTAGATAGTGTTATTGTGAATGTATGCACTGAAATCCAATTTTAAGACATAATTATGAGAAAGGACAAGGCTCTAAGATCTAGAATTAGATCTTTTGGCCCTTTGTCCTTTAATCTCCATAACAATGCAGGTAATTGTATGTATATACTAGATCTCAACAATATTCTCCTTTGTAAGGAAATAAATAGTCCTTTCTGTATGCGCAGAGGTTTTTCCAAGACACTCCAGATCTCTCCAAATCAGAGATCAATCACTAGAAAAATACACATTCCCAAATAACTAATTGGAACTGCTGAAATAAGTTCCTTTCCATTCTCTGATACCAGAGACAAGAACCTTTCCAAGGATGATGTTTACAGACTACCCCAGATGATTGATACCAAGAGGATAGATCCCCTTGGGGAAACAAAGACGTGGTGTGACTAAGGGAAGGCACACAGAGATACAGCTAATTATGAATACCCACCTTCAAATGAAAGAGAAAGGAGGGGAAAGAAATTCTCTCTGTATTTTTAGACAGATTCACGAAAACCTCTTTTTTGGAATGGTTTTGATTACTCATTCTAGGCTTCCGAGCTTCAAGTGCATTGTTACAAGCTGTCTCCATCTGTCAGATCTTTAAGTAAAGCAGAGATCTACGCACAAGGGCGCTGCTTCGCCTGAGGCCTCGCTTACTTCTCCTTTTTACAGTTGGAATAACCCCGCGTAGGGAACCCACCATGCTCAAAGACACTGCGATACCGGCACACCGCGGGCAGCGCATAAAGCAAGCTCCCGGTTTCACTCCTAGGCCTCAGAAGTCCGTTCAATATAAAACCCCTTTGAAAACCATATATCAGACAATAAATTGTCAAATACTAAGCTGATAAAAACACAAAGAGCACTTCAATGGGTGTATGAATCCTTTTCCTTTTGTGTTGTGTCAGTGTTCAGAGATTCACTGATCACATCTGTTCTCATTCTATCTTAGGTTGACCTTGGCACAGCAGGAAAAGCTTTCCTCAGTATAAAGAGACACCAATATGTGGCAATTCATATGATAAACCGGTGAATTCTTTTTACATATTTTAACTTCAAACTTTGAAGGCAGGGAAAAATTTGTATCATCTTAGCCCCAAAACCACCAAAAATCCCCCTGGGGAGCCCTGAAACTGCCAAATATCCCCCCAAAGAGCCCAGAAAACACAAAAAATCTTCCTGGGGAGCCCCAAAACTGCCAAAAATCACCCCTGGGGAGACCTGAAACCGCCAAATATCCCCCTGGGGAGCCCCAAAACTGCCAAAAATCCCCCCACGAACCCCCGGGGAAGCCCAACAACCGAGAGAATACAGCGGAGGCGACGCTCACTATTGCCAAATGGAATTCTGTCACAAAGATAGCTCAGCACGTGGTGGATTTTTACAACTATCTCAGTTAAGTCACAAGAAAAGAAAGTCAGCATTTTCTTACAGCCAAGACAATGAAACTCATGTCTCTCCAAGACAATGGTACCCTGATCTTTCTTTTCTGTTTTAAGAAAATACTTATTATAGGCTCAACATGGATGTTTGTAGTGTATCTAAGAATCACCTGTAAAAAGATGATTCAAAATGAAGCACAAATAGATAATATCAAACCCCAAAAGTGTCTTAAATAAGTTCTAAAAATGTATATATATAAATATATTTCATACTTGACCAAAGGTGAACTTTGATATCATTATTTCTTGGCATTGGGTCTCTGACTTGATATTTTTGTATGCTGCTCTAAGTTTATTTCTAATTCCTTTGGGCTAACTAACTCATGTTTAAATAAATAAATAAACAAACCTCGTGCTTCTCAGATCTTCATCATCCCTCATAAATCACCTTTGCAGTCACACATGATTTTCAAGGAGGCATTAACTAAGTGAATAACAGTTTCCAGCACAAACGTCAAAACAAACTATCCCTTCACATAGTTCAACAGTTGTAGGATGTCAAAACTCAGAAATTGGGGTGAAAACTTAGGAGTTGAGCTCAACAACACAGTGTAAGAAAGCTGTCACATCCCAGAAATCATAAAGACTGGTGGAGCACAGAAGGGTGACACTCCAGAAGCTGAACAGGATTGCCAGAAACAGGAAGCAAAAGATACACCTCACTCTTCAGAAACTGAAAAATCAACAAGGACTGTCTCTACACCTCCTGGAGAAACAAAGAAAAATTGCTTCCAGTGGTTTAGCAGCCTCTTAAATAAGTCAGCAAATCCTGGTCCAGCTCAAACTCTATTTTCACAGCACTTTCACCAGCCGCGAAGTAATCAAAAACAGCTTCAGAGGCAAAGGAACAGGCTAGGTTTATATTCAACACAGGTATTCTGATATTAGCAGAAGCTGTGTGAGGTTCATTTAATTTATTTTCTTGCAATCTGAATTTTAAATGAAGGCTCTGAAAGCTGGGAAGTAATGTGCTAGAAATGTTCAAAACTGAATAAAAAATTCCCTTCAACTCATCAAGACATTCTGAAGCTCTTGTGTTTTTTTTTTTTTGTCAGCAATGCTTTACACTCCTGCCAAGGGAGATACTGGGTAGCAGTTTCCAAGACACTAAAGTGATTAAGGTTGGGTACACATGCTGATTCTGCACTTGTCCACTTACGTCCGTCAAGGGAATTGTTTTCCTTCCGTCTCCTTTCTCAAACCAGTATATTGATCTTAATACCATATTAAGATGGGTGCTCTAATGTACATGCGAAATCTTTTTCACAAGGAGACTGCTTTGGTGCACGGTTGGATGAAGCCTTGAGCAACCCGATCTAGTGGAAGTTGTCCCTGCCCATGGCAAGGGTGTTGGAACCAAATGATCTTTAAGGTCCCTTCCAACCCAACCCATTCTATGACTCTTTGAACCAAGAGTAGGTACAGTGAGTAAGATGCTCTACCTTGTGTGTTGCTGCCACAGCTTGCCCAGTGTATCTGCCCCCCTCTGACAAACAGTCAGGAAAGCAATAAAAACAAATGAACCAGCCATGGTAGCGTGGCCTTCAGCAGGAGAAACAAGGTAAATTAGGTCATGCAGAGCTTCTTATTTCCATAACTGTGCTACCTCTGTTACCAGGCTGTCACTGAGCTATGTCTGCAGAACGCAGTCTGCAGCACAGCTGTACCCTCTGTTTTTAGACTGAGCAGTCCTAGCAAGAGGCTTGATGATCTATGGCAGCATGCTACTCCTGCCTAACAAATGATAGGTGACCACCCAGACCAGGAATGAGATCCCAGACTGTTCCCACACGTTTCATCAATTCCCCTCTCAGAGCGACTCCCTAAGAGAAGACCAGTACATAAGATATTCTGTCCTGTCCATGCTGCATGCATTGAGAAACAACTGTCTGCTATTCATACAGCAACAGAGGGGAAACTAATGATGAAACAAATAGAAATTCCATTTAAATGTAACAAGTACAAAACAAGTATCCAGTTGCTTTAGTTAAATGAAGGTAGCTCTATTCACCCTAGGCAGTCATAATGCCACAGAAATTGTACAAGCAACATTGAACCATTTTCATTCTACCTTGATAGCATAAAAACCTGGAGGAGATAATGTCTAGCATATGCTTCTGTGAAGACAGGTTCAAGAACAGATGCAAAGTATCAGAACTGAGGTATGCAGTAAGAAGGGCAGAAATATTGCCAGAAGAAAAATGACCTGTGGAGATGCAGTGGGCCCCACGTTTGCTTTGTGCTTCTCAGTTCTTCCCAACCAGGTTCCCTCAAGAAGTCTCTACTACTACGACTATAAAAAACATCCTGTCTATTTAGAATATCATCCTTTTCTTCCTGCCCTTAAGCAGCCTGATGCACAATGTGCGCTTTAGTGGGAAAGCCAGAGAGGTGTTTTCTTTCCCAAGGGGGTTTCACCAACACCAAGAGAGCAGACAGACTGGGGAGGAGGGGGGGGATTATTAGTGCATATGTGATAACTAAGTGAAGCTGATTTGAATCTCCTTTTAACAGGGATTTTCTGATAGTATTCCTCTGTTTTTTCTACAATGACTTGTCACTTCTGCAGTTGCTTGCTTAAGTAACTGACATAACTGAATAAGGCATATTTCAAAGCATTTCAGTGAAGATAAAGTGAGGGTGACAGAGCTCTGGAATGGGCTGCCCAGGGGGGTTGTGGAGTCTCCATCTCCTCCTCAATTAGTGACCTTGCTCTAATTAGTGACCTCAGCCCAATTAGTGACCCCGCCCCAATTAATGACCCCCCAATTAGTGACCCCTTCCAATTAGTGACCCCCTCCAATTAGTGACACCCCCAATTAGTGACCACCCCCCAATTAGTGACCCCGCCCCAATTAGTGACCTCCTCCAATTAGTGACACCCCCAATTAGTGACCTCACCCCAATTAGTGACCCCCCCCAATTAGCTTTATGGATTTTCTGCGATACTTTTCTATCTGCTGGGTGGGCTTTTAAATTTGGCAAAATCAAGTAGATACCTTTTTGAAGTAGCTATTTTGCATCACTGCAGAGTCTCCTTCTAAGCTGATGCAGGGAATCCTTCCAATTCCTTTCAGCTTTATTAATTTTGAAGAAACAGTACCTCTAGTTCTACATTCTGATATTCCAGCATTTCAGTGTCCTTATTAGCTATAGCTGAAAGATAAACAACTCAGCTAAATTCTGCCATGAAGCAGAATATTTTATAAGAATAAAATCACAAATTGTAAATCCTCAGAGAGTGTTAAAGATAAAGGTTATGTAAAACACAAGATATGATAAAGCAAATGTGTCAAATGTGTTACAGTCATTCCACACAATTTTTTTTTCTACCCAAACTTCATTCCCTGAACCTTCTCTCTCTTTTACACACAAGTTGACTGAAGTTTTAACTCCGCCCCGCGCCACGCCCCACCCAGCACCGCGCCCGGCCCGGCTCGGGGCGCAGCGACTCCCTCCTCAGCCCACCCGGGCGCCTCAAAACCGACCCGGTCCCGACACCCGCACTGTCCGGGACCCTTGCGCGGCCCCTCCACCCTCTCCCGATCCCTCTCCGCTCCCGCCCCTCAGCGCCGCCATCTCTTCCCGCCTTCCAGCCCTCCCACCCGGCCCCCCTCCCCCCATCGGCGACTTTATAGGTAAACTGCACCTAAATGATAACATATGATATCCATAATACATATATTAAAAATATCTATAAATTCAATTTAAATGGAAATGCAAATGAAACTGCAAAATTTACAATGCATACTGCTAATATAAATATTATATTAAAATATAGGGAAATAAAAATAATACTCCCAAAGTACTATTTGCTTTCATTCAGCCCTTGAAGTTTCATTATCATAGGAAGTAAACAACAAGAGGCTTTAATGCAAGGCTGCATTTGGAGCTCTAATGCTCCCAAGCTACAAAGAGTAGCTGAAAGCCAGAGTGGGAAACCTTTGCTCTCTTAAAATGATCAAAATGTAAAGCTGGAGAAAATGTCAAGTTGTCAGGAAATAGCACAGTGAGATGTTGGTCACTTAGGATTTATTCCCTCTGCTATATTCAAAAAAAGGGTGACTAGCCCCTGCCTCACCTTTGCTGCTTCATGAGAAAGTTTGAACTAAATGAGCCAAAACTGATGATAAACTTTTGTTCAGTAGAAAATCAAAGGCTTGATTCAATCTCACATAACCAAGGGTATCTCCTCAGATTCATTCCTGGTTTATCCAAGGTTAAGAGAGCTTGGGTGTTGTTTCAGTGTTATTCAGCATAGTTGATAAAGGTCAAGCAGTGAGGCTCTCCTGATGGACACTGGCTCCTAAGGATTGTGATTCCTGGTGTCAAGGGAATTGTTTGTTTTAGATGTTGGGGTTTTTTCAGCTTGTAAATTATTTTATTTAATCTAAGGCTGCTGGTTTTTCAAGTGCCTATATGTTAATGCAGAATAAATACGTTTTGATATTATTTGATAATCACAGAATAAACGTGTCTAGAAGAATTTCTTTGGAATGTTGATAGTGCCATTAGTGTTTCCCAGTCTGAAACTTAAAAGTTGAGCATAAATATTTGCTGTAAAAAATGTTTGGTTCCATGCTTACAGTTAATGGATTCTTTCGACTGCTCCTCCATTTTATCATGCAGACCTCCTGATTGTGCATACTCTTTTATGAAGGTGAAGAGAACATTTGCTTCTGCTGTTTCTAGAAATTTTATTTTTAAAAGTTATTAATATATAGAGCATGTAAAAATAACAGCATAATTATATTTTACAGTTATTTATTCTGGTAACACCAATACCTTCATCTCTTGGAGAGGCACTGAAGGGGCTTAAGCAAAATGATAGCACTGCAAAGGAACAAAACAGCCTTCCCATAGCCTCTGTTCCCAAATTCCTTACTTATAATATTAAAAAACATTTCAACAATAACAGAGGACTCAACATATGTGAGAGAATTTAGCAGTGCAATGACAAATTATGTAATGGCAATTTTTTTTTTTATAAACTATCAGTTCTGTAGAAATGTAGATTCTGTAATTTTATTATCGAGTCATAGGTTCCCCCACACTAATGAGCCAGATCCAGTACTGTTCATGTCACTCCCCTGCCCTGTGCTGGATCTCCCTACTCCCACCTCAGAACTAGCCCAACCAGGGAACAAGTAGCTCTTTTGTCCCCAGAAACACTGTGTTGAAGACCCTTCATGGACCAGCTAGATCTCCCTTTTCCTTGAAGGAAAAGGAAGAACTCTTGAAGAACATCTTATAAAATCCCAGTAAGCCACCTGTCTGGGGAAGCTGTCTCCTCAGAGCCGCCGGGGGAGGAGGGGAGAAGCGCTTCAGTCCGCCCGGCGTGCAGGGGCCCTTCCGGGCAGGCAGCCTGGACGCTGCCAGGTCAGGACGCCAAACCGGTCACTGCTCTCTCCTCTCCAGACCGCCGGCTGAACGGCAGGCCCAGACTCCCGCCGGGCGAGGGTCTCTCGCGGCCGCGCGGCAGGAGCGGCGAGGCGGCCCCCAAGACCTCCTGAAGACCCTCAACCCACCTCCAAGACCTTCTGAGGAACCTCAACCCACCTCTAAGACCTCCTGGAGACCCTCAACCCACCTCCAAGACCTTCTGAAGACCCTCAACCCACCTCCAAGCCCTCCTGAAGCCCCTCAACCCACCTCCAAGCCCTTCTGAAGCCCCTCAACCCACCTCCAAGCCCTCCTGAAGCCCCGCAACCCACCTCCAAGACCTCCTGAAGACAAGGTGAAACCTGGAACTCCCTGAAAGGGACATATTTCTGTAGCAATTTAACTCCTGCAAAGAAAATGACTATCATCAAAAGGAGTATGGATGACAACATTTATCCACATTATACACACAGAAGTCAGACAGCTAGTAACCATGTTGGACAGTAATTGCCACTGTAATTGAGCCACTTCTGGTGAGTGACAAAACATTGACAGAGGAGAGTGGGATAAAAGGAATGATTATAAAATAAAAGGCATCACAGGTCATAAATTTTGAAAAACCTTGCCAGTAATTAATTTCATGGCATTTTTCTATCTGGAAGGAAATTGTACTTTCAGTGAGGGTCCTCACATGTAGTATTAATCAGTGTCTAAGGTAAGTAAAATATGCCTTGGAAAAAGGTAATTAAAACAATTAGTTGGGATTGCAATTTATATGCACTTTTACTTTATCATTAAAAGGTATACCATATTATGTTCCAGAGGATCACAGAATGGTTTTGGTTGTAAGAGAACTTTCAGATTGTTGAGTCCAACCATTGCCCCAGCACTGAAAGGGCACCACTAACCCATGTCCCTCAGCACCCATCTCTATGGGGAGGCTTGGAAACCCTTCCAGGGATCACAGGGACTCCACCACTGCCCTGGGCAGCCTGGGACAGCTTTGGACAACCCTGGAAAGGGTGGAAAAAATCGTTCCTCAGCTCCAACGTAAATTGCACTTTCAATGTCTTCATGAATGAAGCTAGCCTGAAGAGACAACAGCAGTTATTAGCTACACTACCCAGATACAGAAATATCTGCTCATGCAACTTCTTTTTTTTTTAAGAGCATCTTTAGATTCCAAAATACCTTATCACATCCCATTCGTTTAAAATTACTGAAATTCTTCATTTAAGAAGTAACAACAGCCTCCAACTTCTCTTGATAAAACAGAATAATTTTTCAGACCAGCTTAGAAGAGAAAGTGTCTCACAACAGAAGGAAAATATTTACAAAGTAACTTCAATATTAATGCACCATTCTGTCAATTTCTGAACAATTTCTGCCTCACCCACTCAAAGCACTGTCACATTGTCAGTAAATGAATCCATCTGCTGTGGACAAGTAAAAGGCATAACAGTTCCACGTCTAGAAGCTGCACTAAGCTTTCTAGGACAAACATCCTTGAAATTCCTGCACCCACTGGGGAAATGGTGTCTAAGTATAAAAATCTTGCTTGTGTTTTTGAACTATGTCTATTCAAAATTCTTTACACTAGGAAAAAAATAGCCACAACAAACCAAACAAATGAAGTTTTTTAGAAATACTAAATAAAAGGAAGACTATATTAGTGTTATTAAGCCAGGGTGCTACAGCCTTCAATAGTATATACAGGGCAGCAATACAATACAACTACCAATATCCTGTCTTACTGAGGAGGAAAAAGGGGGAAAAAAGGAGAAAAAGGGGGAAAAAAGGAGAAAAAGGGGGAAAAAAGGAGAAAAAGGGGGAAAAAGAGGAGGAAAAGGGGGAAAAAGAGGAGGAAAAGGGGAAAAAAGAGGAGAAAAAGGGGAGGAAAAAGGGGAAAAAGAGGAGAAAAAGGGGGAAAAAGAGGAGGAAAAGGGGGAAAAAGAGGAGGAAAAGGGGGAAAAAGAGGGTGAAAGGGGGGCCCTTCACCATCCCACGCCCCCTGGCCGTGCCCCCTGGCCGCGTCCCCTCACCGTGCCATGTCCCCTGGCTGTGTCCCTTCACCATCCCACGTCCCCTGGCCGTGTCCCCTGGCCGTGTCCCCTGGCTGCATCCCCTCACCGTCCCGTGTCCCCTGGCCGTGTGCCCTCGCCGTGTCCCCTCCCCCTCCCCCGTCCCCTGGCCGTGTCCCCTCCCCCCGCCCCCTCACCGCCCCGATTGCCAGGCAGGATTTGCCCTTGGTGAAACTGTGCTGATTGTGCCCAATCACCTCTTGTTCTTCTGCCTCAGCAGTGCCTCCAAGAGGATCTTACTGGGCACAGAGGTGAGACTGACTGGCCTAGAGTTCCCTGGGTCATCCCTCTTTCCCTTCTTGAAAATGGGGGTTATGTTCCCCTTTTCCAGTCAGTGGGGACCTCCCCCCACTGCCATGACTTTTGGAACATAATATTACCATTTTTATACAGCAGTCTGAATTTGGGCCTGGCTGAGACTCAGAGGAAATAAAAAGCCTGATTTTCAAAAGCCTACAGTTGTGAAAGTCAGTGGGTGTAGATCTGGCACCCAGGCACTATGCTGGCAGAAGCTAATTCAGTAGGCCAAAGGAGAGAAACACAGCATAAAAAGAAGGAAAATATTTAATAATGTGTAAGATAAAACTGTCCCTGATTTAACTTACATTTTTCCTAGACAATAGATCAGGTTAAACAAATATGTGAGAAAAAGCTTAGAACTGCTGATGTTGTCATAGTCAATTATTAGCTAGCACGATGATTGTTTGAACCTATCACAGAAGACTGCGATATCGGTATTGTAAGAAAAAGAATATAAAAGGACTGTTTTTCTTAATAAACTTTGGAGCTTGTTTGCATGAAACTGATTCCCCATCCCATGTTGCGACAATGGGGTATCTAAAGATATGTGATAGTGTACTGGCTCTGGCGTCATCTTACCTGCTCATGTAACTCTGAGTTTAGTTCTTGAAACTTATGCATGAGCGCCCAAGCAAAGCTAAAAGATGAATTATAAATTTAAAAAGAGACTTATGAACTGGAGAAAGGAAGAGTTCACCAAAGGAAATTCTGGTAACCTGGGTAGTCCTTGGCTGCTTCTCAAAGGACAACATTCACAAGGTACACTGCATATCTCATTGTTGGTCCCCACCCTGGTCCCCCTGGAGGTCCCAGTGCCCATCCTGGTCCATCTGAAGGTCCCTGGTCCTCATCCTGGTCCCTCTGAAGGTCCCAGTGCCCATCATGGTCCCTCTGAAGGTCCCTGGTCCCCATCCTGATCCCCCTGGAGGTCCCAGTGCCCCTCCTGGTCCCCCTGGAGGGCCCTGGTCCCCACCCTCGTGCCCCTGCAGGTGCCCGGCCCCCCCCTTGGGCCCGTGAGGTTGAGTGCAAATGTAAACTCGGGTGGGGGGGGGGGTGAGGAGGAAGCACTGGTTACAATACAATTTCCTTCTGTATTTACCAGAACAGCGTGCTTTCCTTCGGTGCCACAGTGTGCCAGAGGAAATGTCAGGAATATTGTTTTGAGGAGAGGTGCCTTTTGCTGCTTCATGGCTGAATTTACATTGTGTCGGTCCCCTCCCAGAAGCGGAGGGAGGGGAAGAGAGTAGCCAGCTGGGGGACACCCCGTCCCTTCCTCCGTGGCCAGGACACCCCCCGGGAGCCCAGACCCCCAGGCAGCACCCGTCGCTCCTGCCCCATCTGCACCCTCCCCGGGAGCTGCCCCGGTGCCAGCGGCGGCAGCGGCCACGGCTGCTGTGGGCAAAGCAGCTCCGGTGAGCCCCGGCTCCCTTCCGGCAGCTCCTGTGCCCCCTGTGTCCTTTGTGAGTTTTCTGATGTTTATGGGCGGGACTGGGATGGAACTGGGCCGGAACTGGGACGGGACTGGGCAGAGCAGCACCAGGCGCTCCCGCCAGGGGGCAGCAGGGACACCGACCCCCTGCGACCGCCAGGGGGTGCAGGGACGGGAAGGGACTGGGGGCAACTGGGGGGGACTGGGACGGACTGGGGGAGACTAGGGGAGGGACTGGGCCGGACTGGGAATGGTCTGTGGGGGGCTGGGACGGACTGGGGGAGACTTTAGTCTTTGAAGACATGGTTTCAGCCATCTGCTCCATAGGCAGTACTGCAACTGGGAGAAAGCTGTTAATATAAAACCTGTTCAGATTTGCAAGGGTTTGTTTTTATTTCCCTGTTTTGAGAAAGGCAACACAAGTAGCCCTTTGGCTGTCCAGCTGCTGAAAAAAAAAACCCAGTAGTATTTAAACAACCCGAATTTTAGATATGCATGAGTTAAGTGAATCTTTTTCCATCCCCCAAGGAACAAACCCCAGAGCCAAGAGAACCGGGCCCCCAGTGCCCCAGGGCAAGGTTAGCCGTGAGCCGAGGGACAATTTCTTGCAGCCCCTGGAGGGTTGTCCCGGGCTGTCCCAGGCTGCCCAGGGCAGGGCTGGAGTCCCCATGGTCCCTGGAGGGGTTTCCAAGCTGTGGAGCTGAGGGACAGGGGTCAGTGGTGCCCTGGCAGTGCTGGGGGGACGCTTGGACTCGCGCCCACGAACCCGCTCAACCCGCGACTACACCCCCCGGCCTGCCGCGAGACTCTTACGATCCGCCCAGGAAGCCCCGTGCCCCGGGACTACAGCTCCCGGCATGCCGAAGTACACCAACATAACGCACAGGAAGCCCCGTGCCCTTCGACTACAGCTCCCAGCATGCCGAGGGCTACCAACATGGCGCACAGGAAGCCCCGTGCCCCGGGACTCCAGCTGCCGGCATGCCGATCCCAGGGTTTTTAAAATACCAGTTGGTTAAAAATACCCGTGTGTGTAAAATACCAGCGTGTGAAAAATACCAGTGTGTGTAAAATACCAGTGTGTGTGAAATACCAGTGTGTGAAATACCAGTGTGTGTGAAATACCCGTGTGTGAAATACCAGCATGTGGGAAATACCAGTGTGTGTGAAATACCAGTGTGTGTGAAATACCAGTGTGTGAAATACCAGCATGTGGGAAATAATGGCCTGAAATGAATTTATTTCACAGACAGTTGACTGCTAAGAATGTGCCGGGCAAAGATGGGCAACGAAGAAACAACTTTGCATTTTCCCCATTGCTTGTAAGTCTGGATATTTACTTGTGCAGGATTCACCTCCCCTAACTTTGGCCATCTGGAAGTCAGGCCACTTGCCTGAGCTCTGAGGTCTCAAAGGAGATGGCAGTTTGTGTTTCTGACTGGACTTTGAAGAGTTAGGCTTTGTAGTGCAACTCTAAGATCCAAAGTTCAGGCCCATCTTGCACCTATTTTTAAAACAAACTAACCTCCCAAAAGAAGAGAACAACACAAACAACAAAGAATAGAAAAAAATCCCCTAACAACCAACCAAAAATACCCACAAACCAAACAATCAACCCCCCAGGATTTTTTCTTAGCATATCTTAATGTTTTGTTGTGGTTATTTCATCTGCTGTTTTATCAAGCTGTTAAGGGCCTGAAACAGAGCTCTGCATTTGGAACCTCAGGTGTTCTCAAGATGTCAGAGGCCCGGTTATGGGAAGGTGGGAGAAGCCGTGTTTGCTGTGGTGCAGGTGGGAAGATCTGTTGGTGAATGTCTGGTGTGGTGGGGATAGGCTTTTGTCCCTTGGCCTGGCCAGTAGGAAGTGTCAGACTGACCAGCGCTGGGGATTTTCTCTGGTTACACTTTAACTCCTGTTACACTCCTAAGACTGGTTGTTGTTATTTCTGGTCTGAGATTTACTGGGCACAAATAGATGCAGAAGAGAGCACAGCTGCTCTGTACCACACAGTAAATCCAGCACTTTGGAGGTGCACTTCGGATTTGCACAAATTAACTGTAAGGCTCATGCTTTCTTAAAAAGCCTGAGCTGCTGTGGCTCCAAGCCACAGCCTGCAGAAGCATGACAGACACAGCCAAGATTCCCTGAGCTGATCACGGAAAATGAGCGCCTGGGGCTTGGGGTTAAAAAAAAAATAAAAATTCAAAAACACCACTGGGACGCGGGGGTGGCGGCTTGAGTCTGCGGGAGGACCGGAGCCCATAGGAGAAGAACCAGAGCGGGCTGGCGTAGCGCCGGTCTGGAGAGCCGGAAACCATAGAGACTGTTGCCCAGGTAACCATGGTATTGTATTTGGGCTTTTTTGGGGGGGCGGGGGTGTGGGGGGGTTTGTATGCAAGATATAAAATAATTTAATTTACCTCCTGTAACTTGTGTCCCCTTATGGGGTCAGGCCAAATTAGTTTAAAATTTAACACAAATAAGTGTGGCAATTACAAAGTCAATACTCTTCTCATTGTGTATGGACATTTTCACTTAAACTAATATAAGCTAATCTTGTCCATACATATTTTTCATCTAAAAACTCTTTCCTTCCCAGGTGAAATATCAGTGTCTTTAGAAGATCCACGGGGTGAGAGCCGAAGAAGGGAAAATGGGACCTTTCGGCCACCTAGGAATAGTATTGGCTATACTATCAAACGGATTCCTAGGCTTCATTGTCTGAGCTCACCACATGTTCACAGTCGGCATAGACGTTGACACTCGAGCATATTACACATCCGCCACAATAATCATCGCCATTCCCGCCGGAATTAAAGTATTCAACTGACTCGCCACACTACATGGAGGAACTATCAATTCCAGGAGGAAAGGCTGTTATTCTCTCATTGTCTTGAAACCTGTTGTTAGAGTTTATTTAAATTTCTGAATCTTATGCTGTATTTTATGAGAGTGTCATGTTCAAAGTCTGTCTAGAGAGGTATCATAGTGCTGATACAGTCAATGTGCAGGACTATGGTCCAGGGTAGGGGAAGATGTGAAAGGTTCTTTCTCAGTTTCCTGCTAGACAAATTTCTACAAGACATCTTTGAT
>WUAM01007451.1:0-23634 GCA_024336885.1 Actenoides hombroni | reverse complement strand
GGGTGAGAACTTAAGCTTTCTGAAGTTTCCAGGTTTCACAGGCTCCAAGGTATTTGAGACAGAACCCACCAAGAACAGGGTAAAGGAACTCTCAACTGAATGCTTATTTTGAAAGGCTTAAAGGAGTTAATGTTATCTTGAAGTAACAGAGACAGGAAATTGATATATCAGTATTTTATTCCCTTGTACTTTTATCTCTCTGATAATGAGAAGTAGCAATAGCCTGGTGAGAGAGTTCTTGCATCTGATGTACCTTAGTTTTTCTGGCATCACCATTCACCCTATTGTGATTGAAATATCTCACCCTACTGAGGGATTAGCAAAAACATGCTTACAATGGAGATTTAGTATTAAAACCATCAGCTTAAAAAAATAATTAGTCAAGAAAATGTAGAAATAATAGAAGGCTGGGCATCAAGTACATATAAATCCCATGAAATCTGTTCCCAACTCTTTTGGTATATCCCTTGATCGTGTGTGTGTTTGTGTGTATAAATATATAAAAAGAGAGAGAAAGAGAGAGAGAGAGAGAGAGAGAGAGAGAGAGAAAGAGAGAGAGAGACATACAGCGTATGCACAGCCAGGCAGAGGGAGATACACACACGTACTGTAAACCTATATATGTATATATATGTGTGTGTGTGTGTATACATACACAGTCTTGTGCCTCTACATATAGACAGCACGGGTTAGATCCATATAGGCTTATTTTCCTAGCCCACAAGGGCATGAAACGAGATAAAAATAGCTGGGTTTGCCTCTGAAAATGCCCTTGACCAGTAAGACATGTCCAGTAGTTCTTAGCTGTTCTTGGTTTTCTTCTGAACTCAGGAAAACAGGCTGTTGTGGAAATGTGTTTTTTTTTTTTAAATATTCTCTTGAAAAATCTCCCTTTTCCATAAAAGCTGGAAAACATCATAATGCACTTTAAAGGCCATAATGTCAACCAAAAGAACTTGGGGTATATTTGGGATCTAATGCAACGTGATATTAAAAGTGGTGCTCTGCCAAAATCAGGCAGCTTGGGAGAGAGAAGGGAGGCTGCAGTGAGGGAAAGCAATAACACAGGCATCTTCTCAGCATCCTTCCACCCAGCATCCCAGGAGAAATCTTTAGGTCAAGCCTGCTCTGTTGCTCGAGTTCCATGGAGTAATTGTGCCTGAGACCCTCGTTGAAATATTTTTTCTTTCAAAATAAATAGTATTGCAATCCAAAATATTTAATTATATAAGATCCAAAACAATTCAAATGTCAAATGTTTGTAACAGGAAAACAAATTTATTTATTTCAGAAGACAATACACAGTTTTGTTTTGAAAAACACAAGAAAACTAGCCTGAGTTCATGTCTGAAATATTCAGAAAAATCCTACTGTCTTTAGTATGTTCCAGTCATCATTTTTAAACGCCTGCTCTTTTGGTCATGCAGAAGTGGTTAGTCTGTTACTGTGTCAAGGAGCAGACCCAAATGCACGAGACAATTGGAACTACACTCCTTTGCATGAAGCAGCTATTAAGGGGAAGATAGATGTGTGTATTGGTAAGTGTCCATCACCTCTTTTATTGAGACTTTACCAGATATGTTTTGTGCAATTGTGTAATTGTTAATGTTTGCTCTTACAAGCTAACTTCTTTTAAACTGGTCCTTTCATATTCTGTACTCATATCCTCTGCTGTTCAAATGGTTCCTTGGGGATCTGCCTGATCAAATACAAACTGCACTAAATCCTAAGACCTGTTGGAAGAGTGTCAGCCCAAGTGATATAGTATGTGCTGAGGCAGAAGAGGAGCATGTGAGTTAGCCAGGCTCAGCTTATCCTGTCCCAACTATGACAGGTCTTCAGGAGCAGGGAGCACAGCTCTGCTTCCCTCCCCCTGCCACCCGGAAAGTGAACAAATGAGTGTTAAAGATATCATAGCATAACAGAATTGATTTGGTTGGAAAAGAACTGTCAACCCAACACCACCGTGGCAATTAAACCATATCCCAAAGTGCTATGTCCGTATGCTTCTTGAACACCTCCGGGGATGGTGACTCCACCGCTTCTCTGGACAGCCTGTTCCAATGCCTGACCACTCTGGCAGCAAAGAAATTTTCTCTAATCTTCAACATTGAATTCATCACAGTTCGTGCCCACAGGTTGCAGGTTCATCTCAGGAGGTTACTGAACACAGTTCAATAAAGCTACCTCCTGTCATCACCATGATGTTATCCTGGAAGACACTTATTGAAAACTGTTAATATTATGCAATTAATATACAGCTTTGAACCCAGTAGTATCACCCAGAGTTCTGTTCTCACTGAAACCAGGACACATGCCAACCTCATGAAGTTCAAGAAGGACACAATTACAAAATTTTACAGTTTTATTCAGTTAATTTTGTACAATTTTCAAGTTAAGGCATGGGACTTTTTCTAAGTTAGGGTGTTTTTAATATGACACAAACATAATGATTATTTTAATATGTGGTATGCACCAGGCTATGTAGTCTTACAAATTTTAGGTTCGAGTTGATTAAACATCTCTCATAGTTTCAAATTATTACAAGGAAAGAAAATCAATAGAAAAATCCCCAAATCAAATTACACTTAAAAAAGAATCAAAATCGAATGGAAGTAGTGGATTAATTTATATAAACACATTAAAAATAAAATTACCCCCCCCTAGTGATGTTCTTTATTAAAATGTCTAAATTCCATACTGGCTGGAGCAGGGTGGCATCAGGATTCACCTACTCAACAGATTCTCTGCTGACCCCTCAGTCCCAAAGCCAAGCCTAGCACAAGATGCTTGTTGTGAAATAAATAGACACCATTTGTTGAGGCATTTCAAGGCTCAGCTCATGTTTGGGCACTGTGTGTGGTGCAGCAGGGTCCTGTGTGGCCTGGGGCTTATGGCCAACTGAAGGCTGAGCCATCTACACAGCTCCCTGTGTGTCGTCCCTGCATAGGCAGGGCCAGAGACAGGCAAATCAAGGGTAAGTCTCCTGAGTGCACCAGATGATACTGAAACTTGCTTATGAACGATGAGCCAGAAAACCCAATTCCATTTTAACACTGCACTGAAGCATTTCCAAAGTTTACTGCCATTATCTAATATAAATCCATACATCTGCAAATTAAGTTCATGCACACACAAGATTACTCTTTGTAAATGTGCCTTTAAGAGGGGAATATTGGCTATGGCAATCATCACTTGTTGCTTAGCAACAGCCATAGCATCACTTAGGGCAGGTTTAGCCTAAACAGCAATGTAAAACCCAGGGATGTGACCATCAAAAGACTTAAAAGGTAAAATCCAATAGAAGGAATATATACAGGAGTGATTTTTCACTTGTTTCTGTTGGCTTTCCCCTCAGAGAGAACTTTTCTATCTCTAACAAAGGTTTTGAAAAGTTTAATGATATTTCTGCTTTACTCTTTAACTTTGATAGACAAAATTGTATTTATCCTTCTCTCCATCAACATAGCTTTAGTTTCAATTGTAGCTGGTATGATGTTCAAAAATAAGACGTTGGAAATGTTGAAGATCTACCCACGACAGATGGAAATACAGCAATAAATCATAATATAGAGATGCTCAGATTTTAAGGACAGGGATCACATTTCACTAAATACCTTTTATAACAAGCCAAGTGTGTGAACACACACTAGCAGGCACCCAGACTTGATCTGTAATCTTTAAGAAATGGAGCATCTACACTGTGGTGATCACAGTTGTCCCTTCATGATCACATTGCCTTTCGGTGAGCACTGTTACTGTTCATTGCTTTATTGGGTGACATTATTGATTCCTTTATTAAGCACTATTAGTTCAGGATCTCCTTGTATTACTAAGTTTTTTTACTGAACTCTTTAAATAGTGGCTACTCAAGCTTCCAAACTTACAGTTTATTTATACATGTGATAAATATTCTTAAGTACTGAGTTTTCCATGTTCTGTTGGCCATTTGGGATTGCAGACTTGTGGATGGGGGACAGTCTGACATTATTAAGGAGGATGACTCTTCCTCAGATGACCAAAAGTCATTTTGTTCGGGGTTCAAAATCTTCAAGCTGCTATTTCACAACTGTTTCTGTCTGTAAATGTGGATGTCCTGTTGAAATCTAGGAGTGCTTTACCTTGTGTGTAGCAACGACCACAGCAGTTACAAAGAAGTGGGATCTGTCTTTCCCCTAAAATCATGTTGAGATTTTTTTAAAAGAAAAAGTGAAGAACTTTTTTTTTCCATATTTCGCCAAAATTGTTTTTCTGGTTTGCTCACAAAACTTCCTTTGATACTTTAGTATTAATATGTTGAACTGTGCCATCAGTATTTAATTCCATCTACAAGACAGGCTATATATAATTCATTTCATTTTCTGATAAATTGCTTTATTATATCTAAAATTATTCTGTTCTATTATAAAATCAATGTTATCTCCTCTGCTTGTGTAGCTTTTTAAGAGCCAGATGCTGCATCTCACTTCCCACTTGTATTCCTGTGGGATGGGAGAAGCTCGATAATGACAATCTCATTGGCTCCTCACCAGAAATATCTATGGGAGGCTAGAATAGCTTCAGCAGAAGCAAGAGCATGTTGCAGAGCCAGAGGATCTCCCCGTCAGCCCTTGCTGTTAACTGGAGACACTTGGGAAACGATTACACCTCACTTTTGAGTTTTTCAAAAGGCAAAGGATACAAAGGCCAACATTTTTCATGCAGAGTATTTTGGGTTTGATGAAGGT
Organism: Actenoides hombroni; assembly: GCA_024336885.1. Classification (NCBI taxonomy): domain Eukaryota; kingdom Metazoa; phylum Chordata; class Aves; order Coraciiformes; family Alcedinidae; genus Actenoides; species Actenoides hombroni. The sequence continues at coordinate 18,907 of WUAM01007451.1, read as the reverse complement.
CTAACACCAGGGTCCTTGTGGGCTGCTTGCATGACCTCAAGTAGATGTGCCTGACAGAAGCTGTACACCTGCCAGGTGTGCTGAAGTGCCAGGATAGACCATTCTTGTCTCTGACCTGGGCACAGGTTCCTGAATATGGGAAGATTGTGTCCGTTGAGTTGATTTCTGGCTTCATTTAAGCTCTAGGGAACTTCTTTTGCCTTTTCCTTTGTATGTAAATGCATGCTCAAAGATATCCAGCTCTACAAGTCCCAAAAGCAAAATGTATGAGGAAACATCAGCTTAATTTTCCTGGAGTTAACAAGAATTCTAATAGTGTTTATTTTTCACCCTTCATCTCACAATCATTTTCAAATAGAAAATTTCTGATAACTCACTTTTTCCATAGAACACATTACAGACTTCCAATGGATCCATTTTAAACCATTCTGGCAACACTTTCTACAGATATTGATTGATAATAAGCGCAGTCACATTTCTAATTTTATCACTATTATGTAGCTGAGTACACTTAGTGTTTCATCTCTGTATCAAGTATGATAAAGATCCCTTCACAGGCACTTCTTAGTTCAGGAAAAACCTAGTATAAATCTAACTGCTGGCTACCACTTGAATTATTTGTTCATATTATGTCTTAACACTTACAGTAACAATTAGTGCACCTGTATCCAGCTCTGTCACAAGCCCACCAGAAGCCATCACTTTGGTTGTCTTCTTTTGCAAAGATCAACAAAACCTGCAAAGGATTCAAATCAGTGGCAGCAAAATAAACATATAAAATAGTTCTATGCATGGTCATCTGAACAAATATTTTTGCTATACCAAAGACTGAGTCCACTTTGAAAGCACAAAGCTACGGCTGATGCTGTAGCACAAATTTCTTAATATAAAGCAAACAGTGAGAGCTGTGAGTAAACTCCAGAGATAAGCTTTAAGTTGTGAAAAAAAAATAGATTTTTATAACAAAAGCTGCTACTGGTGCAATGATGACTCAGGCTGTAGAAATCAGTAATGAAAATAAGGACTCTGAAGGACTTGGAGGGTAAGTTGGAAAGGATCACCTGAACCAGAAGGAACTGAAAGAATCAGGAATGTCTAATTGCTTGAGATTTAAGAGTTTCATAAGCCATAGCTAGCTCCTTTTGCGCCTGAGGCAAGAACAGAAAATTGTGCCCCTCACAATATTTTTACAGAGGTTATTTTGTGGAAAGAAAAAGAAACAAGGTAATTAATATTAAACCTGTTTATTTTAGTTACAGGAGGCATGCAGAGAGACAGGTGCACAGTCAGAAATAGGGGGCAGAAAGAGACACACACACAAGAGACATGAAATGCGAGGCAGGGTCTGAATTGAGGGAAACCACCTCAGTTACTGTGTCTGCCACTGCTGTGATCTGCCTGAGTGAAAATACTGCAGCCAGCACCCACCTCTCACCTCTCTAGGACTCCTGGCCCAAGCCCCTAATTTGAAATCTGGAGGGGAGACTTCAGGTGCTTCCACCTTGCTTGGCCATGGGAAGAGTTGGCCTGTGTTCCATGCTGAGTTCAGCTGGGCAGAGGAGGGTACATGTGGTGTGGAAATGCCAGGGCTATGCACGATTATATGAATGCTGTTTTAACAACTGCACCATTTCTGCAGGCTACTGTATTGTGAATGTGCTGCCAAATTGTCCCTCGATGGGAGGCAGTGTTCATAGGCACTTTACATCAAGAGGGGATGTGGGTTTTCTTGTCATGAATTCGAAGGCTGAGGGTTTAAAATGCAAGCTGCATTCCTTTCTAGAATAATGTTACGTTCCCATATAAAAACTGCCACACCATAAGGATAGTGCAGTAACAAGAATACAAAGAACTAGACTTCTACAGAAAGCCAGTGAATCAAATCTGTGGCTGGAAAGGGGTATTTTAAGTGACAAAACAGGAATATCAAACATGGACAAAAAGGAAATTATAGACCTACACATTATGAAATTGAGGGAATTCGACCCTGTTGGTGATCAAAAGCAATCCATGGCCACAGAACAGGTTCCTATATCCTGAGAGTGAAAAGTGCTGTATCGATTCCCAAAAATGTGTGTGCAGCTATGTGTGCACTGTGCTCACTGAGCAAGACTGCTTGGCGTCAGCTTTACTGCTGCGCTCTTCTGATGTGGCACAGATCTGAACATCAGTCTGAGCCCCAAGTCTGTGCACAGCTGTCTCATATGCAATGCTGCACTTCTGGGGACTGGAAATGCCAGTTCCCAGGACCTGGCATTGCACTGTGGACTCACGGTGAGTGATGCCTTAATGACAGAACTTTTTTTTTTTTAAATAATACAACCTTGTTCTAACAGGTTGAGTGGTTCACATCTTCCACCCAATTCATTACTCCATACATCCCAAGGGATCAGTGTAGATTATTACAGTGAAGAATGGTATTAGGAAGTGATTAACCTCACCCTTCTATTTCTCCTATATAAACAGAAAAATAGATTTTCTACTGGAAACAGAAAGTCAGTATTTTTGCAAATCCTGCAGCTGTCAAAAATAGCCAAAGAATAACAGCTCGCTTTGTGAGGTCACTTTGTTGTTGTTCCAAAATGGAAAGAAAGAGAGTCTTCCTGCCTTCTCCCTTTCTATGGAAATGTAATTAGGGATGGGGAATTTGTCTTTACACCCTGGGATGGAAGAGACTCCAGTTCAACTTCAGTCAGAAGTTTCTGCTTAATTTTAAATAGCTTTGTGCTCATATTGTACTTAGCAACTACCTAAGCAGGTCATCTTTAGTTTTCTTTCACTAAGGCTAGAAATGTAGTCTTCCTTCCTGCCAAAGAGGCTGAGATACAAGATGTAAGTCCCCGAGTCACATAGAGTGGCTTGAAGAACAGCAACAACCACGCTAATTAGCAGCCAGTCCCTACATCCCTCCTTCTGAATCTGTATTGTCCATGCCCTCCAAACCTTTCTGGTGTTAAGTGAATGCCCTCACTACCATGATTGTGCTAATGCAGTCCCACCTAGAATGATATTTATGCACATGAAGCCTATAAAATCAATAGCTGTTTGTGTATGCATCCAGATGCCTTATTAATTTAGCCTTCATTATGCTTCTCTACAGCAGGTAATAAGCCTTAATATTCCCAGACAGTATCCAGGGAATCTGGAATAAAGATAGATTTATTCAGTTACCCAGGGCTATGCTGCAGGTATAGGGTGTGAGATTACCATTACTTGCTTTGATGTTTCCCTGTGCTCTTGTATCTGCCAACAGTTTGTGAGTATAAATGCTCCAGGAGAAGGTGATATTTCAAGACAAAATACCTTGGTGTTCCAGGCTCAGCTGAGCTCATGGTGTATATATAGCAAAACTTTGTCTGTGTCACTACCACTGCTTGGAAGATGTGGCATCATCCGGCATTGCCCTAGAACATGTTCAGGCCACGGAGGTGTGATGCGTGGGTATGCATCAAATGCGTATCTAAACAAACTAGTATTGAAGCAGATTTATATCATTTAAAGGTTGGACTAGATCATCTTTGAGGTCCCTTCCAACCTGGTATTCTATGATTCTGTGATTCAGATGTACCTTGAATGCTTAATTCCAGTGCTCTGGAAAGTGAAACTGTATGGAATGTGTACACAGGTGTTGTGGAGAGTAGGGTGAAAACTCCCTTTTTATTTTCTGAGTCATATTCGCTTGTGTGTAAATGTTCATAGAGCTGCATGTGTGATAATGGACTTTCAGGTGTAAGAGAAGATAATTTAGCAAGGGCATCCTCATTTGGACATTATATGTACTTTATGTTTTGGGGTTTTTTTTTAACTATCAATACTGAAAAAGAGGAAAAAGAAAGGAAAATTTTTTTTCAGGAGAAACAATACAGTTAATTTATTCTGCATTTTCAGCAAAAGTATGGCTCAATTGAAATGGCATTTCTGTTGAATATAAATTTTACTAGAAGACAAGGAGTTCTTTAAAAAAAATTAGTCCAGCTAGATGGCAAAAATTAGATCTCTAGGTGTTATCTCTCAGTTTCACTCTTATTTCTGATGCCCAGACTACCTATTGTCACTATCAAGGAAAAGAAGGAAAATACCCAAATTTCCCTGTACCTCACAATCTATCCTTAAATGGACTGCTGAACTTACTGCAGTACACTGTACAGCTTAACAAACAGGCAGCAAGTTCTCATCAATACATTCCAGGAACTTCCTAGACTTCTTTATGCTCTGCTGTGTTATCCCTCCAATGGATATTGGGATAGTAGAAGTCCCCCCTGAGGACTTCTTGTGAACATGAGGCTGTTCCTATCTATCTGTAGAGGGCCTCATCCACTTGGTCTTCCTGGTCGGGCAGACTTTATGTCATCTGTCCCTGCTCTTCCTTTAATCCTGACCCATAAGATCTCAGTCCATCCCTGGGCACTCCCTGCCCACATCCACTGAGCACCTGGAGCTTTAAGACGCTTCTGAGAGTGCTGTCCATACCATCAAGACGCTGTCTCACAAAGGCAGGGATTTTGCTCTCTTTCAAAAAAATGAAAGGGCCTTTACTAAGCAGTGTTGTGAACAGCTGTCAGGGAGTTGGCACACGGGAAATAAGAGTCCTCACTGCAATCCTGAGGAGCTTCAGGCCCTTTTTACCATCTCCTAAGAATGGTCTGGTCCCACACTGGAAATCAGACACGTTACCATCTATATTGTAAGTAGCCAAGTGCAGTCAAGTCCAAGCCTGAGGCTCAGCTTTGTAACACATCATAAAAGGAGAGAACACAAGTATCCTTTGCCTTTTAATGTTGTTCCAAGATATCATCTTGCACACTGGATAGATTTGGTCAAGACAGGACTGAGCACTGCACAGCCCAGTTCCTCACTAGCATCTCTAGATGGAATGCAGCACAGGGAAACCTGCCAGCTGGACCCTGCACCACACATGTTAATTGTGACCATCTGCTGTCAGACCAAGTCTCACGGTCCCTGGAGCATGCACATTCCCCTTCTACCTTCCTTCAAGCAATGTCATCCTTGGCCACCTTCTTTTTTCCCCCACACAAATCATTTAGTAACAAAAAGATGTTGTGAGCAGCTATTGAACATGCATCAGTTCACCTGTGCACCAGGGAGATGTGAGAATTCATAGAATGGTTAGGGCTGGAAGAGACATCCAAAGGTCATCTAGTCCAGACCCCCTGCAGTGAGCAGGGATACCTTCAACTAGACCGGGCTGCCCAGAGCCTTGTTCAACATCTCCTTGAATGTCTCAAGAGATGGTGCCTCAACCACCTCCCTGGGAAGGCTATTCCACTGTTCCACCACCCTCAAGGTAAAGAACTTCTTCCTGATATCTAGTGTAGAAAATAATGAGTATACTCAAATTAAAAAAAAAAAAAAGAAACTGCTTAGTAAGTAGGTGGCAGTCCATAAAGAAATAAAACTGGACATGGAATAGCTCATTCCAATACACATGCCTTTTAAATAAAGCTATATCCACTATGCATATCAGTCTGTCTTCAGACAATCTACCAATGCAAATATAGACAAACAGCCAATTGTACTAATTTTGAGGACCTACAGGAAAAAGAAAAAACATCTAAATTTTCACCAGTGTAGGCAGTCATTTTTGCTCTATAAACTTCAGGCTTGGTGAACAATTTCTATTTTAATTCTTCGGTTTCTACAGGGTTTGTTTTGTTTTGCCTTCATTTAAGACATTTTTCACATCACCAATACTAGATTTCTTAGGATCTACTTAGCAACTAAAATCCACCCCTCAATGATTCAAGGAGTCTTCAAATATCTGATGAATGAATATATAGAGTAACAATTTTGGAATTAAAGTTCTGACTGTAACCTGTGAAGTTTCTTTTGCAGAGCATCATGACTGTGCCTATTTTACATTTCCTAAAGATGCATGTTCCCTAGAGCAAATTCTGCTGAATTTATATTCTCATAATGAGCCTTCAGGGAGTTCAGTTAAAGCTGCTGAGATGTTGGCCTTGAAATGAGGCAGAAAAGATTGAAACAGCACTGATCAGACCTAACATCTGGGGAAAAACTGCCTAAAGGGAGCCATAATGATGAAATAGGGGGAAAAAAATACCCAGGGAGAAAAACATCTCATTAGGAGAGATAAACTTCACATGCAAACAACATTGAGTTAAATGATAAATTGTTTCTCTTAATGGTGCTCTGGTGTGAGACAGGTTCCGAGATTCTGCTTATTTTGCTGCAAGCTGGTGATTAATGACTGAGAAGGTTTTCACACAAGTGTGAAAGACAGACCTGAAAACCACCCTCCACACCGTGCATGGTGGCTCACCTAAGAAGCAACCCTACAAGCCACCAACTGTAGAATTGTCTTTGTTTTGGTTGGAAGAGACCTCTAAGAGCACAGAGTCCAAGTGTTCCCCCAGCACTGCCAGGGCACCACTGACCCATGTCCATCAGCACCACAGCTCCATGGGGGGCTTGGACACCCCTCCAGGGACTACAGGGACTCCCCCCCTGCCCTGGGCAGCCTGGGATGGATTTTGTGCATGTTTTCCTCATCCACCCAATAATTGCTCATGGAGAAATGTGAGGTCACGGAGGTCACAGAATACAAAGCTTGAGAAAGTATTAAGACGCTACTTTTTGTCCTCTGCTTCCAAACTATGATTACATACAACAGTTCTTAGTATACACCTGAAGGGGATTTCTTATTCTCAGAGCCAGGGAAAAGAAAAAAACAAACCAACCAAAAAACCCCAACCCAAATGAAGGTTATCAGTTTCTTTTTTTATTGATGTTTTATTGGCAGAGATTCATGTCTACTTCTGCAGCACAGAACTAAACTCCTGCTGTTTTCAAGGGAAGTTTTTTCCCTATCCCATAGTTCCATGCTACTGCTGAGTAATCACATGCTTTTAAGAAAGCCTTCTTGCATACTACTTCTTTTTCTTTTAATTCCTCCAACCCCCTCATATGCTTACAGAGGCACACAGGTTGTGTCACAACCTTTGTAAATGGAAGGCTGATGTTATCTTAATAATTATCTAATCTTGAAGTATTTTTTTTTTCAATTTTACGCCTTCTAGCTTTTTCAGTTTTTACAACATAGGAATAACTTTAACTCGGAATGTCTCTACATCAGTTTTTACTGGAGCCAATTACCTGCCATGCATGGAACAGAGACCGTACTCGTAAGTAATACATTAGTTTTAAACTGTAGTTATTTCTCTTTGCTTACTATGTCAAGATCTTTCTCCAACAAATCAGCCCCTACTTCTTAATTAAAAAATACATACTTCTATGCGACCTTGCTTTTCATGATAAGGCATTTCTTCTGTTTTCATAGCTGAATAGTTTTTTTGAAGTCAGTTCTTCTGTAAGACTTTTGCTTTTCCTCTTCATTGAGTTTCTTTGTAGGCAGATCTCATTAGTACTGTTTTCTGGTGTCTGTTGTTAGTGTTCTTTAAGAAAGTATGTATACCCTATAGAAACAGGATTGGTTTTGGTCACATTCTTTCCATTAGGGAATGTGGTTAAATGCCGACTTCATTTAGGCTGGATGTTAGGAAGAAGTTTTTAATAGAAAGAGTGATTGTAGTATTCTCAATTCTTCCACATTTCAATTCCATAAGAACAAAAATCAAAAAGGAAAAAGAGAAAACCAAACCAAATGAACCAAGCAGATTCACTGGTTGAGCAAAACACTCTTCCTGTTTCACAATTCATAATATGTTTATAGTTTGGAGTGAAAGACTACTGTCAAGTAGTCTGAAGAATGCACAAGTCTCTGTAGCATACATATGCACGTTCTCTCAGAAGAAATAACATTTCAAGTATTGACTAAGTCAAAAAGCTGTTTACTGGATTCTGTATAAGTATAGTTGGCAGTAGTAAGTATGGGGGTTATGCCTTTGATTGTTTACTACTTTTGGTGTTAAGCTTCAATCATGCTTTCGTCTATAGTTTCTTCTTTAGAGAAAGGCACTACAAGCCTGTAGGCGATGATAAAGCCTGATTCAGTCACTTTAATGCCATATCGATCCATAAACCAGTAAAGATTGTTTCTAGCCTCTGTGTTAGGATTTCTCGAAGCAAGAATCCAGAAATTAGTTAAAGCTGTAATGGTTTTAGCATCTCCTGCAATTTCAGCTTCTAAAAATTTATCGAGAAGAGGAAGTATTTCCAGCACAACTTCACTAGTACCACGTACTGAGAGGTCCAAGTTCTCATTACTTACCAGGGATAAGCATGCACAGAGCCTCCACCTGTTCAAAGGAAAGTTCTGGACATTGTACTTTGTGCTGTAAATCACAACTAGAGAAGAATTCAGAACATTTTCATGCCTTCTGTGTTAAAAAGTTGAAGCCAGAGGCCAAAATTCAAGTCCTAAAAAACAAACCAAACCAATGCAAATTAATCACTTAGCATAATATATACTAGCTGTGTGATAGATATACTAGGAGAAATTGTTCCCTTTAAGACGATCAAAACAGGATCCTTAATAAAGAATCTCCCAAAAGCATCATCATATACTCTCTATCATTGGATTAGTTCTACTCCACCATATACTTCTTGAAGTTCTACAGTTTGAATGATCTATGGTGAGAGCTCTAAATTCCTAAAGAAGGTTGTAGCTGTACAAAGAAAAACATCTATCTGAGATGTTACTTTTGTTAAAAAAGCACAGAAAGTTTTCTTCCTATAATGTTATCGTTCAAATATTTCACAGCCGTATCTGTGGATACATGTTTCTTCTTAAAACTAAGACTATTTTTCATTCCTCATACATATATCTAAATTTGACAGTATCTGAAAACAAGTAGAATATCAAATTCCAAGTACCACCATCTGAATCTGATGAGGTGACTACATCAAATGGCGACCCTGAATGGCTAATAGAGGATTAACAGAAGAAAATACAGTTCCTCTCAGCAACAGGATTGGAGGAAATAAAAGTATGTATTTTAATAAAGCAACAGAAGAAAGAGAAACCCCAACCACTGTTCCTCTACCAAAGCATGATGTGCAAGACACCAGACCAGGCTGGGTCACAACAGCCAGAAAACAACATTCCCTGAGGGCTGACTAACTCAGCAGCTCAGATTTACTGCAAAACCAACACCTATATGACACCAGTTTTAGTTATTCCAAAACAGAAGAAAAAAAGTATCTAATCAATTACTCAACTATTTCTGAGACCAAAATCAGGAGTCCAGCAGCAGAAGATCTGATCAGTTCACAGGCAAGACACCAGAAGAGCAAGATTTCTGCAGACTTTAAGTTCAGGCCCACGAGTTCAGAGCAAAAATAAGGAAATGAGATATTCACAGAATCCAGACACATCTCTGTAAGAATAAACTTATTTCTCCTGGCACCAGGAAAGCACACAGGCCAGGAGCTGCTTGAGGAAGTTACCATCCCATAATTATATCCTTCAGCAACTGTATGGTTGCCACATGATATGTCCAATTAGTTCTATAATAAGTCATTGTATAATCGACATTTGTGATATGCTAGCAAACCATTCATATTGCCAGCTAAAAATAACAGTATCCATTTGCCAGGTATGACTATAGGCTTAACTAAGATAATATTCTGGAGATATCTTGCTTGGCATCCTCAATCCTGAACAGCTTCCTTGTGGTAACTGACTATGCAGAAAAAGATGGGGTAAAGCAAGAGACACACCAAGCTGTGGAAACATTCCCCCTAACAAGTATATTATATAAACAGATAATACAAATTTCTGGATATATTTGTGAAACAGATACTTTATGTCTTACAACTACTTCATGTAACACTCTGTACCTGCACATATTATTAAATGCACTACATGAAATTCTTTTCAGTTAAAACAGTAATTTCCTAAACATGCTCCTTTATTAGTAGTACAAAGACCAGCAAAATTTCTTGCCATTTTTACATTTATCTAATTTAATATCCAAGTGATTTAAGAAACCACTTACTTGCATTTGGCAGCTAATTTCAAATTTTTGCTTACAACTGTGTCTACAGTGTATTTAATCTAAATTTATCATTAAAAAAAAAGAAATGGTGACTGTTTTATGTGTTTCAGCTAATGAAAAGGTTTGGGCTAAGGCATCATAGTTAATTTTATACAAAATTAACTTGTCTTTGAAACTTGTTTTGTTTCATTTTTTGCCAGCAGCAGTTTCTCTGTGTCTATCTTTATGGGAGCCCTGAGCAAGCCAGGTGCTTGGCATTACCTGGAAGAATGTCATCTTCCAGGGAAGCTTGAGAAGACAGTTCTAGGCTCAAGGTATCAGATGCTCAATCGGTAGGTGGCCCGTGGAATGGTGTGTCTGGTTTTCTTTGAGAAGGAAGACTAAGAGTTTGGTGGTGTTAACAGAAAAGATTCTGTCTTGCTTCTGAATGCTAGTTTGAAAAAAAAGCTATTAAACTTTCAACGTGATGGAGAATTTATGGCAAGATAAAAGCTGTATCATAGCTCCTTGTTTGTTAAAGGAAACTGTTCCTAAAGGATAAATTTATGACATGGTATTGAAATGCACAGAATGGGCCAACAGCAATTAGTTAGACACGTTCTTTGGCACTAACTTTGCTTCTCATATCCTGCCCATAACAGGGAAGTCAGAACTAAAAACGTGATCTTGGGTCACTTTTTGCTACTATTTTATTTCTGTCATCTCTTGGCTTCCTGGACTTGGCATTTGTTGATTCTCCCTTTGAAGGCAGTAACAGTATCAATAGAAATAGGTTCAATATGATACATCTACCCCGCCCCTCCCCCCACCGTCCCTCCCCCCGGGGAGAGGGGGGTCGGGGGGGTCCCCGCACCGTCCGCGCTGAGGGTCTCCAGGCGCCGGAGAACCCGGTCGGCGTCGGCCGCGTCGTCCTCGGCCGTGGAGAGCGCGACGAGCGGGCGGCCGGCGAAGGTGACGATGGCGAAGGACACGGGGACCTCGAAGCTGCTGAGCTGCGCGGGGACGGGGGCGGGGCATTTCAACTTCTCTAAGGATTGTTAAAGTGTTCTTTTTTTCTGCTTTGTGTGAAAGGTCAATATCACACAATCTCTGCAAAGAGCTCTGTTTGCAACTACTTGCAACTACACACATTATAACTACAGAAGTTCAGTTTCTCTTCATTCTATCCTTCCTTTGTTTGACATTCTTAACCTCTTTTATAAATAAGAAAACACATCTCAACTAATTCTGAGTCATAAAAGCACTCCCTGAAAATAGCAAAAAGCATTACTTTGTTACACCCCAATCTGCCTTAGACATGCAAGCACATGCTCAAAAAATACTGCTGAAATGAAGCAAGAATCACAGCATGTGTATTTGAAGCTGTACCATAGATTCAGTGTTCACAACATGCCCAAGATTAAGTTTGCCACAGGAAAAGGAACTTCTAAAAGTCGTAACTCTATATCCAAGGTGATCTGCCATTACATGTTACCATCACAAGAATTAAATAGATTTATTAATCTAGAAGATTACTGATACAAGTCATTGTAGCAATTTTCTGACAGTGTCTGACAAACATCAGCAATAATTAAATTAGTATTATGCCAAACATCAGTAAGATACCATCTGGAATAATATGCATTTCAAAACAGGACTGCTGGGCCATAGTTTCAGTAAATTCACTAAATTCACACAGAAAAATGAAATCCCAAAATAGCATCTTTGATAGCAGCAGAGCAAAAGCTTTACTACAAAGAGCAGCTCCACACGTTTCCGGGTCTCCGATGCCAGGTTAGCCTGGCATGACCTGTCTTTGGCAAACCCATGATTCATTTTCCTCTTCTGCCTTCCAAATCTGTTCCAAAATGGCAAGCGATCGAGGTCAGGCTTACAGCCCTATTCCTGCCTGCCTTACTTTCCCCCCCCACCCCCACCCCTCCTCCTCCCCCCACTTTTAAATATAGGCTCACCAGGGCAAAGGTGCCATGCTGCAGTATATTTATCTCTCTTTTTAGGGCATACCATGGAAAGCATGCAGTGTTTTCCTTGTAGAGGAGTTGTTTTAACCCTGGGGTTCTCAGAACCTGCCTTCTTCCCTTGTCTCCTGCCCTTCTGATTAAAATCTGCCATCTTTTTCCCTGTTAGTGAAAATTAGCAGCTGTGAGCAGTCAGAGTTTTTAATAGAGGGAGAAGTTCCCCAAAGATAACAGTATTTAAGGATGTAGCAAAAGTGCTAGAATCTATCTTTGGACATTTTCTGAGATTGCAGGAAGCTGGACAAACATAATAGTACACAAATCCTTTACTGGAGCTTTTTTTCCCAGTTCAAGATACCCATCATTAACTCAACTACAAGGAATAAACTTTGCATTACAATTAGCTGATATGTCATCCTGTCATATTTTAATGCTTTCCTAGAGTTTGGGAAGCCTCATGACGCCGTTTTCTCCCAGCAGTGCCCGGCCGGCCTCCCCGGGGCGGGCGGGAGGGGGGTGTGTGCCCGGAAGGTGGGCGGCCATGGCCCCGGGGGCCGCCCCGCCGCTCAAATAGCCGCGGCCGCGCCCGGCAGCCGAGCCGGCACAGCCGCCCCGCCCCAGATGACGGCGGCGAGCGGGAGGCTCGGCGGCAGCAGCCCGCAGGAGCACCGGCCCCGGCCCGGAGGCCCCCCCCAAAGTTAGTGAAACAATATGAAGGAAACTGACTGTAGGTGGGGTCAAGAGTAGAAGACCCTGAATAACATCTTCTAGGGAGCTTGAAGAAAAATATTCAGTTTTGGAGGAAGAGTGGAACTAGTGGTTCAAACCTTGTGTAAGAATTTGTCCAAAAGATTTCTAAACTACTGAAATTAGATGACAAGACATTTTTGTATCTCATAAAAACCTGTGCTTTTTTCTACAGTCCTCGGTAAGATAAAAAAAGTCATGCTGGGCTACAGAGTATAATAAAGCCTAGTATTTGGATTCAGAGAATGCATCTCTTTCAAAGGGGCTCTCAAATTTTCCAAGAATTAAGTCACATCACATCCCATTTTTGCTTTGATAGAAGTTATATATCAAATCAGAGTATTTCATCTAAGCCTTGCAGATAATTTCTTCATCAATATGCTTTATTAAAAAAGTGATTTGTAAAAATCCTGAAGGGAGAGGGCAGGAGGGGGATGGGGGGGCATTCGGCTTTGTCCTCCAAGCAGCTGCTGTGTGTTCTGGAGCCCTGCTGCCTGGACTCAGCCTGACATCGCCTGCGGATGGGAAGTAGAGAATCACATCTTATTTATCATAAGCCATGGCTTTTTTCTTTGTGTCTTATTCTCCCCCCTGCGTGCCGTGCTGATGGGGGTTGTGGGGAGTGATAGAAGGGCTTGGTGGGCATCTGTTTTTTGGTGGGTTTTGTTTTGTTTGGCTTTTTTTTGTTGTTTGCTTTATTTTGGGTTTGGTTTTTTTTTTTTTTCCCTTGAAATTACATTAACCAAGAGCTTGAAACACCAGTCCCCTGAGACCAATAGCTACCAAGAGAGCAGGTACAGTGTTTGTACCACTACTGGAAGCTCCCCGAGGGCCCCTTCCCATTGTGAGAAAGTCCTAATGTAAAGGCGGTACCCTGGCCCAGACTCACAGAGGAGTGAAGGTAGAGCCAGACTCACAGAGGAGTGAAGATAAAGCCAGACTCACAGCAGAGTGAAGGTAGAGCCAGACTCACAGTGGAGTGAAGATAAAGCCAGACTCACAGCAGAGTGAAGGTAGAGCCAGACTCACAGTGGAGTGAAGGTAGAGCCACACTCACAGCGGAGTGAAGGTAGAGCCAGACTCACAGAGGAGTGAAGGTAGAGCCAGACTCACAGAAGAAAGTGAGGCATATTTCTACTGAATGTTTACAGCTTCAGGGGTGGATGTTCTTGGAGGTATTTGTGCAAGGTATCCATAACCCCAGTGAGCAGGGGAGTTACCAGACAATGATAATGCCTTAAGGGTTTAGGGTGTGTGCATTTGCCAGAGGATGGTGTTGTGATGGTTGGATGAAGAGCTTGTGGTGGAGGTTCCTGTGCAGGGGATGGCAGCATGTGTTTTATCAGGAGCCGACGGACACCAACATGGAGCACAAGAAGCCCCGTGCCCCGGGACTACAGCTCCCGGAATGTCGAGGTACACCAACATGAAGCACAGGAAGCCCCATGCCCCGGGACTACAGCTCCCGGCATGCTGAGGTCACAAACATGTGTCACAGGAAGCCCCGTGCCCCAGGACTACACCTCCCGGTATGCCAAGGACCACCAAGATGGCGCCCAGGAAGCCCCGTGCCCCGGGACTACAAAACTAAGGACAGAGAGGAGTATCTATATATATATCTATATAGAGATATCTATATAGTCTGCCCTGATGACTACCTTTGTATATCTCATTCTGTCACCTGAGGAGTATTGAGGCAAAAATGAACCTACATTTTTTTTCTCCATTTCTTGGCTGTTGCCTCCTGCAGGCATCCCAACCCCCTTTGTGAATGCATCTTTTCCTCAGCCCACCTGTCGCTAACAACCCACATTTTCAAAAAGGGGGAAAGAGAAAAGGGGGAAAAGAAAGGGGGAAAATGGGGAAAGAAAAGGAGAAAATGGGGAAAAAAGGGAAAAGGGGAAAAGGAGAAAAGGGGAAAAAATGGGAAAAAAATGCGAAAAGAAAAGGGGAAAATGGGAAAAAAAGGGAAAAGGGGAAAAGGAAAAAAGGGGAAAAAATGGGAAAAAGAAAAATGGGAAAAGAAAAGAAAATGGGAAAAGAAAAGAAGAAATTTTTTCCCCTTATTTCTAGGAACCTGGTAGTGGTAATGAAAACCTAAACTCATGGCTTTGGCTCCTTTCTAATTTAAAGGTTAGATACCAGTCTGCAAGTCACGAGATTTGGTGGTTGGTCTTTAGCCGTACTGTAAATCTTTTTTCCATTTCCTACCATCCACCCGCACAGGCTTATTTACTCTTTTTCTGCCTTAAGACTCCTTATTCCACTCGCTTGGTGAGATTATAGCGGGGCTTCCTCTGAGCCATGTTTGTGCCCACGGCATGTCGGCAGCTGTAGACCCGGACACGGGGCTTCCTGTGTGCCATGTTGGTGTACCTCGGCATGCCGGGAGCTGTATTCCCGGGGCACAGGGCTTCCTGGGCGCCATGTTGCTGTCCCTCGGCATGCCGGCAGCTGTAGTCGTGGGGCACGGGGCTTCCTGTGCGCCATGTTGGTGTCCCTCAGCATGTCGGGAGCTGTCGCACAGGAAGCCCTGTGCCCCGAGACTACAGCTCCCGGCATGCCGAGGGCACAAACATGGCTTATAGGAAGCCCCGTGCCACGTAACTACAGCTCCCGGCATGCCGAGGACACAAACATGGCGCACAGGAAGCCCCGTGCCCCAGTACTACAGCTCCCGGCATGCTGAGGGCTACCAACATGGCGCAGAGGAAGCCCCGTGCCCCGGGACTACAGCTCCCGGCATGCCGAGGGCGGGCGGGCCGGCAGCCCGTGAAAGGGGCCGGCAGCTGCTTGGGTCTGGGGATGCAGCGGTTCATTTATTGCTTTTTTTAAAGGAAAAACGAGGGTGGTTTAGGGGCGGAAGGAGAGCAAACAGCAGCGCCCTTGCCGGGCTGTGGGGCTGCGGTGGCAGGTGATGGAGCGGGTGCTGTCCCCAGCACGGATGGTTGGGGTTACATAACCCCCAAGCCTCCGGGAAGCTTTGCCAGGCCAACGGTACGAAGTTCAACAGGACCAAGCACAGGGACCTGCACTTTGGCCACAATAACCCCAGGCAGCGCTGCGGACTGGGGGAGGAGTGGCTGGAGAGCGGCCTGGTGGAGAGGGACTGGGAGTGCTGGGTGACAACCGATTGAACATGAGCCAGCAGGGTGCTCAGATGGCCGGAAGGCCAATGGCATCCTGGCTTGTATCAGGAATAGTGTGGCCAGCAGGAGCAGGCTACCTGAAAGGAGGTTGTAGGGAGGTGGGTGCAGCCTCTTCTCTCACATAACTAAGGCCAGGACTGGAAGAAATGGCCTGAAGTTGCACCAGGGGAGATTTAGATGAGATATCATTAAGAATTTTTTTACTGAGAGAGTAGTCATGTGCTGGAATAGGCTGTTGAGGGAGGGGATGGAGTCACCATCCCTGGAGGTATTAAAAATCATGTGTATGTGAGGCACTTCAGGACATCATGCCGAGAGACACCAACATGGCGCACAGGAAGCCCTGTGCCCCGGGACTACAGCTCCCGAAATGCCATGGGCACAAACATAGCTCACAGGTAGCCCCGTGCCCCGGGACTACAACTCCCGGCATGCCGTGGCCACAAACATGGCTCCCAGGAAGCCCCGTGCCCCGCGACTACAGCTCCAGGCATGCTGAGGGACACCAACATGGTGCACAGGAAGCCCCGTGCCCCAGGACCAGTGCAGTGCACCCAACCCAACACTCAATACCCAATACAAAAAGTGAAAGTGTCCCTGCAGCCAACACCAACACAAAGGCATGAGTGTGCAGGCAACATGCCCAAAATGTCCAGCTCCTCCACTGGGAGACCGAACGGCAGTTGATCATTCCAACTGTTGTAGCCAGCTGTGCAGTTCTGCATGGACCTCGCACATTTATTCTTTGCTAGTTTCATCTTCACCTACTGCACTATTATCCACCAAAACCAAAACTTCACAAAAAAAATTACAAAATTTGTTAGACTTTTTTTAACTCCCAAGGCTACATAAGACAAAATACAGCTTCCCTGATCCCTATCCAGAAATTGTTCGTCAGCTGGAGAGCCCGGGAGTGATCAACAAAAATCATTCACCTTTCAACAGCCCCATATGGCCTGTGCAAAAGTCAAATGGAGAATGGTGATTGACAGTGGACTATCATGGCCTGCGGGGGGGCGGCCGCCCCCCCTCCCCGGGCCACCAGCCGCTGCTTGTCCCCGGCCCCATCCCCATCCTCATCCTCATCCTCATCCTCAACACAATGACATCCTCACAGCCCGGTTGGCCCCATCCCTGTCCCCATCCCCGCCACACCAGCATCCCCAGCAGCCGGTTGTCCCCATCCCTGTCCCCATTCCTGCCACACCAGCATCCCCAGTATCCAGTTGTCCCCATCCCCATCAACCCGGAGTGATTTCCAGCTCAGACCTCCACTAACTTCTGGGGTTTACCAGCTTGACTACGGAAGGAGTCGACGCGACTCGATGGTGCCAAGGGGCCCAACTCCAGCCCCCCAAGGGGCCCAACCTCCAGCCCTCCACGGGGCCCAACCTCCAGCCCCCCAAGGGGCCCAACCTCCAGCCCCCCACGGGGCCCAACCCCCAGCCGCCCACGGGGCCCAACCTCCCGCCCCCCACCGAAGAGCTCCTCCGCCCCTAACTCCAGCTCCCTAGAGGCCTCAACCCCAGAAAAGCTCCTGGTACATCAAGAGGGGCTCCTGCACCTCCAGGCTCAGCACCCCTGAGACCCCTTCAGGGACCACAGTCCTGATACACCAGGAGAGGCTTCTGCACCCCCAGGCTCAGCACCCCTGAAGTTGGGAACCCCAAAAAGGGTCTTTTTTCCCCAGGAGGGGTCCTGCAGCCCTAGGATTTCTCTCCATCTTACATTAGGGAACTGTTTCAATTATAGTCACCCTGTTTCCCCAAAAAAAGGAAAAAAATGAACAAGTAGTTACTTCTGCTCAATACTCAGACCTAAAAGTAAGGTCCTGCACCTGGGGCAGGGCAATCCCAAGCACAAATACAGTCTGGGTGATGAGGAGGTTGAGAGCAGCCCTGCAGAGAAGGACTTGTGGGTGCTGGTGGATGAAGCGCTGAACATGCCATCCCACATAACCTGAGGTGGTAGGAACACGAGAGCAACCGAGGCTGATTGTCACAAGGCCCTCTGTGGCCTGAACAGTTGAGAACCCAAGGAAGGAAAGCTCCAGCCCTGTTAAAACCTGGTGACTGAAGCCCTAGGAATAGAAGTGATCTGCGTCTACAAGTCACACCACAAAGCCTTCAGAACCAAGAAGCACTTCATACACTCTGGATGGCTGAAGCTTTGGCATGGTCATGTGAAATCAAACCATAAACTTTTGCATAAGTGGACAGAGACAGGGAAATACTAGAGAGAGTCCAACAAAGAGCTAAAAAGATGTTGAAGGGACTAGAATGTCTCTTTCAAGACGAAAGGCTGAGAGCCCTGGGGCTGTTTAGCCTGGAGAAGAGAAGAGAGAGAGGGTCTTATTAAGCAGGGTGGGTGTCAAGTAGAAGGGGCCAGGCTCTGTTCAGCGCTGCCCTGTGATCCAGCCCGTCCTCCTCAAGCCTGTAGAGCTGCCTGGGGTTGTTGAGACCCAAGTGCAGGCCCTAGCACTTGGCCTTGTTGAACCTCATACAACTGACCTCAGCCCACTGATCCAACCTGTCCGGATCCCTCAGCAGAGCCTTCCTACCCTCATGCAGATCAACACTCTCCCTTAATTCTGTGTCATCGGCAAACTTGCTGAGGAAGTACTCAATCCCCTCACCCAGATCATTGAAACTAATTATCCTAAGGATGCCTTTTCGGGGAAAGATCATTAATATGTACAGGTGATTTTGAATATGTATTATTAAGTGGAATAAATATGGGATGGTTGATCGGTGGGGTGCGCACACTTGTGGAGGGACGACCCCCCGTGCTGCCCAGTGCTGAATAAACATACCTACTTTACAACTAGACAAGTTGTGGAGTTTGTCTTCCGCGCGTCAGTGGTACTGAACATACAGGAGGCGTTAGTCACAGCAGCTGTTCAGTCAGCAGCAGCTGAAGCAGCTTTCAAGAGCTGCCATGTGAGGCAGCTGTAAATGGTAATCATTTCAAGAGTTTATCTTCTTGGCAGATGCAGGAAAGTCTTATTCATAAGACTTCCAGACAGAAGAGGCAGTGATCTTCAATTCCATGTTTGACACCTTCAGGACCCTTTAAAGTGACTCTTTCATAGTGCAGGAGTAGGTCAATGCCTAAG
>WUAM01007415.1:0-23735 GCA_024336885.1 Actenoides hombroni | reverse complement strand
TTGAACCTGAAAATACCAACTACAACTTCTTTTTCATGTGCAGCCTGAATACCATTTCTTCTTTCCTTTTATCTACATTGGTCATTACAATGGTATTAGAAAGCTAAACGTTCATTAATGGATTTTGTATTTGCAAAAAATCTGTAAAGACAGGAAGTATGATGACTCTTTAGAGCTGAGACACACTGAGATCTAAGGAGTTGAGTAGGAACAAATGCAAGATCAAAAAATCTGTACCAACAACAAAACAAACCCCGTTATCTTTTCCCCTAAGTGCTACCAAAAGCCCCCCTACAGCAAGACAGCCTAGTGACATGAACCTGCACCTGCCAAACCTGCTCCCTTCTTGAAATAACAGGAACGGGGTACAACTGCATTCTCAAACAGCTCATTTCTGAACAGGAAAATGCTACCCAGGTTTTGAAAAAGGAAAGGGATTTTACAAAGCTCTAGTTAGAGTGAAAGATGCTTTATTTTAGGTTGTGCTCCTGTGGATGCCTTTTTCTTCTTTGAGTGCTATTACCCTCATCCCTCTGCATTTAGCATAAAGCAGCAAAAGACAGAACAGGCACACTATCTTTGTCCTTAACAGATTAGGAGCTAGGGGATAAAAGGCCTAGGGAAAAAAGCTGAAAGCTGATAAAAAATGATTATTTAAGTAGCCCCCAGTTGTACCAGATTCAGATTGTATGGTCAGTGTTTCACGGGAAAAGAGGTGGGGGGAGGGGCGGGGGGAGGGGCGCTCACGTCGCTCTCGGTGGCGGCCGGGGGCAGCATGAGCAGCATGACGATGGTGCTGGCGCGGGGCTCGTCCTCGGGGCCGTCGGGCCGATAGTCCTGGTCCCGGTAGTCGCCGTCCGAGCCGAAGGGCAGGGCCGCGGCGGGGGAGGGGCCGGCGGGGGAGGGGCCGGAGGAGGGGGCCGGCGGCGGAGGCGGGGGGTTTTAGTTAACATGGGGAATCAAAAGAACCTGGGTGACACACTAAAAGGCTGCAACAAAGCCAATGAGCTAATGAAAAGGTTTCAGAAATCATGTCCAGTGCCAAAACTATACTTTCCACTAGGAAATATTAAAAAAAAAAAAAAAGTGAAATAAAGTAAAATTAGGTCCTTGAATGGAACAGCTTAAAATATAGGAAGTGATGCTCCAAGGAATTTCCTGGGTCAGTGAATAAAGTGCAGGCATTGGTTTAAGCCATCCTTGCTTCCATTCGGGTATCGGCAATCCTTGCCCTTTAAAATGAGCTTCAACTAAATTATGATGATGCCCAGCATGTTCCCTGAACTTGTTTAAGTTAATACAGTCCTCTGGTGCGCTGTCAACCACATGAACGGCTGTAATGTAGTCCTGATATTCGATTAGTTTAGCAATAGACAAAGCACGTTGTTCATCGTATTTGGTGATATAAAGTTGTTGGTAAGAGCCAGCTTTCCCAGAGGTAGTTGGGTATCTTTACTGCATTATATAGTACATTATGAAACACATGTGCTTTAGCAGTGTCAAACTAGACTCTTCTGAAACTAATCACAATTTTGAAGCTTTTGTCAACATCCTTAAAATCACCAAGTTTTGTTTCCTGATGGTCGAAGTATTTCCACAAGGTAATCAGGCATATAATATTCAAGATAAAGCCTAAGAGTGGGATTAGTAAGTCATTTTGAATATTGATAGAACTTCTATCATTCTTGTCTATGATGGTGAGAGTCACAATGATCTAATACCCTATCGTGGCAACTCTTCCTTCAATGCAAGTGCAAAACAACTCTCAACGGAGAACAAGAAAGGACAAATGATATTTGACATTTTCAGTCTGCAGAAATTGCCAGACATTTCCTAAACCAGATCCAATGCAGTGGGATAAGGGCTACAGAAACATCTTTGTTAGCTAAGGAGCAGCTCTGCCATTGGATATATCAGCGTCAAGCCACATTAATGAGTCATACTTCTACTGCACAACTGCAATTTGTGCTTTAAGGTGCTGGTCTTCCTTCACTCAGGCAGAGAAATAAGGTAAGAGTTTTTAGTGCCCACAGGAATTAATAAATGAGAGAAAAATTAAGCTTCAGTGGGAGGTCAATGAGAAACAAGAGGAGTTTTTATGGTGAGACAGGAGGCTTAGTCAAATATTTATTTATATATTCAAACTTTCTCACTCATACACCATACTGACAGCTTCTGATACCAGCAAAATCCTTTAGCTAAATCCTGCTTTTCTTTCTGTAATATATTTCTTCCTCTCTTTGGTATGTTTAAAGTATAAAAATGTGTGACTTGTATTGACAGGAGATGGATGATTCCAAAACTGTTGCTCTTTGTCCTGGGCAACAATTATGCACATTGTCCACTTTCCAATAAGCTGGTCAGTGTAGATTAAGGACACTAAACACACATTAATACTTTAAAATAGAATCACAAAGCTGCACTGTTTTCCTGAAAAAATCTTCTACAACATTATACATCTGTGAATGAACGCTTCTTTTAAAACCTCTGCTGTGTTGAGTATTTCTGTATGAGGGTCATGTAATTGTTTAAGAGATCCAAATTGTTCATTTTAATTGACCTTTATAGCATTAAAACAAATGTATCAGGATTGATGGCATCCACACGGCTGCTCCATTATTTCTTATCTAAAAGTGTGTGTGGCAAGGCTGGTGCTACTGGAAAGTTTGTGACCTCTTTACCTCTCTCTGTTCCTAGTAAATCTCTCATGACTCACTGGGGTGTTCCATCTTTACATACCAAGTCAATAAAATTAATTACTAACTAAAAGTACGTTCCTGCCAATAAAAGCAAAGTTGCTCACGAAATCCCTCTGAGATCGGGTTATTATGGGATGGCGGTGCAGCCTGTGGGGGGGGGCGGGGGAGCGGGGAGGCTGCAGCTCCAGCCGGGCTTCGTGGTGGTGCCCGCCAGCCCCGCCCACCCCCGACAGCCCCGCACACCCCCAACGGAACCGCAGAGCCCCGCACACCGCCCCGGGTTCGGCTGCCTGCCCGGGGGCCTCCAGCAGGCGCTCCCGTCCCGGCTCCCCCTCCGCTGTCTCTCAGCAGTCATATCTCCCCCCGCTTGTCCCCACTGCCCCCTGCATCCCCCCCGCTCCCCACTGCCCCCTGCATCCTCCCTCCCCCCGCAGCCCCCAGCCCCTCTCCCAGTGCTCCCAGTGCTCCCAGTACGCACCTGGCAGCGCCAGGATGGAGTCGAAGGCCTTGCACTGGATCTGCCCGGTGCTCTGGCTGGCACAGGCCATCCAGAGCCCCTGCGAGGTGCTGACGGCCGTGATGATGGTGCCAATAGCAGCAGGTTTAGAAATTGAAATGCAGGAAAATAATTACAGTGATTTCTGAAGAGGCAGGTACATGCCAGGACACCTCCAAGATGTGAACTCCCAGGTTAAGTGAGCAGGTACTGCAGGACGCATCTGGGTCACTCAGCGCAGAGCAGCTGCACTGGCTCAGAGGAGTTTTGCAGTGGTGCTGCTATCCCATGCAATGCACAGAAAAGAACCTAGGGCAACACCTTTAGAAGAAGAGCTGGGCGTGTTAGAGATGGATTCTGCTTCCGATTGTACACAAGAGACAGGTACTGTAAACTTAGCAAGATTTTGTAAATCACATATATATAGTTGTCTTTTTTTCTGTGCAGAAAGAAGAGGTTTTGTTGCAATTCACTTTACTGCAAAGTCAAAAGATTAAACTGGAAAAAAATACCAGAATTTGAATACCATGTGACTAAAGTGTTATAGTAGTCTCTGCTTATTGATAGGTAAACAAAGCTCCAAAAGAATCCTAGTAAAATCTGAAGCTCTTGAAGTCCTGTTTGTCTCCCAGCAATCCAGAACTAGAACCCCTGTCTTTCAATTTCTCAGCTTATGTTCTAATTTTAAATCAGTTATAACTTCAGTTTTCATCTGCACTGAAACCCTCTGGCACTTGCAGATTGTGTTGTTGCATCTGTTTCAAAACCAATGACAGTAAAGCCCAGTTTTCTTTTTTCATTCTATTTATAACACAAAAAACAGGGTTGCAAAATACAACATATGTGCTGTGGGACTGGTATAGACTCAGAGAGAAATGGGAGTCAGTCATTATCAAAACATTTAAACACTTCAATCATTAAGTGGCCTTGAATTATTTGCCACCTCTGAGGAACCTACAGACAGTGTAAATTTTAACTGTGTATCCGGTCCCTGTGTTTGGAAAACTTAATCTTAGGCTTTTAACTTGGAATTTTAAGAGCAATCCTGTCTCATGTGACTCTGATATATCAGGGGGCATTTGAATATGCAGTCTGTACACTGGCCAGCTTATCTGCATTTGCACAGCAAATCTAACATGATTTAGGTGTATGTAAGTCAGTAGATGTTTCTTTTTGCCTAGAAGATGTCAGTTGGAGAGGAAGGGTCCACATCTGAATTTTAAAAGTTGGCAGGTATGATCGATTTGCTGGAGCACTGGAAAAGGTTGCTGGGTCCGGCGGGTGCGGTAGGGGACGTGGGAGCGACCTGGGAGGGCGGGGGGGGGATGCTGGGGGAGCGGGGGGCGGGCGGGGGGAACACGCGGGGGGCCGGGGGAGCGCTGGGGGGGTACTGGGGGCACTGGGATGGCACTGGGAGGGCACTGGCACAGCGCTGGGAGGGACCTGAGAGCGAACAGGCGGCACTGGGAGGGCACCCGGAGCATACTGGGGGCACTAGGAGGGCAGGAGCATTGGACTAGGGAGTACCATTCCTAAACCTTGACAGAAGAGCAGAAGAAAAACATCTTATACAGGCCTGAATTATACTCAAAATCCCTCTTCAGCAGATCTCAAACTCAAGGGAATATAGAAAACTGGAATATTTTGTTTCCTAAGGAATTATCTTTCTGTACTTGAAACCAAAGGGCTGCTGCAAACATTAGTGCCATCTCTGCTCTTCAGCTGAGTAACGTGAACCAGGCTGTTGAAAAGCTGCACAGCAAGAAGGTGGGGAGGTGGCAAAAGCAAATAATCAAAAGTAAATATGGTTTATTGTTACTACAGATCAGCTGTGTGTTTGCAATACATGCATCAGAGCAGGGAAGTGCTGGCTGACCCCAGCTGTTTCCTGATTAAAGAACATGCGTTCCAAGTTAGTGCTGCTGCTTTCTCTGTGAGATCCCATCAGATGGCTATTTTCATAAGACATGATCTCCCAAGAATAAAAATCCCTTTGCTATTGTGAGGTTAGAGCCTCACAGGGCCTCTGCAAATGTGTTAAACTGGCAACCCAAGTCACCTTGTGACGTGGGGAGTCTCTGTCCTCTCCATCCCCCTCATCTTCACGTTTTCTGCAGTGAGAAGCTGGGATTGAGCCTGATTTCCAGCCTTTAGGCCAAATTCTTCCTTTTCTCTAAGCCTGTCCTGAGCATCTCCCCCGTGCTGCCTGACTGTCATGTGTGACATGTGGATCTTTCTCCCAAGAGGTTACCAGTAAGTCAGGGTCCAATACTGTATACAAAGAACTTTACATTGCCCCTTCTACTGTAATTAGCTCACAAGTTAATTCCATACTCCAGCTACAGCACACTGGCCAGCAGTCTAGCTGCTTCCAGTCCCTCAGAAGTGTACCTGACCATCACCTAATTAATTTGGAATTTTTCTGGAATGTAAAACCAACATCTTTTTTTGTCTTCCTGTAAATAAAGAATATACCTGTATGCTTTAAGGCTAGACCTAGATGTGCAGTGGTGGTTTAGAGCTGAATGAAGCAGTGCTCATGGATGCAGGGACAGCTTGTACTTGAGAGCAGTGAAAACAAGGATGCTTTGACTGTAGATACTGCTGGAGCACCCAAAGCTGTGACAGAATGCAAGAGATCAGAGTAGCAGCATGGAACACTCCAACTGGAGGTGGTAAACTTGAGAGGCTGTCAAAGATTTTGCACCTTCAGCTCACACATTTGCTTCACAATCACAGATTCTTTGCAGCACAGGCCACTACTGCTGCCTGTGGTTTGTCTTTTACTTAAAGTTGGCTTTTACCTCTCACCTCCAACTGTGAAATTGCATCCCTCCTTTACTTTGCTGCACCTTCCAGGGTCAGCACAGCACCCTGGCAGCTACCTTCTTTATCAGATCACCAGGATACCTCCATTTATACTAATTTCTGTTTGATGTTCTCATTGAGCACCAATTAATGAAACAAGTCCTGGTCCTGCAAAGATTTAATTTCACTTTACTGATCCAGTTGATGCAAAATGATCTAAAAGTCTGATGATGAGCTCTAAAGTATTTCCTGTAGATGAGCCAGTACTTGGAAATCATTATGAGTTGTGGAATTTAAAAAAGTTTTCTTCATTAGACCTTTACTTGTATTTATTAGTTTCCATAGGGAGACCACTTTAGCAGTGATTCACAGAGAGTGGACCACTTTTAATACTCAAAGTTATAGACCAGATGATCCAAAACTGGCTCACAGAGCTTTATGAAACAACTAGGGCATATGTCCAAGGTTTGATGAGAAAGGCACGCCATGGTATGAAATAATTTTGTAAGATGTCATTAACTCATCCAAGTAGCTGAAGTTTCCTGTTGTGAGCAAAGCATCCTTTGGCTGACTGTCTCTCTTTGACTCATTCTCTTCTGGTGTCCTACCCCCCCATACATAAATACCTATGGAATCCTTTCACTCCCACACAGAAGAGGCCTTTACAACATACACAGAGGACATCTGACATCTGGGAAAAAGCAGAGCTTTTAGGAGATGCCATGTGAACTGTACTCCTATGTGCACTGCAACCAGAAGTGATGACAACAGGCCTGTGAAAGTCAGTTAAAACGCTACAAATTTACTTGTTTGTTTACTCCTAGAAGTAGTGACAAGACTGTCTTCATTGCAGCTTTCTTCAGATCCTCAAAAACAGCAGGGCCATAAATCCACTTACAGCAATAATAAATATTTAAGACACGATGTCAGAAATATGCTGTACTTCCTCCGGTGAAAATGTTCTATTCAACTAAATTTATATCTGTTCTATCAGGTGATTAATGACCTTGGGGCTTTAGGTATGTGCTGTAGAGTGACAGTCCTGCAATACACAGCCTCTAGGCAGCCTTAATTAAAGCTCTAGCATTCATTAAGAGGAAAACCCTAGGCATTGTTTGCCAAGATTAGATTAGTATGGGGGTTGAAAAAGCAGTGTGATAACCTGAAATACTGACAAGATAACAATAGCTATCTACAGGAATTCCACGCATTTCTCAGATCGAGGTGCTGTACAGAATGGAGTCCCCACAAGAAGATGCATTTTTCACTTAATAGTGGAGGTATCAGCTCTCACAGAAACACTCCTCCATTCGGCCTCCTGTATTTTGTACTTCCGCACTTCAGAAGGTTTGCAATGCTTAAGTCTCCCATCTGGGAGAAAGGCTACGTCCCAGCTTTGCCAACAACATGCAATCTACCAGCAGCCCAAGACCTGCTTCTGTCTGTGTTCTGAGCCGGGTGAGAGTCTTAATGCCACGGAAAGCAAAGCACCCTTGGCAAGGCCACCAGCCCTTGAGGCAATATAATTTTCAAATGTAGAATGCTTTTGACTATTACTGAAGAATATCACAGTTGTGGATTTGTTTACCATAAGTAGAACTGCATAAGCAATCCTTGCTTTTGCATGGGTCTTCTTTGGAGAATCCCATTCCAATGCACTGCCATTCTTTATTATTACACTTGTTGCATAATCAGCAAATACCAAACAAACTAGAAAGAGCGTGTCCAAGGGGGAACTTTCTGCACCCAGCCTTCTTCTTAACATTACCTGTAGTTTTTTCAGCCAGAAACACAGCTTCTTGTCATTCTATTGAAAAGCTATAAACAGAATAATATTTGTGTAGGAAATCTTGCTTTAAGAAAAAACTTTCCGTTTTCTACTGGCAGAATAGTAATTGCAATTTTTTTTTTTTAGCCTTTTTGTTTGTTTGTTTTGTTTTGTTGGTTCTGGTTGTTTTGTTGTTTTTTTTGTTGGTTTTGTTTTTATTGCCTTGTAAAATGGGAAAAGCATGCAGAAGACCCAAATTCTTTCAAGGGTCTTGATAGCTAAATCTGAAGCATTGTCAAATGAGTGGCTGAAAAACATCTACAATTGATTCACAGAAATAACAACATCACAGTAGTTCAGAAAGCAACCTAGAAGTGTGCATCTCTTGAGTTCTCCTACACCCAAGAAAACACAGAGTCATGAGAGGGAAGATGATAGTTAATATTAGTTTCAACCAACTCCTTTTCTCCCCGGCTCACGCGGCGCCCAGCGCGGTACCGGGGCTAGGAGGTGGTGCCAGAAACGGGGGGGCGTTGGCACAGGGCCACCTGTTGCAGCCCCTGCTCACACCTTCCCCCGTGGCAGAATACCACACAGTTATACCTACGTGTCTCCTGGCATCTGCCCTGCCAGGAGGGTCCTTTTGAGCACAGAGCTGAAGCCCCCCCCCCCCGAGGAGTTTCCTCAAGATGCTACTTCCTACTTTTCTAGCCAGCATTTACAGTTCCACATATCACAAAGCCATGCATCATGACTACAGTTGGTTGGCATCCATGAGGAAGAAACAACCAACAAACAAATATGCTTGTTTAAAACCCCTAAGAAATAAATAAATAGAAGCTCATAAAAAAGAATTCAGGTGTTGAACATGTGGAATAGTGACTGCTTGCTGGTGGAGAAGGAGGAATACTTACTGATGGTTGTCTGCATTGGTTCCTCTGCTGCTGCACTCAGTACTTTTGGATCTAAAAATCACTCACTTATGGAGGGGTGAAGGTTGGATTCTTCAGCTTTGAAAAGGGGGACTAATAGTAATTCATCAGGTTTTGACAATATCACTTTATGCAGTGAAGTATTTCTACAATATTAAACAGTACTTTGAGTAACACAGAGTCCCATATATCATAGTCTGCATTTTGAGTGAGACTTTTGCAATTCTGCTGAGGGGAGGATGGTGTTGTAGGGACTCAATCAATTCTATTTACCCATCCAAGGTGTGATTTGATTTATTGCCTGTGTGAGGAAGACAAACCGATCACTTCTGCTCAATGCCGTATTGGCAGATCCACAATCTGCTGTAGGAAGGGAAACTTGGGAGAGTTCAACCTGGCTTTTTAACTATCTTCTGAAATGTTCCTCCTCTGTGCATGGGACCCCTCAAGTTCACTCAAAGAACTGGAGAATTAAAAGTGAGAGGCATGCACAAGCATATTAAAAAAGAATTCCAACTTAGAAAACTTTTGCAAGGTCGGTTAACTAATAAATGCCAAAACCTTGCAACAAACCACCTGCAATTTTCCACCATTACCATGAGATGTCACTAACTTCTCAGCTACGCAGGGGCAGAGCAGCATTAAGCAAAGTAAGAAAGATACCTAGAAAACTCAGACAAAACTAGATCATGATACCAGTTCCCACAAATAATACTTTGTAGAGTTTTCTTGTTGCTTTTTTTTTCCCCAACAGCACCAGTGGTTCCTTGGGCGTGTACTTTGTCAGAGGCTAAAAATCTAAATTATGCATCGAAAAGGGCTTGATGCAACTTGAGGGTAATCATGCAGTGCAAAAAAAATCACTTCAAATGCATCCTTCAGAGGAAAAACAAGTTTCCAGGCAGCAAAAGGAGTAACAAAGGCTCTTCCCTAGAACCCATCTAATTGGGAGAGAAAACATCTTTGCAAGCTACACCAAATGAGATTAACTTTTTTCTTTCAGGGAATGGAGAACAAGGTCCTGAGGCAAGAGAGAAAAATCTTTTACTGATGTAAGTGCATGTTACAGACTCTCAAAACAAGTAAATGAAATGGTTTCAACAATCTGGACTTCTGAGAGGACAACACGAGACCACACTGGCAATCCAAGTTCTTGCACTGCATTGGTTCGTTTGCCTTTTCGCATCTAAAATGCTTCACCAGCTTGCAAATGCTATTAAAAAAACCCAAGATCTACTAGTATAAAATGTATCTAAGCTTAAAGCCTAGCAAAAGGAAGCACTAGAGACTAACTAGCAGACAGGAGGTCTATAATTGCTCATACCTTTTATTCTTATTTGTTTGGAGGTAGAAAGAAAGAAAGAAAGAAAGAAAAGTCTGTGGTTAGACTCACCTGGAAACAAACCTGCAATTATTTTTGCTGTGTATTAACAGATGATAAATAGTCAGTTCAGTCCAGGTTATTCTCACAGTGTGCTTTCCTAAGGAGAGGTCATGGACTAAGTGGGAGATTGGGTACCTTCATTAGACACATATCTTCACCATGATAGGAAGGGTGAAGTTAGCAGGTTCCCCACCTCCTCTTCTCCAGCATCACTCCCCCAGCACACACATTTCTGTAGGACATGGCTGAGCACAGAGAAGCAAATAGTGCATTTAATTCCATGTGTAAAAGTCCTGTTCAGCAATTAATAATGGTGAGACTGGAAAGAATATGCTTCATTATAGTCTTGAAATTCACATTCTGAAGCTACAAATACAGACTACAGATGCTCACTAATAATGAAAGTTCCAGTCTTAAAATGCAGGTTTTGCAGTACAACAAAAACAGATTAAAAATGAAGCAATATAAAAAGATCTATAAAATAAAGCAGGTGGGGGGGATGCTAAACACAAAAGAACATTTTCAAGCCTTGGCAACTTGAGCAGGATTGGAACTTGTTTGTTTACAGTTTGGCAAAGCAGCTTGCTGAGTCCTGGCTGTAAAAAAAAAAATAAAATATATCTGGGCAGACCAAAGGAGTTGCACAAGTTTGGGAAAAACATAAATGTGGTGGCAGTTGTTTTGTTTTGGAGTGGGAGGAGGTGACCAGCTCTTGCCCTGGGCCATCCAGGTACAGTCCCTGCTGCATTGGCTGTGACAGCTGAGGGCTCAAATGTCAATGGACTTGGTTTAAAATCTGTAATTCCGTATCATTTAGGAGTATGGGGTTTTGTTTCCTTTTTTTTTTTTTTTCCCAAGAGATGAGAGAATTGGCACTTAAAATTGCAGAGTTATTCTGTATACCTGCTGTAACTTGTAATGTGGGTTTGCTCAGTGCAAGAAGAATAAGAAGAGAAGAATTTTTCACATTTTCAATGTGGACCAATCAAAAAGACAAAGACTGAGAAATTCAGCCAAGACAATTGACAACACCACCATTAAATCTGAAATAAGTTAAAATGCTTTTGAGGATCAGGGGAAAAGACTTTATCTAGTAACAGTTCTCTAATATGAAACAAAACCAAAAAAAATCCTAAGAACACAAGAGGTAATACGAGTTGAATAGGAGTATAAAGATAATTTCTTTTGCACTTAGCAGTTACTAGAAATGCCAACATTCAAGCACTCCTACTCTGCAAAACTAGCCTAGCATTTATGCATTTAAAAAACACAAGCTATACATGGCTGTAAAAAAAACCCTAATGGGCCAGGTCTGAAGTGACACAGTTCCAGTGAGCAATGCAGTTTTACAATAGACATTATTTACATGGCAGGGAAAATGAGAGCAGAGAATTATGGCTGCAATACAGGGTGAAATCAGTCAGAGACAAGCTGAGAGGGCTGTACTTTATTTGCTACCTTTGTTTCTTGTAATCACATATTTCCATGGTCTATAGGCAAAGCAGCAGTAGAACGCCCCAGAAGATAACACAGATAATCAAATACACTAATTTCAGGTAACACTAAAATAATAATCAACCGAAGATGAAAAATTGAATGCACATAAAACCATGATGTAAAATTTAGGCTAAAGAGTAGAAATTACATGTTTTGTTATCAATAAAGGCGCGGGCCCGGGGGCGCCGCCGCCCCCCCGCCCCCCCCCCAGGGGACACTCCCCGCCCCCTCCCCCTCCGTTAATCCACCCCGGGCGCTAATTACGGTGCGGAGCGCTAATTAGGGAGCCGAGCGCTAATGAGCCCCGCGCCCCCCCAGCTTCTCGGCGCTGCTGACGTCACCACGCCCCCCCTCAAATCTTCGCTTCCCGAGTTTATTATTTACACGCGGCCCCCGGGGGGCGATCCTCACCTGAGCCTGCTAATTCCCTTTGAGACATAGGGAACACCAAATTTTTCTACCTTGCATTTATCTTCAAACATAAACCCTAGTTTAAGTGAAATAATAATTTTAATGAATACCTAGCCTGCAACAGCCAAAAGACAAAATGGGTGTAACATATTAGGTGCAATTAAAAAGTTAGGAATGTGGCAACAAACAGTAATATAATCAGTCCCCTCTGGAAAAATAAAAGTACTTTTTTCTATTAATATAATTTGTGAAGTTTTACCTGGAGGATTAAAGTAAATAGAATGGTTTTGTATTATCAACATTATCTTCAGCTACATATGTTCTGAGCTAGTTATTACTGGTTATAGCTTAAAAAAAAATAATTATAGAAATATTTAGATGAGTGCTTACCTGAACAAGACATTCAAATTATAAAATCATGTATGTATTGCTAATCTCACCTAAAGATATTTTTGTAACAAACAATAGGTCATTGATTATAAAGACCAATACCAGCACAATTAGAATACTTAGGTTGTAGTATATTTGGAAACTGAAAATGAAATCACTATTACTTTTCTGTTTTCTCCTATGCACGTCTTTTTGTCTTTGCCTGAATTGTCATATCTCCGACACCTTAGACACAGCCAGAAAATTCCTGAATAGCTCTACTGTGCAAGCATGCAAATGCCAGAGCGTTGATATGCATTTAGTAATAATCTAATTCAGCTGCTTCTTCCTTATCTTCAGATCCTTAACAGCTCCACTCCTGCTTCCAGCCACTGTTCCTGCCATCAAGTGACCATTTCAAGCCACTCTTGACAGTTCTGCTCAATAAACCTGTCCCTGGCCTCAAGAACAAGTGAACCTGAGGCTATCCCTTCCCAGTGACCAGCTGCCAAAAGCACTTATTTACATAACAAAACCCCTTTGTCATGCCTTGTCTCCCTCGTTAATCCAGCTTCTTCTTCTACAGAATCTACTGCAGAAACGGATACATTCTTCTTTCAGCCTCACTAAGCTTTGCCAAGGTGCACCGTGATTTGAAGAAAAGTTTAAATTTACATAGAGGGGAACTTCACTCTAAGATTCTGGTCAAAGTAGTGAGTCCTGGGCTGTTCCACTATGTCTAGGATCCTTACTTGGAGTTCAGAGAGAATCTTTTGAATCACTGTTGTCATGAAACGGCAGTGGCCACCTTTGTCCCCAGGAGTGCCCCGCAGGGCTGGGGTGCCAGCCTGGCAGCACCCCAGGGTGCGGGCACTGCCAGGACCCAAGTGGTCCCAGTGGGATAGAGAGGGTGCCCTGGGGTGGGTGAGGGGCTGGGGTCCCCACGGGCATGGGGACGTTGTCTCCATGGACAAGGGGGGGATGACCCTTGTGGTTCAGAAACCATGGTCCCCATTGAGAGAGGGGCTGTGCAATTTCGTTTGAAAAAAAAGAAAAAAAAGAAAAAAAAAGGGCTGTTATTGGGTTTCAGGACCTAACAACAAATCCCTTCTGTAAAGGATTCACTGCTGAAGATGCATAAACTTCATAACATTGGAAGCTGGAATTTATTGAGTTTCTCTGTTGCATCTTTCAAAATAGGTTTTTCCACATCACAGAAGACCAGGTTCTGCTTTGTTCTGAGGACTTGGCTACACCCCATCCCCAACAACTGCTTAATTTAAAAATACTCATCCCAGTGTTTTCTGAGGAGGAAACAGTTCCAAAATGGGTTCAAGTGCAACCACTGAGTATTACCAAGCAGTGTGATCCTTCCATCAGATTATTTTTGTATGGAATGGAGGAAATAAGTATGCACTGAAACTCTATCAGTGTCTGAATGCCCAACATTTAAACTCTTCAATAGGTGCAGCCTAAAATATCTGTATCCTTTGAAGACTGGTACAGCATAGCAGTTGCACACAAAAGCCTAAAGAAAGAGGCCAAAGGAAGGATCTCCAAATAAACCTTCCAAAAAATCAGGCTGACCAGGATGCTTCAGGCATCAAAAAGTCACAAATAAGCAGTACCATTCCAAAATGTGAATGCAAAGTGAAAAGAAAACACTAACCAAGATGAAGGGTACCCTTTCAGCCAGGATTTTAGATTGAGGCTGTATTTGTCTGTATATTCTGCCATCTTGCTACCATTGCTGGCAGCTGCCTTCCCAGATCTCCCAGCCAAGAGCTCTGCCTCGGGAAGGTGAAGAGAGGTAAGAATGAGGTACTGTCAGGATGTTTTTCCTTGATGCAAGGATCGCTGCAGAAAAGGAGCTCAGCAAGATCATCCCTTCCGCAGACAGAGACTGCAGGCACCAGTCAGTCTGTTGTGTGCACTCAACACACTCTTCTGAAGTCTTGGAGACCTGCTTTCGGCAGGGCATTCTTGAGTCTGGCCCTCCTACAGCTCTTCCAGGCATTAATTTTGCCCAGTGTAGACAGTCTGTTGGCTGCTTTTCACCTGCCACCACTTCTCTTTTCCTTCATTACCCCTTCTTCCCAACCCATCTTTCTCTTGTTTTCAGCTGTCACCATATTTCTTTATAACAAAAAAAAAACACCTGACTGCCTATGGGCTGCAAGCAAAATCTCGCTGTTATACACCTTTTTGTGGGGTTTTTTTAGCCTATCAGGGAAATTCATACTCAGTTTCTCTGAAGGCACTTGCAGAGTTTCTGACAGGCATTTTGTACAAGCCAGGGTAATCTCAACAGCTCAGGCATCCATCAAAAGAGCAGGTAACCTCCTGAGCACCAAAAATGTTAATTCTTTACATGAACACAGAAAGCAGCAGAAGCAGCTACTACACACCTGAGTTTAAAAGCTGACTTCCACCTCCAGTTGCTGAGTTCTTATTCTATTGTAAGATTCAGTTACATCTGAAGAAGAGGTTTTCCCATGAAACACAAAATGAAATGTCACCAGTTACATGCTGTCAACATTTTAATATATGTGTGGCAGATATGCTGTAAAAACAGAGAACATTTTAAATCTTTCTGCTTTTCAGTGAAAATGCTTCAGAAAACTACTGCATAACATTTCTGTCTCAAATATGAATATAAAGGCAAGTGCCCAAATTGTCCTGCCACAGACTTTTAAGGGACCAGAACATACTAAATGTCAAACAAAATAACAATACTATCCACCACGACTGTCACATCATTGCAGTCTATTTAACTTTGGCTCTGTATCATCCAGTGCCAGCCACGTGGTGTGAAGTGTGCACAGAACGAGCACTTCGGCAATAGGTATTTACAAGCACCCATTCCTATTTAGACACAAGAACAGATGACACTGAGTTAGAAGGGGAGGCCGATAAACATAGATGCATATAGATTTCAAAGTGATCTAGAATTTATGTTTCATTTGAGTTTTGGGTCAATATGCTGCTTTGAGGATGAAGTATTGCTTTAATTGTACTGATCTCTAAGTGAGAGACATCCTCTCAGTAAAAAGAACATTCATTAAGTGCTTTCCTATATTTGGAGGAGGATAAATTTATGGCTTTTGTGCCACATGATATCCCAACCTCATGTGCCAAGCAATGTCCTCTACAGATACATATATACTTATATATATCGATATCTATTCTTTCATAAAATTCTTGTCTCCTTCTAAGTCTTCTGGTCCTGCATTGCTAGATTTCAGATAATATCTGTCCAAACTAGGACAAAGGTCTTCACCAGAGGCTGCAGAGAATCTTTTCTGCAACTGAAGTTGCCCTTGTACAGTTATTTTTTTTCCCTTCTGAACGATGTTATCACAGAGGGGATGCCTCTGTCACTCTGGTCTGGTAGAGGAAGGGCTGGAGAAACCCTCCCAGGAGAGCTGCTCACCAGAAACAGCCAAGAGAAGCTGCAAACCCCTTCCAGTGACCACCAAAGAAAACTCACAGCCTCTCCTTGACTTCTCCCCGCTGAAGGATCCTGTCTTCTGCATTTTCACCTGGTCTTTTTTGTTCAGCCACTTGGCCTACTTCGTGCCCATCTTCCACCTGGTAGCAAGAGCCAGGACGCTGGCATCAAATATCAGAGCAATTACTACCACCAGTCATAGTAAATTCATTTTAACTGCATAAGATTTGTTTTTTCCCTGATAGGTTCAATGTTAAATAGAGGTAAAAAGTCTCTATAAAATTTGTCTCAAATTCTTTGGTCTATTTGGTTTAAACTGAACATTTTTAATGTATCATGAAGTTGCCATAAATTATGCAAAGTTTTGGTTTGTATTCCAGTCTTTTTTTTACTAAAAGGAAAGCAAGTAGTTTAATGTATTTTTTGGTTTGTTTGTTTTTAATTTAAGTCTTAATGATATTCAGCTAAACAAATGATATCTAGGACTTGAGAAGGAAAAATATTTTCCAAAGGCCTTTTGTTTTAGAGTCATGACAGTAAAGTGTGTCAGGGATCTCAACCTTACTCAGCCAGCCTTGCGTTGCCATATTTAAGTCCATCAATTTAATCTTCCTTTTATGAATGTTGAAAGCAGCATCCCACCACTGGTTACTCTTGGTATAAACATTTCATGCTATTTCTCCTTCTAAGCTATTTTCTTCTACTGTTCCACCATTAGTTGGATAATTCCTAGGTTGCTGTCTGGAACTCAGATTTTCAAACATTAAAACTGCTATGCCTCAATAAAAACAAATAAAAATATAGTAGTAATAGGAATGATAATAATGACTGAGAAAAAATTCTATAGCATCATCTCCTGGCCCAAGCAGCGTTCTTTGTTCCCTTACTAGGAACACAGCCCTAAGAACTACACAGGGCTGAGAATGAATCAGAGTGCTTGTTTGTGTTTTCAGGGACAGGATGATGTCTAAACGTAATCAATATTTGCCAGTGTGAATCTGGAGCACACATCATGATTCTAGCCTAGGGCTGTCAAAACACTCCAGTGCATTCAGTCTTCAGCTGTATTATCCCCTGTTTTTTCCAGTCCTGCTTCACTTCCCAGATTTCCCCCCAGAATCCCAAAATTCCCCCCATATTGCCCCAAAATCCACCCCCGAGGACACCAAAATTCCTCCCCCCCCCAAGAAAGTTTAGGGGGAAAACAAATTTTGGGGGTATTTTGGGGTCTTTGGGGGGCAGGGACCACCCCCAAAATTACCAGGCAGTGGTCTTTGCCGTGGGTCGGCCAATGGCCCGTTCGCCCCGTCCGGATGATTCGCTGTCATTGGTTCGTCTTCAAGAGACATAAAATACATTTGCTTTTAGCCAAATTAAACTAGAATCAAACTGCTGAAACTCCAAAAACATTTTATTTCACTTTTCATCTAGAAAAATAATAAAACTTGTGTTCTGCCTTCCTACAACTGCCAATTATTATCTCTTCATACTAGCACCTTTATGATTTCTCCCTTACTTTATGATTTCTTCTTACAATACTAATATTGTACTAATTGACACTCCTCTGCTGTCTTCTGCCCAGGAGACCTCCTCTTATTATGGGACCTTATTCATTGCACATCAGTCCAATCCCACAGACAGCAACGTTAATTCCCTGCTGGGTCCTTCTGTAACACCCCAGTGCTCTGCAAACCACGCATTTTCCATGGTGAAACAATGGACTGGAATGATCTCTGCTGCTAATTATAGGTGTGATTCATTAGCAAATCTTGCTTTTGCCCATTTTACCCAGCTAAGGACCAGCAAAAGTAAATAACTTTTTTTTTTTTTTCCTTTATTCCCACTCACAATTCCTGATGATGCCAAGTGCAGCTGAGATTTCCTTTGGACAGCAAATGTGGGCATGCAATTAAACAGTTTTTTTGACATTTTGCTGCTTTTTATTCATACTGAGAAGCTTTGCAGCATGGTGTAGAATACACACAAAAGCTGTTGTTGCTCCCATGGACTTTCTGCAACTAAAACTGGTTTCTTTTTGGGTAGTATTGGGCAAACAAATCATTGATTGCTGAAGGTTCTTCTGCTGTTGCAACTGATTATGAGGGCCCCAGCAACAGAAAGAAGCTATAGTATGTTTATCCAAAGGTGCTCTGGTGTGAAATCGACAAGCAAGAGTGGAGCCAACACTATGGAGTTTGTCATGTGCCATGAGGAGGTTAATTTATAACAGCACACACAAATGATTGATCAGTTCATTCCAATTGTGGGAGAAACTGAAATAGCATTGGGCAGGCACATGTTGGTTCAGAAAACTAATTTTTCTTTGCTTCTTTCTTAGGCAACTGGGAGCTGAAATGACTTTCTGAGAAGAGCTTGGCTGATGGAGCAACCTGCAGCCCTCTCATCTAGATCATGAAGAGGACAACAGAAAGTTCAAGACTCTTCATTGTGCTTTTACTAGGACTTTCAAGTTCCTTGGAGAGAAGGAAAGTCTCCTTTGGTATGTGAGTCTGACGAGTATAATAAGAAAAGGGAAATGAAACAAAGGTAGCACAACAGTGTGATGGTTCCTACTGCAAATAAAAGACTCTTAAAACAGCCCACGTTGGAGGGATAATCTCATTATCACTCATAACTGAAAACATGATTTAATAATGTATCTCAAATGCTAGGTAATCTAGTTAATAATCTAGTTAGTTGATGTAAGAAGTGTTGCAATACAAAATTGAAAGTTTTTATTTGAATGACCACACACTGCCCTGGCCTTCCTCAACACAGCAGCACAGAGGGTGCACAGCTCCCTTGCCTAGGGTGGTGCAAAAGCCCCCTGGACAACAGCTGAGAGCTTGGGGCAGTGTGTTCAATGGTGTAGTGAAAATCACAGGCATTATCTGGCTTAAAAGCAGGAGAGGAGAGCAAGGGTTGGGCAGCAGTGAAGTGGGAAGCACAGTGCACACACAAAAAGAGGGCAGGATTGGATGAGCTAATAAACCAGGCAGCTTTGCATGGCCCTTCGACTCATCAGTCAAGATCAAGTTGAAGGGGGCCAGCATATTGGACATTAGATCTCTGATATCATATGACATTTTTATAGCAATATTTAGCATGTGTTTACCATGTAATACATTAACAGAATAAATATCAACTTCATCGTCTCATAGCGGAAGTTGGATTATGAATTGTATTTCCAGGCCAGTGTTGACAAAGAAAGGAGTTTACCCTTCTTTACTGTGAACTTTGTACCCTTGTGTATGCCAGTGACTTTTCTTCTTCCCACCCTAAGAATTAAATTTCCAAAGTTGATACACAGAGGTAACCTTGTCTACTTAGGTTGCAAGTCTGTTGCAAATCTGACTAAATGGATTTAGCATTGAATTGTGTAGCTACCACACCATGATAAAAAAAAATAAAATTATTTATTAGTTGTGATTAGAAAGTGAAATTGCAGGTGTTCTAGTGAAAGAAGTGAAGGAAAAAATAAGTAGTGTACTGCTTGCGGAACCTTTCTGCATAAAGGGAAATTCTGTGTTCATGATGGACTAGCTCATGCCACTGAATGCAAAAACAGTCACAGGAATAAGAACTGAATTAGAGTTTAGAGCAGTAAACGAATGAATGAAAGATGATAAATGCTCAGACTCTGAGAAAGCTTTGTTAGCTCTGTGTGGGATTAGAGAATTTTAATTACATAACCTGCTTTGCTCACAGGCTTTTACAACACACACATGTTCACACTCACATGTCACACGTACAGGTAAGAGACAGAAAGGATACAACAATCAGTTCTCAGAAAACACAGGATCAAAGAGTTTCTTTCTCCAGGGCAGTGTGCCAAGACTTAGCTGCTGCCACTCTGGTATCAAATTCAACCTTTACAAATATAAACGGAAACATCTTGAAGCAAATAATGAACATCTCTGTCTTTCGATGGGAGGGCCTGGGCTGGGGGGTCACGAATGGCGCAATGGGCGGGGGCGGAAAAAACGGCGTTAAGCGCCGGGGTGGCACGAGCGGTGACTGGGGGCTGGGGTGGCACGAGAGGAGAGTTGGGCCAGGGGGGCGCAAGGGGGGAGATAGGGCCAGGGTGGCGCGAGGGGGGGGAGGGGTCGGGGGCAGGGGGGCCAGGGAGGAGGGGTGGGGGCAGGGGGGCATGAGGGGGGAGAGTCCTTCCCCACGCTGGTGAGATCGATGTCAACCTCTCGGAGGCACAGCTGGGAGAGCCCTCTGTCCCCCGTGGACTGCGTGCGCGGGTACAGCGGCACCGCGGGCGATAGGTGCTGTGTACAGGGCAGTGATGCTGCCCTCAGCTCTGGCTGCTGCTGCTGGGTGGTCTCCCTTGCTTGTCAGCATCTGCCAAAGCAGCTGGACGCTCACTGCTCGTGTTGGGTGGGATGTCTCCTTCGCTACCCCACCCCCTTCCCCGGGCCTTCCCCCGCAGACCAGCGGCGCCTCCTCGCCTCCAGCCAAGCGGGACCGGGCTGTCCGCGCCCGGCGGCACGGGTGAGTGGGAGGGCGAGAACGGGCCTCGCCGGAACGAGGGATGGGACCGTTACCCGCGGCTCACTGAGGGGACATATCCCCGCTGAGCGCGGGGGGCCGCGGCCCCGGGGCGGGCTCCATGCAGCCGCCATTTGTGGCCACGTGTGCCTTGCTGTCTCTCAGTGTTTGTGATATATGTTTTAAGGACTGGGCATTCTTAACAACATTTTGGGATTTTTTTTAATGCTCTGTGCCTCTCTTGTGCTGTTCTGTAATTTAGCTGCACCAAATGCAAACTAGAATCTGGTTTCACATGCTTTTCCAACTCATGTTTTTCCAGTGGGGCTAATGGTTACTTGTGCAAACCTCACTTGACATACTTATTTGGGGCCTTGGAGCGGAGCCACGGTGGTCCGGGCAACGGCATTAAACAGGAGGAAACAGACTGGGGATTCCGTCATTTCAGCGGGGAGCGGGGGAGGCGGGCAGGAAAGGAGAGTCCCGCCGAGGGGAGCGCGGCTCCCGACCGCCCGCCCCGCTCCTCACCCCCGCTCCGGCCTCCCGGGAAGGCGCCGGGATCTCCTCCCCCCCCCCCCCCCCCTCCCGTTGGGGGGGGGGGGGTTCTATGAACATTTTAGTGAATTATGAATCTTGTTTATGAATCACTGTCTCAGCCTTGAGGCTGAAGCCATCCATGCCCTGGCTGCTGAGCCAAGGTTGCAGGAGCATGCTAGCAGTGACAGCAGGTTGGGTTAGAGCAGAGTGCAAGGGACGCTGGCGAGCTGACATTGCTAAGCCTCTTGCAGAGTCAGCAGCGCAGTGAGGTTTGAACATAAAATGCATGTTGAGCTGCTTTAGCCCAGCAGGCAGAGCAGCTGGGCAGCGGTGATGGCGGTGGCACAGGCGTCGAGGTGGGGCAGGGCGTGGGGGGACAGCCAACAGAGCCGGCCCAGCGCCGGCAGCGCCGGGGCACCGAACAGCCAGGGCCAGGGGCCACGAGACAGCAGCGAGCACAGGAGACACAGGCAGAGCTGGGCTGGGGGGCACGGGGGGCAGTGTGGGGGGAGCGGGCAGGGGGGGAGTCCCCGTGATGCTGAAGCTGATCATCAGTTCCTTCATTTGCCAGCATCTTCTGAATGTAAGATTGTTAATCCATCACTGTAGAGATGCCTTCCTATTGCAGCCACATGGTTATTCGGTATGTGACCTTTCAGGTTAAGCAGAGAGCAAATAGTGAGGAGATCCTTAGAGACAGCCAATCTCCTGGGCCCTCAGAGCCAAGGGGCTTCCCTTGTATCTTTCAAGCTAGTTACTTTTTAGCTGCTGTGAGGATTACACAGCAGGTAGCATAGTTCCTGGCTCTGGGATATGATGCAGGACAGTCCTGTTTGAGCCTGAGGAACTGTGTGCTGAGAGAAAGGGAGTCCTTTGGTGTGTTTGTTCTGAGCACCTCTGCAATGCAAACACATGTAAACCCATGCGCGCAGCTGTCCCTGGAAGCCTCTGCTTGTCTCCCATCCCATGTGCCTGATGCTTTTGCCTTTGATCTCCACCCAGCCACAAACCTTTCCTGTGTCCAGCACATGGGGCCATACACATTTTGCCCATTGTCACTTTGGTTTCTCTTTGCTGCTCTGCTGAATGACAAACTTTATGACTACGATATTTTTTAAGTGCTTTTGCTCCAGCTTCTTCAAAGCTTGTCTTTTCTTGTGTTTTTTTCCCACAAAAAGAAACACTGTCTCTATACAACCTCTCTATGTTTGCTCTCTTAGAGATGGGCAAACTTAGGTTAATCTCGGTGCCCTTGGCGAACATCTTGGGCTTCTCCTACCACAAAAAATCCCCTCGTCACATCCAAAAATCCCATTTTTTCCACCTAAAATCCTTTTTTTCCCCAAAAAAATCATTTTTTTCCACCCAAATTCCATTTTTTTTCACCCAAAATCCATTTTTTTCCACCCAAAATCCCGCTCTTCCCACCCAAAATCCATTTTTTCACCCAAAATCCCGATTTTTCCACCCAAAATTCATGCTGGGCATACTGGAAGCTAGTACGAGGCTGCCAGAGGAGCTGCTCCACAGCACCATACCCCTGAACCTGCACTGTGACAGTGACATCAACCGTCCGTGGATGGTGGTGCTGCGGACAGTGCCATGGGGTGTGTGAGCTGCTCCTACAGAGCTTCAGTGGGATCATTCTGTGGGAGTTTTGTTTTTTGTTTTGTTTTGTTTCGTTTTCCTGGGGATGCTGGTGTGACAATCCTGAAAGAATCCTATTAGTGCAGACATTAATTCTATTGTTTTATCTGTCTTGCTTTCAATGCTTATCACTCAAGTAATCACAAATAAGATCCTTTCATCCAAATTTTGGAGGAGTTCACTGGATCTGCAAGCCACCTATTTTTTTTTATTTTTTTTTTAAACAGAGCAATTATTATTTATCTGAAATGGTAAAGCACATGGACTAGTACTAACTATACCTGCATCCAAGACCACTGGAACAATGGTGGGAACTCGGATTGGCTGGAGTACATGACATGTCTCACTGCTATTTAGGCATGAAGGTTTGGGTTCCTTTGCTCCCAGAGGCTGAAGTTTCCCACGGGCCTCATTCTCGGTGTGTAATGCTGTAAAGGAGAAGAGACAAGGGCTGCTCTCCCCCTCTGCTAGTGCTGTTGTAGAGTATCGGGGTTTACACAAACATGCAGAGGGAGGAAAGAGATCAGCAGTGTGTATTATATTCCAGCACACATGCTTACTTGCAATAGGAAAAAGAGACAGAGCTAGAGGTTGGGAAAATCCTTTCAAATTATCTGGGCTTTTCTTTTCTGAAAGCTTCAGAGGTGCTTATGTTAATCATAACCAAGATGCTGTGTGTTTATTTTTGCCTTTTTATGTAAAACAGTGGGGGAAAAAAAGCTAAAAGGGTGGGTTATAATTGTCTTAACTGTCAAGATGTTAAAATGACCAAGAGGCTGGTTGAGTAAAATCAGGAGTCTGGTTGAGTCCCAACACTGTTCCTCAACAACTGCTCAGGGTTTAACAGATAATGCAGGGGCCAGAATTGAGCCACACTACTGTCACTGCTGCTCAGTATCAATGGCTGCAAAGCCATTTAAAGATTTAAAGCAGTAAAACAGAAAAGTAGACTTTACCCAATGTTAAATTAGCCTCTTTTTTTTTCCCCATCTCAAATATTTCTTCAAACTACATTTCTAAGCCTGGGACAATCCTCTGCTTGATGACAAAAATTCTAGGATGTTAAGGAAGCCAAAGGACTGAGTTGGCCAAGTCAATCTGTGCTCTGCTTTTGAGCCAGCCTGAGAAGGAGTCATTTTCCAGCCCCTGTGCTTATCACCTGGGCCATCGACCACGCTACCCCTCAGTGCCCAGCCCCCTGGACAGGTTTGAACCATCAATGTTATTTTGCAAGCAACT
>WUAM01007343.1:0-235235 GCA_024336885.1 Actenoides hombroni | reverse complement strand
CTTAATAGGAAAAATAATTTGAACAGGATACCCTTGAAGGAGAAGAAAAAGGACTCATCCAGCTCCTGGCACTGCCTTTGGGACAAAGTGTGTGGAGGGGCCTTCTCCATGCTTATCTGTATCCAAAGGGTGGGGCCAAGAAGACAGGGCCAAACTCAGATGTCTTGGAGATTTGAAGACACTTAAGGAATCTACTTGGAAAATATTTGTGATGGTCTCTGCACTTGGAGAAGACAGGAGAGATCAAGACCTGAAAGTCTGACTAAACTCAGTGGTCAAGATTAGACATTCAAGGAACAAGGAGAAAGCAGCTACTGTCTACAGAAGCACGGAGTGGAAACTACTCCAAGGTAGGAAAAATACCATTTCACCCCTCAGGCAGACACAATAAAATTGCAGCCAAAGCCAAAAGCAGATGCATAAGTAAATGCAACACAACAGCAATGTATGCTTGGATTTTTTTCTTTTTCCCAAAATTCTGGGTATTTCCAGAAGATCCCTAAAGTTCTCCAGAGGACTTGTCCTCTGGTGAATGCTATTCACCTAGTTTAAAAGGCACATGAGAACAGCTACAGAATCCAATTGAAGACAGACCACCTTCCCACAAATGAGTGGAAAAATATTATCATTAGGTTTAGGTATGTAAAGAAATAGAAATTGATAAAACTAATTTGCTGAAATACATAGCTGTGTGTTGAAGAAAACATTTAAAAACAATTTTCTCTATTCCAGATTATTTCAGTTGCTAATAGTATACAGTTGATGATAATAATAAAAACAAAAGTTTTTTAAATTTCCATTTACATACAAAGAAAATCCAACATTATTTCAATATACTTCAGCTATTCATACTGAACTTTATATCTTTATATTCAGTAAATGGCACAAAATAATTTTTTGAATATTTGTCCAGTCATTATTCTTTAGTTTCTATTCACCTACTTGTGCCCGGTTGAGGCTCCGGCGCCGAAACCCGCGGCCAACGGGTGAGACGGGCTGAGCTCAGTGAGGGGAGCCTCGGGGACGCGCGAGAAGATCGAGGGAGGCAAATTGTTTTGCAAAACTGTGGGGGAAAAAAAAAACTAAAATAAATAATAAAAAACAAAAAACAACCAGCCCCGCAACCCCTAAAAATGACAAGGCGGGCACCTGAGGCAATTTTCTTTCAAGCATAACAATTGAAAGATGTGACATGGAAATGTGAAGCTACAGCAGATGCTAACTCCACCTGCAAGTACATGCACATAGGTTTAGATTCACCACTGTGACTCATACCTGATAGTCTTATTTTGATTTTTAAAGTGTTATTGCTTTAAAGCAATAACAAACTTGCAAGATAAATAGAGAATAATGAAGTCTAAAGCTAATGAAAAATACCACTGGTGAGAAAGATGGGATAAGACAAGGTTTAATTGTACTCAGCATTGTCTTAGTTTATACCACTGGCAGTGAGAAACAGTGT
This sequence comes from Actenoides hombroni, assembly GCA_024336885.1. NCBI lineage: Eukaryota > Metazoa > Chordata > Aves > Coraciiformes > Alcedinidae > Actenoides > Actenoides hombroni. The sequence goes on along the minus strand of WUAM01007343.1, from coordinate 233,773 downwards.
AGAGAATTTGCAAACAGAAGGACACAAATGGAGGGGAGTAATGGGAGAGCAAACATTTAAATTTGAGTGTGTGCTTTATTTTGACAAGTATATACAGAGACTGAAGCTTTTCTTGAATAATTAAGAAGCTGCAGGTTTAAAATGGAAAAAGAACATGGAGTTTCAATTCGTGGGAAAGGGTGACCGCATTTACATTAGACAGCAGGACTGAGTCAAATTGAGATCATTGGATCCTTAAAAAGCAGTGGCTAAAACTGTAACCAAGAAAAGAGGGGAAATTAAGTGGGTCTTAATTGAGCTACCTGGCACAAGAAGGGTAGAGCTGCCTCCCTCTGACCCTGCTCAGAACTGCCTTTCAGATCATCTTTTTCTCTGCTGATACAAGAGTATGTGACATTAAGTCCTGAGAACTTGTACTCTGTAAGGATTTCAAGAGAAGGTATTTTTTTCAGCTCAAGAATGTTTCTATGGTGTCACCACAAAAAAAGTGCTGAACAATGATGAGCTAAACAAAATCCTGAAGCCCAGAAAGTCTTCAGAGGAGGTTTGGTCTGTTCATCTCCTAATGAAGTATTTTATATTCTCATGAATCCCACGTGGCCATGAATCCCCAGCAAGGCTCTCTAGCTTTTCCCTGGGCTCCTAGGGGGAGTCACATCTGTACATACAGACACAAAACACTATTTATTCATCTGCAAATAAGCTAAAGGTGTCGCCAAGGGAAAAAAAAAGTCATTGCCAAAGACAGAACTAACAAAAGGACCAAGTAGAAACACCAAAGCAAAAAGTCTGTAAAACTACTTAAGAAGAAAGCACAATAAAAGATTTTAAACCGTTTTCCTGCAAAGTCCTTTTCCTGAATTTGGAGAACAGGAGCCATAACGTCACAATGTGAAATGCATCATCTTGTGAGATCTTTGTGATATTTGTTTTTAAATGGTTTTATATCCACCAGTACTGTCTAAACTGTCCTAGCTCTGATCCAAGTTCAGCACATCTAGTCTTGCTTCCTTATTTTTGTTTCAGGACCTTTTCTTTGTTGTTTGCCATCAGCCTTTACTGGACAAGTGGTCCAGAACAGAAGCAACTCAGTGGCTCAGTGTTTGAGTTAATACATCCCTGAAAAGGAATAGGGAGCCCCAAATGGAACAGGAACCCCCCAAAGCTAATAGGGAGCCCCCCAAAGGGAATCGGGACCCCCAAAAGGGGGTAGGGATCCCCCCAAAAGGAAGTAGGGAGCCCCAAATGGAACAGGGACCCCCCCCAAGAAAATAGGGATCCCCCCAGAGGGAATAGGGGTCCCCCAAAAGGGAATAGGGATCCCCCCTAAAGAAATAGGGACCCCCCAAAAGTGAATAAGCACTCCTGCCAGTAAAACCTGAAGGCAGCTGTTTTTGATGATTGCATGACTGGAATGGGGGTGGAAGGGCAGGGATGTTCTTAGCAAACAGCATGAAAAAATGTTATTTTTATATGTATATGACCACCTCTGAATTATGGTGCCAACAATTGTTTTAATTGGAAAAGAGTATAAAAATATCTCACAAACCAACCCATATTAGAGCAGGTTGTATTTTGATCTTGCTGATAAGTCCAGTGTGGAGGGGACAGTGCTCCAGACAGTCCTCCGTGGACCCCTCCAGTGGGAGTGCTTCCCATGGGCTGCACTGCTGCATGAACAGACCCCAGTCCTTCAGGAACAGAGCTGCTCCAGAGTGAGCTCCTCTCTCCACCGACCCCCAGCAGCCTGCGCCAGGTGGGCTTCCCTCCTCAGGCACATCCATGTACTCTGGGGGGGGGTCTGCCATGGGCTGTGGGGGGTTACCTGCTGTGCACTTCCAGCTGCAAGATGGTTTACACAACTATAATGTAGTTGAACTGTAGAAACAGTTGGATTTAATAATCGTATTATTATGAAAAACTCCTGCTATTTTTTTTTTTTTAAGCCATGTATAATTCTCAATTTCTTATGTAACTCTGTATTTGAAAGAAGTTGAGAACTACAACGCAACAGCCCTTAGTACAGAGTGGTCAGTCCTTTCTGTCTTGCCTCAGAGTATGCTAACATTGTTGTGTTTTTTTTTTTTAAGAAGGCAGGACAAGCTCCTCAGTAAGGTTACAAAAATCCTCCAACTTCCCTCAGCAGAAAACAGTAAAATTATGCTCCTTTAAGGACCTGAAGGACAAAAGTCCAGAAATTACAGGAATCCTGCAACATGTGACATTGACCAGGCAGCTCCCATCTCTTCTCAAGGCTCATCCTACCATGGAGGTAGAGATGGGAGGCAGGGGGAGGAGTACACAGAATTACAGTGTACTAGTTAATTGCTTAAAATAAAACCAGATAAGGTTTTATTTTAATAAGGTTTAATTAGCTTATTTGGTTTTATTTTAAGCTATTATTTCTAACCAAGCTAAGTAATGAAAGCATTGCTCTTGCTAAACTAGAGACCTATGCTGTCTTAATTCTTAATATGACTTTTTGTATTTCTTTGGCTCAAATAAGCCTACACCAGAAAACTTGTGTGAATTGAGGATTGTTTCAAAAGAGATCAGTATGAAGAATTCCTTTCAAGTTGCCTCCTATTTAACTTCTCTCTGTGATCTTTTAATCTGTGGATGGGTTTCCCTCTACCAGAAGCAATCCAGGTAGGTAAGCTTTTAAGGCTGTATGTTATGTTCTCCATGTTGTTTCTAGAGTCTTCCCCCAGGTCCTCTGGTGGAAACCCAAGCAAGTTGAGTAACTAGTTTTGCAAATATTTTGCTCACCTAAACTGTCAGTAAATGTCACCAAAATAAAATAAAATGAGGGACGGTGCTGAAACTAATGATAATTTCCCTTAATCAATAAAGATTTTCTTCTTTCATTCTGATTTTCAGAAGTAACATATTGAATTTCAAGACACACCCTGAACTACTCAGCTGAGGAGTGATCCAGTGACAACACGATGTAGGGTGAGCTTCAGAGCAGCTACTTTTTTGACAACTTTTGCACATTTTTAGAAATGGATAGTATAAAGTAAAATCAAATGCTTCACCAGATGAACGATTCAACTGACTGGTTATCTCTTCTGTGTTAAAAAATCCAAAGCAAACAGAGTTGCTAAGCTGTCTGAAAGGGGCAGCATTCCTCAGCTGTGCCATGAGAGGCCATACACGTGAGCCAGTCCCTGGGAAGCTACAACATCTGATGGGAGATGGCAGATGAAACTAAGCTGTGATCTATAGAGGCAAAGACAGCATGATTCAGTACACTCTGTGCAGTTCACCTGCAAAGCAACACCACCCCTGAGCACAGAGGGGGATCTTTCAAAAGATACTGAAAAATTCCAACAACATCCCCTTCCACGTCAAACTTCCAACATTCGAAGCTTAAAAAAGCCAAAAAAAAGTCAGTACCACGTTCGGTTCTTTCCCGCAACTAGCGAAGTATCCCGCCGCACGTCCCTCGGCGAGTCTGCTTTTCCAACGCGTTTCAGACTTTGAGGAGTAGCTGGACCCGGAGAAACCCAGAAATTCCAACTTTTGAATATGCATCAAAATCAGAAGAGCAAGATGCCTGAAATTCTCTCTGTTTTGCTCCAGGCATATGCCAGAGTTGAGTCATATAGGAGGAATCAAAACTGGCAGGAGATCCAGCTATAAAGATTGCCTAGTTCTATGAGTAAAGGCTTCAATCTGCATTCCTGAGTAAAAGAAAAATCTCAGAGGTCAGCTCTGTTTCCTGACAATGGGCTAACTTTGTGGAACTCTACCAACCACAGAACAGCAAATGTGCCAAAGCACTGCCCCATGAAGCTGAAGACCTATCACTTGTGATTCATCACAAGCAGGGTGATCTGAACACCTCCAAGCAGCTGCACTGAGCCTGTTGCATGTCTTACTGTCAGGGAGTGCAGCACTGAGGCTGCCAGCTCTGATGCTTTTCTGGCAAGCTGTATTCACTGGGAAGCTAAATAATTCCATATGATGTGGTTTGTACAGACATACATTTGAATATAAATAAGTATTGCTATTTTGAAGTAATTAACAAAAACTTGGATTTGTTATTTTGGTTTGGTTTTGGTTTTCTTTTTTCTTGTTGGTTTTTTTGTTGGTTTTTTTGATGACAGAAAAAAGGATGAGAAAACAAAAAGTAGCTGACACCACCTGTTTCTAAAGAGAGGGGACTGTTACTAAAGTGACCTTCACCAGCTGGGTAATTTCAGGTTTGTATTCAGGTTGGGTACTCAAAGTGCTTTCTGGTAACTTTCCTTCCTTTTAAAATTGCAGTTTAAATCCAAACTAGATATAAATTACTCACAACATATCACTTCTTTTTAATTGACTTTTGATTAGTATTTATCTCTTGATCTCAGAGAAGGCTTCTGTCAATGCTAACAGGATGACAGCCTTGTTTTTATCCTCCTTCTGCGCCTTCCCCACACGACTCTCTTCCCAGCTCTCCCAGTGCCCTCCCAGTCCTCCCAGTAACATCCCCGTGCCCCCACCCCGCTCAAAGCTCCCCCCAGCACCCAAAAAGCCCTCCCCCCGACACCCAGAAAGTGTCAAAACAGCCCCCCAAACGCCCCCAATTCCCTCCGAACGCCCCCAATAAAGCAGCTCCCAGTCCTCCCAGTGCCCTCCCAGTCCTCCCAGTAACATCCCAAACCTGCAAGTGGTATATTCAAGTGCTCAAAAGTTGTGTGAGAGTGAACCATGTTCTTATAACATATAGCACTAATCAACCAATAAATGAGTTTTTGTGTTGTTAATTGATATTCTGAACAAGTAGTTATAATATTCCAACTATTTAAAAGTGAAAAATAAAAGAAAGGGTTTGAATTTTGAAGGAAAATAAACATTATTCCTTTCTATTTTGAGTATTTGAAAGCTTATTTCTTCCCATTGCTTGATTGGAAGCTCATACTCTGAATCACTCGGGTATTGTAGAGCCTCCTGCTGAGGTTACTGAACCCAGCATCCCATCACTGATGTCCTGAGCCAAACTCAGCCCTTCCTCGGCCCTATCCAGGACATTCCAGCTGCTGCACTGACATTACAGCACAAAAATAGCTTCAGGAATACTACAGGCTCACATTTTGGCTTTCACTGCTACACCTTTGGAATGGAACAAGAAAAAATATAAATTACAAATTCTAGAATACACAGATTGCATTTTTAGAGTTGAAAAAAAATTATGCTTTGACGTGTTGATTTGATGAATTCCCATGATAAGGTTGCTTACCTCCCACATCCCTCTTTTCCTTATGATATTTTATAACAAAATTTTAAACTAATATCTCCCTGTCCATTCTAGTAATCAGTCTCAAATTGAAACTCAAAAAGAGTTTCATTCTTTGCATGAAAACAATGCCCTAGGTATTAGAGCATTAGCTGTGCACACCTACTCTACCAGAGAGAACTATGGAGAGATTTTGGCTTCACTCTTACTGGCACCTGCTTGCACACTGGGGATTTCACACCAGGGCAAGGATTTTGGTGACAGACCAAATCCACCTGATGCAAAACACACTAATGACAGATTATACGGATGGACCTCAGCACCAACTGCTCCTAATTATTTCTGCACCAAACTGATTCCTGTTTTAATTAATTTTTGCTCAGAAACTTAATTGAGTTAATTTTAAAATAAAGTTATACTCTTCAGCATCCAACATCTATGTCTTTCCCCAAATGAAAATACAACAGTCACACATCTCTGACACTGAAATAGATTCTAAGAGCTTGAAAAATGGATCAGGCTGATGAGGACAGAAGATAGTTTTGAGAAGAATTGACAGAATTAATTGCTGATGTGACCCATTAAATTGTTATTACATGAAAGTAGGTAATGATATGAGTTTTAACTGAACCCATGGGACTTCTCCATCACATGTGGATATAGGTTATCAGGTTCTTTAATGATATATAAAAATATATTGAGTTTTCTGTAGAAAACCAGAAAGTATTCTATAAAAGATTTAGTAGAAACAAGATATGTATGCTGGTATAAGAAGGGTAAAATTGAAGGATTCCTGCTTTCCCTTGTACTGGCTACTTACTTATCATGTAATTTTTCTTTCTCCTCTGAATTCATGTTTCATCTGTAAAGAGTAATTCTGATTTGTGTTACAAACATACTGACAAAAAAAGGCACCCAGGCTGGTTCAGCTACGATAAGGTTAATTTTCACCAGAAGCTGGGAGGAGCCACAGCCAGAATAGACAACTGAATGACCAATGGGATGTTCAATACCATACTGACATGGTTGCTATATAAGGGCAGAGGACAGGCCAGGCAGGGCACATGGGAAAATAAGGACATGCATATGGGACATCAAGTACAGCTGCTCAGAACAGTAGTCCACAGAAGAAATGGGAGCCCTTTGTAGAATATCTTTCATTTGAAATGTGCAGAGATGCCATGGCAGACAGACTGGTAGTCTACAGAGCTAGAGCTTAAAACACTGTTTTCAACAGAATGAGGAGCTGATCTGTCTCTCCTGAATGTGTTGAGTTGTATAGAGGTGTTGACCCACCCCGTGGGTATATTTTGGATAAGGTGATAAAACATCTCTCTTGAAAATCCAATAGTGAGGATCCTAGGATACTTTAAAATGGGCTCTGTGAATTTACTCCCGCAAAACTGAAGTTTTGCTTTCTGGCACCATGAAGCTAAAATCTGCTAGGGTGAATATGAAACAATTAACATAATGATTCAAATTAAAAGAAAAAAAAAAAGCAAACAAACAAACTCTGGAAATGTACATACTTCCCATATATCTGCTTTCCTGGTGTGGCCAAATTCAGCCCAGGGGATCCACAGCACAATGCTGAGCAGCACTGCGAAGTGGAAGTGATCATTACCCACCTTACCTGGGGGGGAAAAACCAACCCAACCATCCAAAATGAGGGAATTATTCAGCTACACATCAAAAAAAAATCAGGGAATTCTTCAGTACATCACAATGGTTTCCAAGCCATTCCGTTTGTTTTCGAGGCAAAAAATCACTAGTATCTCCCCTGTATCAGCCTTGAATTGCAAGACATGAATTATTATAAAATTTGAATAAATTTACTATATATATGGTTTGAAATTGTTCTGTCTATGCACTGAAGGAAGTACAAAATTATTTAATGTGTATTAAAGAATTTTTAGGCTGTATATTACAAAAAAAAAAAAAAGACCAGTCTTGCAATAAATGTAGTGAAATCTTGGAACTGGCTCCTTTACTTATCTGGGAACTTCACTGTACATGGCAGCATAAAGAAAACCATGACTTGATTGGCAAAAATATTCAAGAAAAAAATAATTAGTCCTTTTGAAGTCCCTTTTTTAATAAAAGTTTCCTTTTTGTTGAAATCAAGTTATTTTTAATTAAAAATAGGGAGTTAGAACTAATCAAATTGTATTCTTGAACTGTGTGCTGTATAACCAACACCATTATGACCAACATATTTCATTTAAAAGCCATACATCATCATACGAATTCATGTTGAAATAGCTATTAAAAATGAAGTGGTATTATAGGAAGTTTGCTAACAGTGGTGGCATGTCATGCTGAAGGCTTCAGTAGGAATCCTGCATTACCTAGGCTTTGTTCTAAAGTAACTGGAAATGGCTGGATATTTCCAGAAACACTGGAGAATCAGGAAAGCCAGGGAGATAGTTATTAATAATTCATTTTAAATGACTTTCCAGACTTCATGTTACAGAGGGAATACCATTTAGTAATAAAGTGAGATTGTAGTCAACAATTTTTATACAAGCACTTTTAGAGAGAAAAAAGTTGCCTACAGTAGTGTCAGGTATCCAAACATGGTATCAGTATCTATTAAAAAACTGTTTTGGGCTTTGACACTGAGTACAAGCAGTCACACAATGACCAGATTGATTCCTAGCTCTAGGAAGAGTTTGAGCTCTCCTAGCCAAAGAGAGCTTGAGTTTTTAAAATGTACGAAGAGCCTGGGACCAGCGACACAGAGGAGAGGGGGGACGGGGGAGACACAGGGGACAGGGGACACAGGACACAGGGGACACAGGACACAGGACACGGGGGACAGTGGCCACAGGACACGGGACATGGGGGACACGGGACACGGGGGACACGGGGGACGGGGGGGGGGGGGGGCCGGGGGCGAGGGGGCCAGCAGGTCGGGGGGGGGGCGGGCGACGGACGGGCGAGGAACCGAAGTAACACGCCAGTATTAGAAGGAAAGAGAAACAAGCCAAAAGTAGAGCTAAGGAGAAATTTAAATAACATTGCACTTACCAGATCTTCTTCCTGAGTTTCATTTTACTTGTAACAAGCAGCATTACACTATGGCATAGTGACTTCAAAAATTTGATTCCAGTTGTGTATAATTCTGGGACTAGCAGCACAAAGGAAAGAAGATTTAGTTGGTTGTGGATACTCCCTGCTGCTAGGTCTTTTTCAAACTTACTGGCACTTGGCATACAACAGTATGTTTATAATGAGTCATCTGGAGCATCTATAAAGTTTGTGAATTTTTTGATCTGCAGTGAAAATATAAAAATCTTAAATAAAAGTGGTAATTTGAGCTCTGGTAGAATAAAACAGTCATGAATGTATGGTTCCCTTTTCAGTCATAAGAGGTGGATATCACTCACCTGGGTGAGTTCAGTATAAAACATTGTCCTAACATCCAGACACTAGTAAAATGAAACACGTAGATAAAGCATCATTGCTCTATGAGTTTTAAATAACATAAGTTGCTGGACATCCCTGTGGAGTGTATCAAGAGATCTTGGCACTTTAGGATGTATTTCTATGAAAGACAGACCAAACTCGTTGGTTTGAAGCTCCTTCAACTGATTCACTTGAAAGCCAAGAGGAAATACAGATTTTGCTCATCCAAACAGACTGTCTAGCTCTGCATTGAGATTATGACATAATTGTGCACTCTGGATGCATTAAAAAAATAAATGAAGATATGAGCCATGGAATTTTCTCAGATTAGTAATGCGTCTGTCCACTGTATAAAACAACCTGGGTATCAACAATGTCATTTCATAAGACAAAAAAATAGTGTAAATTCTTAAAATTCAATATTTTAGAATTCTCCAGGCAATGGATTTCCAGAGTAATTGTCTTTATTGTGTAACTGAATGTGGAATAGGAAGGGAAATTGTGTTGAGTATTGAACTGAAGGAACTTGATCTCAACTAAGGATAGAGAAACCAGAAGGAGTCAGGACAGGTCAAACCAACTTCTTTTCTAATATAACTTCACTGCTGTCTGTCTTTTTGCTGTTTGGGGCTGTGGGATTACTTTTTATTTCTTTATTTTGTTATTATTTTTTTATTTTCTTTAGTGATAGGTATTGTCTTCACTGCTTTTATTTCTGCCTTTCAAAACGCATAGAACATTATCAACAGAAGCTGGATGGCAGAAGATCTTGTCCTGGGTCTTGGCCCAGTGTAATCTTGGAGAGTAAATTTTCCTCCTGGGGGGAAAAAAATGCAGCATTTTTCTTGTGACGTGATTTATTATGAAAATAGCTCTTTGTCACTGTTCAACTGCCAGGGATGTGAGGTGGAGATTTAAAGCAGGGGGATTAAGGGCCACAGTGCTGGTAAATAAGTCAATGTAGAAGTAGCTCTTGAATGCAGATCCTTGATTTTAGGATTAAGGGGAAAAATGGAGCCCCTTCCCATAAATGAACAGAGGAGGAATATTGTGAAGCTACTGCAAGAGAGGAGGAAATGAATGTGCAGATATTCCTGAACATCAGCAGCAGGATGCTATGCCACTGATCCAGGCTGGAGGCAGCTAAAGTGGGGATAAAAATAAAGTAATGCAGCCATTTTTCTATTTTATGTTCTTGATTAGGCAGTCTCTCAAAGAGAAAAGTCACAAGGTAATTGTACTTAAATGGAAAAAAATATTTATTAAGAAGAGAACAGGAAAGGTTGGAATCTGAATCAGAAGACTTCAGCCTCACTTGGCCTAGCCTTTTATATCTCAGTAAGAATCAATGGAAAAGGAAAGTAACAGCAAAGAAACATCAACTTATATATAAATACAGATATGTATGTATGCAATTATATCTTCAAAATAAAGTGTGTGGTAGAATTTTTGTCCTTGGGAATAACCAGTTCCTCATTTTTGCATACTGCAAGATCCAGTATTTTCTTGGTCTAACCATGGACAACAGTGGTTACAACAGAAACAGACAAGAGTAGCATTGAGATGAATAAGACTGGATGAAGTTATATTGTAAATATTGCTCCCAAGGAGCCTTGTCTCTACCTAAATTATCTTTTTGTTTTGTTTGGTTTGGTTAGAAAGACAGCCTCTAACTTAGTTTAACTGCCTTGCTAAGACTTGACACTGAGCTTCTTATCCTTTTCCCTGCTGAGAGATCTTTTTTGCTGCTTTGCTGCCATACCCCAGCAGGTACAGACCTTTCAGCACAATAGTTTCCCTTTGTCGCCTCTACAGTCCTTGACAGTGTACCCTGGAGAACGAGCAGATGAATTGACATGACTCTGAAGCCTTATAAAAACCAGTGGTTTTCTCATATCTCAGAGCAGCCCGTAAGGGTAATCTCTGAAAAGAGGTTTTCTCTTAAGCAGAAGTTAGAGATCTTTGCTCCAGCTGCAGCAAAGTTACCAGAGTCCAGCTTGGATTTAGCCCTTTGCTAAAGTAGCCAAGGCAGCATTTACAACAAAGGCAGGAAAAGCAGCTGTAAATGCTGGGATAAACAAACAGCCCCTTATCTCCTCAATGGAGTGCAAAAGAAGCAAAGAAATAAATTTGGCTGCTTTTCCTTTTGTGTGGAGCATCAGTGAAGCAGTGAGTCGACTGCATCTAGGAAAACACATCTCAACATCAGGCATTTCCTTGGAATCTCCATGACCCATTTGGACAGGTCTTTGTGAGCAGAATTAAGAGAATATTCTGTCATCTGGCATTGCTGAAATGCTGGAAGCAGGGCTGACATTCTGTCACTGTAATAGCCAAAGCAAGCAAGTGGTTAATCACTCGGAAAAGGTCTTATGACATTGAGTAAAAAAATGGCAGATTAAATTCACTGTAGAGAAAGGTAGAGAAACATTATTTGAAGGAGAAAATTATTCGTAACTTTATATATGTGAGGAAGAGTTCTGAATTAGCTGTTACCAGTCAGGAAACATACTGTAGTTATGAATATTTTTATGAAAATGTAAGCACAGTGCTCTGTGTTGATGACAAAAAAGCAGATAGGTGCTAGGATGTAGATAACCCTCTTCTCTCATCCCCTGCATAAGGTATTATAAAGAGAAGAGCAAGGTAAGTACCTGGTTTTGAGAGGGCATTGGTATTAGGAGTATTGTTTGCAAAAAAACCCATAATTATTTAATTTTTTTTCAGACACTCAATTTCAAACCATAGTTGTGTTGGGCCAGGTGAAATCTCTGGGATATTGTTTCGGGTTGTGCAAAACCGTGTGTGAATTAAATCTGAAACCTAGCAAACTACACTTATTCTAATTTTTTTTTTTCACTATTCACCAGGAGATTAATGAGCTGCTTGGAAACTCCAGACATTAATTATTGGTTATGCAAAAGATTTTGTTCATCAAAGTTGCCGAGCTTGTCAGTGCTGGGGGACCAGACGACTGAGGACATCAGGATGGAAGGGAAGTCTGGATGAGCCCTTATTTGCCACCTGCTTCCCATGGTGGGTCTTGCTGCAAGGTAGCGTGGCTCATCACCGGCGATCCTCGTGGGCCCCCAACCGTCCGTCGAGGCCACCAAGGGCCACCAACCCGCTCAGGAGGCCACCGAGGGCCACCAACCACTCACGCAGGCCACCGAGGGCCACCGACCAGCTCTGGAGGCCACCACGGGCCACCGCTTGACCCTGGTGGCCACCACGGGCCACCAACCAGCCCCAGGGGCCACCACGGGCCACCAACCACCTCCGGGGGCCACCCCGGGCCACCCAGGCTGGATACACCCTGGTTTTGTGTTAACAGAGCATAGGCAAGAGCTGTAGTTAACGTTTTCTGAAACACAGCACTAATAAATACAATTACCATGATTTGAATGGACGTTTTTATGTTGCAGCGATCAGTGAAGTGCAGGGAGTATGGATGGCATTGCTGCAGTACTAATTACATTTATTGCCGTGGCTTTTGCTGTGTTTCAGTCACGCTTTTGTGCGGGGGACTGGTTCCTACCAGCTTGAATGACTTTTCAGAAACACCTCCTTTGCTGAAATGACCCCACATTTCCCATGTGGGCCCACCTGAGCCACCTGCTCAAAAGATCAGCAACCCAATTTTCCCATCTTTTAGGAAACCAAGTGAAAGTGGTGAAGGATCACCAGGCTCCAGGTGTTGCTGAGGAACACAACACACTGTTTTAAAAAACACAGAGAAACACCCTCCATGAGAGCTGTTCAGGAAGTCCATGGCCTGGTCTGCTAGAAGTGGCTTTAGCTATGATTTAGATAAACCTCTAAACTTCTCAGCCCTTACTTACAGTTGGTTTCTTTTCTGCATTTCTATTGAGCCACAACACTTGCACTAAGAGTTAATAATAAATTAAGATATATTTGAAAAACTGTCACAGAGGTTAAGCAAAATTTGCGACTGGCACAGACAGGCTGGGATTTACCTGTGGGGGGAAAAAAAAAGTGGAGGTGACTTTTAAAAAGCTGGAGAATAAAGAGAGGGAGGTTTATAACATGCAGAGAAAGCTCAACTATCACCTTCAGATAAGCTTCAGATATTCTCAGATAGGAAAAAACGTAGGCTCAGTATTTCTAGGAATAAATCCAGAGTTGGGAACAATCAACAACAAAACTTATTGACAAAGTTGCTTATATTTCAGAACCACTGGTAACTCACCTGGGGAATTGCTTTGCCTGGATTAATGGTGGAAAGCTTTCACATACTGAAAAACAATAGAAATACACTGTGGTAGATTGACCTTGGTTTATATCAAGCTGCTCTTTCACTCCTCTCCTCTGCAGAATGGGGTAGGGAAAAGAAAGTAAGATGGAAAAATCTCATAGGACAATATAAAGGCAAGAGCAAAAGCCATGGAAAAGGAAAACAAAATATTTCTTCTCTACTTCAAATCAGCAGGCAATGTCCTGTCACTTCCTGGGAAGCCTGATACACTGGATTCTGTGCTCACAGTTAAGTGTCCTCTTCCACTGTTACATGGCATTTTAACTCAGTTCATTATCTGGCTCCAATCGCCCAGTTAGGGAAGGCTGATAAGAAGGTTCTGAGCCACTATTACCCCACTCCTAACTAATAGCAGTTCAGTTTGGATGGTGGATTTGTCATTTCATACCGGCAGGATTTGAGCTCTCATTCAGCTTTCAGATGTGTGTGAGATTCCAGATCAAGGCAGAAGACTTGAGAAATGCATTTCTAGCTTCCAGTATTCCCAGGACAGGTTTGGTAATCAGCCTGTCAGGTTAGCAGCAACTCCCAAACTTTTAGTGCTACCAAGCCAATGTTTTCAGTGAAATCATCAGGACCAAGCCACCTGCCATTGCTCCACAGCTCATCTTGGCATCTGTCGTGATTTGAATTTGTCCTTCTGGGACATAGAGTTGTAGAACATCGTGGTTCCATGTTGGATTTTGAAAGAAAAAGTAGTCCATATAGCTCATGCACTCACACAAATCCACAGAAAATTCTCATTAAAAAGCAATATTTTATTTCTTAAAAGAATTTATGTTTGGAAGAGATACAATTTGCTTTACTGAACAGAATAAAAATTATGCATTTCTTTTAACTTCTACATTGACTGCCTTGTATTCTTTGTCCCAGAATCTTGCAGTCATGGTGTTTTAAGTGTCTTTATCCTTCTATCCTTTCCCTGTACTAAAATATGCCATGGTTCTGGAACAGACTTTGATAAAAGAACCTTGGAAGCTGTTCCTTACGTGAGAAATATTCACACCATATTTCTGGAGAATTACAATCATCAGTCAAAGATATATAAATCAAAACCATACTTTCATTTGACTTTATCAGGGACTATAATTGTCTATCCTTGTTAGGAGTAAATAATGCTATCTAATATCCCTCTACAATATTTTCACTGGTTAAATGGAATGAAATGCAGACCAGGACTCTGTAGAAGGAGGAACTTTCTGCAGACTGAAATTGCTAAAGACACATTCTCAAGAGTGGTTCTTAAGAAGAGTTGAGGCCTAGAAGCACAAATGCTAAGAAGCCTCTGTAAGAGAGCAGGGGCATTTCCATAAAAATATAATTTGCTGGAAACTATTCTCAGATGTGCAGTATTTTGAGCAAAGAGCTAAACTTCCCCAGACCCTGCTCTCAATCACATCTTCCCCTCTTGAATGGAAGTCACTGGCTCTATCTCTGCAGTCATCTGCTAGTCACGGGGAGAAACTCACACCGCAGATTCTCACAATGAACTCACCTTCTAGCTGTGGTTACGTTTTCACAGGACAAAGTTGCCCCTTACTAGACCTCGTTTGTGTCACTGCTGCAGCTCATGCACTCAGTGCAGAGGCTGCACCTGGGGCCTGGGGGGTTTTACAAATATAATTGAAGTCAATTTGCCACAAAAGGTTAAGTTTTCATACCAAAAAGTAAGCATTTTTGTACAGATCAGAAAAGTATGGTGTCAGGGCAGAAGGTAGGACTGCAGTCAACAAACTTCAGATTTCCTTTGCTGTATGAAATATCCATATTACCAGGCTAATTAATGGCATTTGAGAAGCTATCACCCAAAGCAAGCCCCTGACATTTAATTAACATCAAGTACAATCATGAAGCAGAACATCTCTGCTCAGAGAACTTGCATTTGGTAACCAGATTGGTTGTATTTCAGGGGTTTGAAACGTTCTTGGTGAACTTGAAATACGTGTCAGTGTTTGCTAGATGTGATGCAAGGGCTGGGCAGTTTTGCTTTTGATTTACAACTTGAGCCTTACGGAAGACATAGAATCTGGGATTTAACCCCAAATCACTCTGGAACTTGTTAGATCTTTAGATGTTGGTTCCAGAAATATATGCCATGAGGTGACTACTCCCATTGCCCATCTAGACTGTCACCACATTGGTTCATCATCAACATCTATGTCTATAAGCACTAACAACCCCCACATAGGATAGACACAGCCACCAGTATGTCTTCAGTTTTGTGTCAGCCACAGGCAACTCAGCCTCAGAAAATGGTTTCTAGCCTGAAGACATGACAATAGTCTTTCATGAGACTGCTGACAGTGCTTACATTATACAGTTTGTAGTGGCCTGAGGGATTAGTTGCCTGGCTCCAGCCTTTTTAACTAAGAACAAGAAGCCACCAGCCACTTACACTGGATGTTTTCACACTTGTTTTCCCTACAGCTTGAATCCAGCTGAGCAAACATTATCACCTGAAACAAAACAGGTTTGGTTTCTGGGTCAAAACCTTCAATTAAAGACTAATCAAAAGCTGCTCCTAAGCCAAGTTTGTGAAGTGACATTTTCAAAACTGAAGGTATAAACCATTTCAACAAAAGGTAAGCCAGAAAAAGCTTCTATATCTCTATCAACCAGCTCTGCTCTGTTAGGCTGAGCCTTCACAGCTGTGTTCCCCTTTGCTGAAGGTGATGGATACTTTAGTCCCCTGGTTGTTCATGGCCAAAGCTTACTTTCTGGGGTAGAAAATGTAGCTGCTTTCCCATGGGACAGAAGAACAGCAGAAGGGAGCCAATGCTCCTGCGTGGCGCGGGGGGGGAACCGGTACCGCGGGGGGGGCACCAGTTAGCGGTGGGGGGGCGCCAGTAGCGCTGGGGGGAGTCCCAGTATCAGGGGGAGGGATCCCAGTTCACCCAGTGCAAGGGGGAGGGGTCCCAGTGCCAGGGGGAGGGGTCCCGGTATCAGTGCGGGGCGGTCCCAGTTCCCCCAGTTTGAGGGAGAAGGGTCCCAGTATCGAGGGGGCGGGGTCCCAGTATCAGGGCTTTGTTAACACTGGGCACAGAAAAGGCAAATCGTTCAGTATCCTGAGGGTGCAGCGGAATCGTGAAAAAGCAATCCTTCAGATCAACTATTAAGACATCCCATCCTTCAGGTAACATATTAGGGGAAGGCAGTCCTGGTTGCAGTGCCCCCATCGATTGCATTTGCTCATTAACCTTACGCAGGTCATGTAATAGTCGCCATTTCTCATTTTTCTTTGGAATGACAAAGATCTACTCTGCTCATGTGAGATCCCACTTGGAGTACTGCAGGCAGTTGTGGGATCCCCAGTTCAAGAAAGGCATGGACCTGTTAAATCATATCCAGAGGAGGGCTATAAAGATGATCAGATGGCTGGAACACCTCTCCTACGAAGAAGGGCTGAGACAATTGGGACTGGAGAAGAGAAGGCTCTGGGGAGATCTTACTTCAGTCTTCCAGTACCTAAAAGGGGTCTACAAGAAAGCTGTGCTGTTTCTAGGCTGTCTGGCTGAAGAAAACTCTCCATCAATAGCTTCCCACACTGCTGCTTGCTCCCTGAACTAGTAAGTAGAAGGCAGGAGTTGTTTATTGTTTCAGATTTAAGAATTCAGAAAGTCAAACTCATTTCCTAGGACATGAGAAGGAATACAGTCAGACAGTCCCTCTACTCAGCATCAGCTCTGCATCCACTGCAGCAAAGACATACCCCACAGGACAACCAGATACTGGGAGGCACTGGAATGGCACCGGGAGGCACTTGGAGTGGGTTGGGTGGGCTCTGGAGGCAACACTGGGAGGGACTGGTTTATACTGGGAGGCACTTGGAGGGAGTTTGGGGGGTTGGGTGGGCTCTGGAGGCCACACTGGGAGGGACTGGTTTATACTGGGAGGCACTTGGAGGGCGCTTGGGGGGATGGGTGGGCGCTGGAGGCCCCGCTGGGAGGGACTGGGGTATACTGATTTGTAACAGCTCACCCACTTCATCAGCTTGACTCAGTAAAGGCAGATCTTACCTGACACACCCTCAGCCATCCAAAAGGCTGCTGTCCACCCTGAGCTGGGCACATCTGTCCCAGTCTTCCTCAAAAGGAGAGATATTGACAAGGAGTGATTCATTACCTTACAAAACAGCATCTATCTCCACTGACTGCTGAAAAAAACCAGCACTGCTAGGCAAGATATCCAAGTTCAGAACTGTGCCGATCACACTCACCATTAAAAAGCATCAGCTGAATGCTTACTTTTTAAAGCCCAAGAAGAGTTAGGAAAGATGTATTTTCAAATTTCTGGCATGCTAATCTGTGCCCTCTAAATTTTAAAGGCCTTTCGAGCCTTCAAAAGCCTAAAAACCTTTCCAAGCATGGATTTGTAAAACAGGTAGGAGGTTAAGATGCAGCTCATCCATACACCTCAAGAACATGCTATGTATTTCTTTTTTCAGTGGCTCTCCTGGTAGTTGTGCACAAAAAGAGTAACTCGCACTCCCTGCAATCTGTGTCATGTTGATAATACATAATTAGATTAATGTGACTCCCAAAGAACATGCATTATACCAACCAATATTTAACACCCTATCATACTTTCACAGTGAAACACCCATTAACAAAATAATTTTACCAGCTCTTCTCCAATAATGAAAAAGTCTCTGTACTGTGGTGATTTCCCCTCCCTCCTGCCCCCCCGCCTGCCTGCCCTCCTGCCTGCTCGCCTGCCCGCCCACCTGCCCACCTGCCTGCCCCCCTGCCTGCCCTCCTGCGCACCCTCCTGCCCACTCTCCTGCCTGCCCTCCCGCCTGCCCACCCGCCTGCCCTCCTGCCCACTCGCCTGCCTGCCCACCTGCCCACCTGCCTGCCCTCCTGCCTGCCCACCTGCCTGCCCGCCCACCTGCCCTCCTGCCCCTCTGTCATGCAGCCAGTCACTAGGCTTCAGGCACAGGGGGGGGTTAAAACTGTCACTGCCAGAGGTATTTTCAGTGCCCACTGAGATGTTTCTACCCTAGTTTAATGCCTCAAGTAAAATGCAATCCAGCTGTGACATCCCCTGTGAACTGTAGCACTAGGCACTGGCTCTTCAGGAAATCTGCTGCCTGATTCCCTCAAAGCCAGACCTTCCAGGAGGACAGCAGTGAAGGATCTTGTAGTCAAGAGACAAGCTTGTATCTATTCCTTTATAGTATATCAAATGTAATGCTTTAAAATATAAACTACCTTGCATACTGAATTTGAAAGATAGGGTAAAGATGACTTTATTCATTCCCTCCCATATGCATTTTATCCCTTCAATTGTCTCATTTTCAAAATGCCACCCGTATAAATCTACTTTAGTTGCTGCAGTAATACTTGTATAAAACTTTTCACTTACATTTCATTTCAAAGGTTTTTATTCAAATAGTGGACAGCTTAGGAAAATTAACTTCTTTAAAGAGTTTGAGGAAGGGCTGTTTAATAACCATCATAACTAGATTTTTGAAGGTTTTTCTGTATGAGTCCAGCTTAAATTTCCCACTTGAAGAGTTGGAAGACAGGGATCATAAAAGTTCTACCACCTTACTGAGATTGTCTGTTCCTAGTCTCATTAATGAGGCTGACAGCAGTCCAGAAGCGACCTTGGCTACCATATGGGAACATACGTATACACCGTATTACAAATTGGAGTACTTAATCAACTAGCAGATTCTGTATTGGAGGGTTTTCCCCTAAAAAATAAACATCTTAGGCCTGAATAAATAAGAAATTAAACATTAGTAGCCTTAAATCATGATAGATCATAAAACGTGGGAAATTTATCTAATTTAACATTAAAACCTGGAATAGTTTTGTAAATCAAGACAAACAAATAATGCGATACAGCTGCTCTGGAGTGCACCTCTCCAGTACTGGCTCCAGCACTGAGAAGGGGACACCACTCACGTCAGAGATCGCTAGAGAGAAGCGAGAAGCGCAGAGTATTTATCCTGCTCCTCCCTTGCCAAGCAAAAGGCTCAACATCTTGAAACATGGCAAGAACAGCTGCAGTGCACAGCAGGGCAAGGAGAGGAGCTGTACGTACAGTCGATGTTGTTACTGAGCACTCAGTGTTAACATGAGTTGGTAACGTGTTGTCTTATGCCAGTGAACAGATGAGACAATACCCAAGAAATCTGGAGGAGAACAGAGATAGAAGGGTATCCAGTATGGAGGAGACCACTCAGTTCTGCAATGAGAAGCAAGCTATATGGACAGAGTCTGAGCAGGATTATTTGGCTCCAGAGCTAAATAATATTCCTGAATTAAATAATATTTCTTAGTCCTTAATTATTCCTTTCCTTAACCAGGACACAGCCTTTCAACCTCACCTTGCAGCTGTGCTGATCAGCTGAGGAGATTATCAACCTGCTCACACAATGCACAGCTGCCTGCTACGAGGGAAAGGCTGAGGCATTCCTTGCAGCCTGCAACCTGAACCACCCTGTAGGAACCTGAATCATTCTGTGGGAGCTCTGTCTTGAGTTCCACCTCTATCCTGTCCAATGTCAGGAGCACAGCCTTCTTTTGCTGCATGGAGTTCCCCTCAAACCCCCCCACCCCCCAACCCAACCCCACACACCCACCCACCCCCCCCCACCCCCCACCCCACCACCCCCCCACCCCCACCCCCCCCACCCCCCCCCCCACCCCCCCCCCCCCCCCCCACCCCCACCCCCCCCCCCACCCCCCAACCCTCACCCCAACCCCAACCCCAACCCTAACCCCTAACCCAAACCCTAACCCTAACCCTTACCCTAACCCTAACCCTAACTAAAAAATACAGTCCAGATCATGCTATACATGTTAGTCTTTACTTACTCTTCCCTACATATTTTAGTCTGGAAACTGGTTTGGGATAGTATTTTATTCCACACTGGTGGTAAAAATATATGATTAAGTGACGCCAAGGAAAACATCTTATTTTACAGAAATATAGTAACAGTACTGCTGTCTTTAACAACCAGGTGAATATAAACTAACAAAAGAAGTGTCATGATTGCTTGAAAGTTTGGTGGAATTTTCTTCAACGCCAGCAAGTTTTTGAATCTCTTCTCAGCCTCTGGCAGTTGTGACATCCTATGGCCATAAGCTCCACAACTTGTAACCAAAGGTACTCACAGCAGTCAAGATGAAAATATATAATGAATTTAATCATTTCTATAATAATGTTTTCATTTAAACTCAGTAACAGTTAAAATGAACTGCTGAGAAGAGAAAAGTGCACAGCTTTAATAACAAAAGCCTCAGACACTCACTATCCCCACATTTGGCTCAAGTTTATCCCAAACAAACCCAACTCTCAACACTCCAGTGTGTGCTTAGTGAGATTCACATGGAAACAACCTGGATTTCTAATGAACTCTAGACAGAACCGCCATGTAAAAGCAAACCTAACTCTAATGTGTTAGAACAATCAGCTTTGAACTTATCACATTCTCTTAAGCGAAAGGAACACTCGTGGCAACGTCCAGGGGGTGTAGAAATGGGGGGTTCTGAGGTACCGAGAAAACGTGCACGGGAGCCTGAAAATCGGAGTGCACCTAACTAGCCAGAGGTTGGAGAGCATAATCAGGTTGAAGAGTTGCAGCTATGAGACATATAACGGTAGAAATGGATGTTTCTGATTTACCGAGAAAACGTTCACAGGAGCCTGTAAATCGTAAAGTAGCGTACATGCTAGAAGCAGCAAAGCATATTCAGGCTGAAGAATTGTCACACGCGTGTCTGAAACGCCGGCACACGAGCCGAGAGGGGGACAAACACCCGGAGCAGCTCCGTGGAGCGGGGCTGTGGGCGAGCAGCAGCCCACCAGCAGCTGGGATGACTGGTAGCAGTGAGCAGCAGCCTGGCAGCGCTGCCCACGCACAGTCTGGCTGTCTTCGGGCAGATCCAGTGCCGGCTGAGCCCGGCCAGGGCGCGGAGAGGAACCTGACAAGTCCCAACCAGAAGGAAGAGTGAAGAGGAAAAATAAAATATAAACTTGAAGTCTAGTGAAACCTACAGCACTTACAAAAGTAGCAAAACCTACATTAGAGTATTTTTATTTAAAATGCTGTCCAATTCCACAAACAGAAACTGCTTAAAGATAGAAACCACCTGCCTCTTTTCCTTCTGTTTCTCCTCACACTATCTAATGTCCTATAACCACAAACTGTGTTTAAAGTCCAAAAAATTCAAAGGCCTACTGAGTGCACTGTTAAGTCAGTTTGTGTTCTCCCAAAAGCCCACTGCAAATGGGCAGTGCCAGCAAGGAAGGCTGAGAGTCACAAATAAATGACTTTGGAAAAAAAGAATTCTCCAGTCCAGAATTTAACATCTAATTCTCTGTATATAATATATATACACTTATAATATACATATTATAATATAGATAATGTATATATTATGATATAGAATGCACTTGTGTGTATCTCAATGGAAGGAAAATTCCATGCAGTATTATTTTAGTATCCACACTCTAGCCACTCTCTGATTGTATGATTCTATAACTGAGCCTATTAGGAATAAACCAAAGGGAAGCATGCCAGGGCTTGAAGGATGGTGGACCAGTGGGGCCTCTTGCTCTGCTATTTCCTATGAGAGAAGAAATAATGTTTAGAAATCATGGAAGCACCTGAGAAGAGTCTGGTAGGAAATGGAGCCCACACTCACGAATTTCTCTCTGATTTTTTTTCAGTTACAATGCAGTGAATGTACATTTTCAAGAAAGTTGTGTTTCTTGTTAGCAGTAAGTCCTTCCCGCTTTTGGTATCTAAAAAATACTTAATAAAATTAGAAGATTATTGTCCATTCCCTAACAAAAAGAACTTTATGTCTGTAAGATTATTAATTATACCTTTCCTTAATTTAACCTGATCCAGAGATTTAGGATTACACACAATTAGTTACATTCTGAATACAAAGCTGCAAGTTGGGCACCTGTAGCTTTGTTCACATCCACACACAAAATGCTCTGTTCATCTCTGGTTTTAAACTTGAGCAGGCCAGTCCTACTTGAGGCTATTTTGGAGGCAAATGTCTGTGTTGATGGCCCTCTAGGGTTTGCACTAGTAGAAAAATTCAAACACAAACCACCATGAGATTCTCCCACCAAAGCACCAGCAGGAACCCCAAAACTGCAGCTGGGGGGGGTGGGGGTGCGGGTGGGGCGGGGGGGGGGGGCCTGGGGGGTTGTGGGGGGGCGTGGGGGGGGTTGGGGGGGGGCCGGGGGGGGCCGGGGGGGTGCTCCTGGAGGTTCTTGGGTGCTCTTGGAGGTTCTTGGGTGCTCCTTAGAGGATGTTGGGTGCTCCTGGAGGATCTTGGGTGCTCCTGGAGGATCTTGGGGGTGCTTCGGAAGGGTCTTGGGGGGTCCTGACGCCCCTTTGCTTGCTACTGATGCCAGATGGAGACAAAGATGATTTTCCACCACTGCCCGTGTCAATGCTCTTGCAACATTAGATCTTTCCATCTCGACTTCTTGTGGTTATTGACATGCAGAGGAATGACAAACTGGAAGAGAGATTAACTTCTTGACACAGTTTTTGGGTATATCTGATTCTCTCATTCCATCTGGACATCTTTGTCCGAATGGAACAGAGGTTTCTATTATGCTGTGCGCGCGCCTCTGCTGCCATCTAGTGCGAGCCCACGGGCGAACCCCGGCCCGCGGGGACCGCAGGGCGACCATCGCCCACCGCGGGCACGCCCCGGCGCTGGGGAGCCCAGGGGCCAGCGGGGCAAGCCCGGGCAGCTGGGGCTTCTATTCGAGGAGGTGCTGGTGGGCTGAGAACCATTCGGGTTGCTTCCCGAGGCGGTGGGGGGGGGGTTCTTGGCTCCAGGGCGCCGTGGAAGATGCAATGGGGGGGGAGCAACGGCGGTGTTTAGGGGAAAAAAAGGCCTCTTTGAGGGAAAAACTGAAGGGTTGAGGGGAAAAAAGTGATGTTTTTGGGGGGAAAAAGGCCATTTTGGGTGAAAAACTGCAGCTTTGAGGGGAAAAAGTGATGGTTTGGGGGGGAAAAAGCCATTCTGTGTGAAAAACTGCAGCTTTGAGCGTAAAAAGTGACAGTTTGGGGGATAAAAGGATTAATTAGTTTACTTTTTGTTTTGAGTTGGGTATTTTTTCTCCTAGATACAAAAATGATTATAAGAAATGTTAGTGGAAGTGGAGCATGTCATGGAAACTTGGATTATATACTCTCAGGGTCAGACTGGAATAGGAAAAGCAAAGCCACCCATTACCTTTGACAGATCTGTTTTCCTTCATACTTGTGTCTTGAAACTGCTTAAAACCTTAGATTATAATCTACCAAGGTAGAGCCCATATTCCACATTGCCTGAAAACCAGAATTCTGGCATTTGCTTGTCCTTGTGCTTTTACACTCATCAACACAGTATCTTGACAAATTCATTATTAACATTTTGTGAGGACTTATGGGGTCCAATTCAGAGCTGCTGTATGTAAGTGTAACTCAAACGCAACTGTATGATCATCATCCAAGCCTAAACATAAGTGTTTTTTCTCATTTCATAAAATAAATACTTAGCTGTCTATGAGAGGAAATGAAACAAAGAAAACATTTCTCAGCAAAGAATTTCCTCCTCCAAAAAACCTTGAGAAAAATCACTTCCGTTACGCCCAATGAAGAAACACTGAATAAAGTGGCTTTAAATCTTCCCCCCCCATCCTGCAATGGTCCTCAAGACACGTAGCTCGAGATCTATCCCCCTTCCACTTGTCATTGCGACTTCCAGATCCCTTTGCTGACCCTTCTCTTTACAACAATTATTCCTACTGTGAATGATAGCACAGAAATATTTTCTATTCCAGGTTTCAGCTACGAATGAAATACCCTGAAATTATACCTATCCTTCCCATTTAGACATGACCAAGATGCCTCAAATCTGTGCTCTTAATCATGACTTTTTTACACCTAGTAATAGGATTCTGGGGGTGAGGCGGGGAGGGAAAGTGGGAGCAAAGAGCTTTGGACAGGTCAGTGCACAGAACAGGTATGAAGAGTCACTACCACTTCAATTTTACTGCTGTTTTGCAAGCTTGTCATAACACACACAAAAAAAATTAACATAAAAATATAGTGAACATTGATACGTGACACTGTGAACCAGACCACAACATGTATCTGTTTATCTTCAAATAATACAAATACACAGATCTCTATCAATATATTCTCTCCAGCAGAACAGAGTAGAAATGCAACAGACTAAATGACAAAACAAACAGTGGTGTAAAGCCAACCGATTTTGTAAGCAACATTTAGGTAAAAAACAGGTGAATTTTATCCAAAACAGTCTTTTCAAAGCAAGAAAATTCTGAGGAAATTTATTAGTATTATTAGTATTATTAGTATTGTTTGTTTTATGGGGTTTTTTGGGGGTTAGTTTGGTGGGTTATAGATTTAGGAGGGTGTTGGTTGTCTGTTTTTTTTTAAGAGATTCTGCAGTCATGGAGAGTATACTACTCCATTGGGGATTGCCACAGCAACCCCAGGCAGTGCTGCAGGCTGGGGGCAGAGTGGCTGAGAGCAGCCAGGCAGAGAGGGACCTGGGGGCAGTGGTGGACAGCAGCTGAACAGGAGCCAGCAGTGTGCCCAGGGGGCCAAGGGCATCCTGGCCTGCATCAGGAAGAGTGTGGCCAGCAGGAGCAGGGAGCTCATCCTGCCCTGTGCTCAGCACTGCTCAGGCCACACCTTGAGTCCTGTGTCCAGCTGATTCCCCTGTGTCACTTCATAACATGTCCTCAGCCAGCCTTTCCACAAACACCCTTAATGACATGAAACCAGGCAAAGAGGCAGAAAATATGGCACATCTTAAAAGAGTCCTTACTACATGGCGTATATCCTTGCAGCTCATTACCAAAGAATCACTTTGAAATGCCATCTTCTCCCCTTCCCTGTAATGGGAAGAAATGATCTAGTCTTGATTATACTATTGTTCCCCTTTTGTGGAACATTGAGGGGGGGCCATTGGAGCTGGGGGGATACTGGGGACATTTGGGGGGGAGGGGGTACAGCACGGTTTAGGGGGGGTCCGTAGGGCCGGCTTTGGGACCTGGCCCCCGAGGGGTGTCCGTGGGAAGGGGGGGTCCCCCCACATACTCCCCCCTCCCCAACCTCCTCCGCCCCAGGGCGCCGCCTTACCCGCGCCCAGGGCTCGGCCCCCTTCCGATCCCTTCGGAACATGAGCAGACACAGACACATCAAAGACTACACTCTTGTCAGCTGCTGCTGTTGCTGCTTCTGAGAGGATGAAGTTCTGCTCAGTCACAGTACCAGCCCATTAGTGAATACATTATTCCATACCTGCCTTTCCATCACCACCACATGGAGAAATTCACACACATGTGCAAACACTCTCTCTTCAAATGTTCCTTGCAGTGGTGCCCACCAAACATCCAACAACAGCTGAGCTGCTGAGGAGAGAGGAAGCCTGTGAGCACAGAGGGAACTTCCCAGCTGAGTGGTGAGCTCCTGGCAGAGCTGCAGCTCACCCCAGCTGAGCAGTGACCCCAGTGCTGCAGGGAGGGACGGGAACCTCCCAGCTGATCCCACTGGGAGCCCAGTATCGTTGCATCACAGAAAGTAAAGTGACAAATATTTCTGGTACTGACAACCCTGTGATACCTGCTGCTTCTCTGTCAGTTGGGCTGGGCCCCTGGCATTCACCTACACCAAAAAAGCCAGACCTACAGCTAAAGCCTTTGATGAAGAACAACTGGTATCTGATTAGAATGTATACTTCTACCACTGGGAATTAAATTGCTTCTGAAAAAAAAAAAAAATCAATCCCAAAACGGAAAGATTTTAAGTTAAAGAGTATAACAAAAAAAGAACAAATCTGGACAAAACAAGCTCAAATGAACTTCAGCCTTTTCCCCGGCCTTGCGTCCACATGCTAAGGAACAGAATCCTGTTTAAACTGCTCCATTGTTTAAGGAGGTTGTTTTATGAGGAAAACCAAGAACTCATATTAAACTCTTGACAATTGCTTTCTCACTGCACAATAGTTAAATATGCTCCCAGATCTTGTATTTGAACAGTGACTCTTTTGACTGTGTCTGCTTGATCTCATTCCTGTAAGCTACATAATGAGGAGGAAGCTGTAATGACTGGCTCCAGCTACTGCAGACAGCATCTGAGATTTCTCACTGTCCCTGTCAACAACTTTCAGACATCTGAAAGCACAGCCATAATCCCCTCCAAGTGCACAGGGAGCAGGAGGAGGAGACACACAGCAGCCCTCTGTCCCCTCTCCTCACGCGCCCGCCCAGCGCCAGCGCGCAGGCGGGCGAGCCAGAGCTCCAGGCCCCTGTGCCAAGGGACTGAGGGGAGCTCCTGGAGCAGCCCCCTGCTCCAGTATATGTTTATTGTGAGTTCTGTTTGACTTTTGAGGGTATCTATCTTTGTTTTGTGTTTTCACTGATCAGCAGTTGAGAAGCAGCCTAGGAAGCTGTTGTTGTCCAGGATACAACCAGAGTGATTTTTCCTGAGCAGAGGTGTCCTGCTGTTGTGTCCCCCTGGGCTGTCACTGCATGATGAGCAGAGCCCAGAGCACTGCTGGTCAGCTGTGGACATCAGCAGGGATATTCAAGCCCTGGTCCCCCCAGTACCCACCCCCCGCCTCCCCAGTACCAGGCCCCGGCCCCCTCCAGTACCAGGCCCCGGCCTTCCCAGTATAGGCCCCAGCCCCCCCAGTACCACCCCTGGCCCTCCCAGTACCAGGCCTGGCCTTCCCAGCACCAGGCCCCGGCCCCCCCACCCCCAGGCCCAGCCTCCCCCGCACACGGCCCCCGCCCCCCCCCGTACGCCCCCCGGCCCTCCCCGCACTTTTTTTGTAGTCCGTGATAGCCTAAACACAGGCACTTCTCATTTCCTGGCCAAAGGTTTGCTGGAATGGTATTAATCACTGAACTACAGATTTAGGGCAGAAGAAGCTGCTCTCCTTTTTGCTGTTGATCACATACAGGGCTGAGAACAATGGTAATTAACTATAAGCTTCAAGTTAAACTTAACAGAGCATGACTCAGTAGAGGCTTAGGGGAAGTCAAGGCTCTGTCTTCTTGTCCTGATCCTGTACCCCTCTTGTCCCCTATTGTCCCCCCTTGTCCCTGCCCCTCTCTTGTCCCCCTGTTGTCCCCCTCTTGTCCCTCTCTTTTCCCCCTGTTGTCCCTGTCTTGTCCCTCTCTTTTCCCCTCCTTGTCCCTGTCCTGTTCCTGTCCCTCTCTTGTACCCTATTTTCCCCCCCCTCCCCCCCTCCCTCCCTTCTCCCCCCTTTCCCCTACCCTTCCCCCCCCTCTTGGTGCACTGGGTTGCTTTGCAGAACTGTGATGTTAACCAAATACAGATTTTCACAGAACTATTTTTTTTTGTAAAATGACTAGAACTACTCACTCTTTTTGTTGTTGTTGTTGTTGTTGTTGTTGTTTGTTTTTTCTTCTTTTTTCTTTGTCTTTTTTCTGTTTTAGGGCTGATGTTCTGGGGTTATTAGAGGAGCAAGTAGGCATCTTTCATTGAAAAGACCCAAGCAATTTAGGAAAACCACTTTCTGAGTAAAAAACCCAGCTGTTCCACCACTGACCTTACAGTGAAAGCTTGTCCAGTTTTGCAGAACGATCAAAAAGACAAATGAAAGAAGTAAATACATTCTTGTAAAGCAAACTAATTATAGATATGAACTTTTAAGCAGAGGATTAGGGTTCACACGTAGTTTGAGAAACAGGTTTACCTGTTAGACACTGAAGTTACCTGCAAATAAATCTCCCAGTATTAGAAATGTGTTTGGGTGATAATAGTAGCTTTCCTTCAGAAGAAAAATAAGTGTCCTTTAAATTTCAAAATAAAGTGGTAAACATCTCCAACTTCTGTGGAACTGGAAAACAATGGAACGTAGCAAGAATTAACAGGACAATAAATAGCAATTTCTGAGCACTGTGACATCAAAGGGGTTTTAACTGTTCTGTGTATTCATTTCAAAAATATTTTCTCTCTGAGACTGATTTTTGTAAGCAATAAAGTTATAGGATAAATTGTTTGTTATGAAGACATTGAAGGGGAAAAACCTATACAGTGAAATATGTAAGTAGAGCATCTAGCAATAATTCTGCTTTGGGTGCTAGAGATAATGGCCTGTGTTTCAGGGGTAATAAAAATGTTCTATTAAGTTCTCTGAACCCACTGCAATGTGCTAGAAAACAGCAGATGATGAAACAGTGCTTTAAGGGGAGCTTACACATTCACCCATCTTATAGTAAACAAAAGTAGAAAAACTATTTTCTGATGAACTGTAGTGCTGTTATATGTAGGCTTTTTGTTATTCTGCAGACTTGTAGAAGTCTTATGACTTCTTGATCTGTCTGTGCAATGGAACACAGCCTTGGGAAGCCATGTGCTGTCTGACTTGTCAGCTTCTTGCTGATGAGTGCCTCTACCATGCTGAAGTTGTTGAGGCTGGGATAGCTTTGAACAGTCTTACCCGGCCCCCAGGGGGCTCTGCAGGGGAGGAACCGGGTCCAAGCCCCGAGGGACCAGCTTGGAGACACACCTTTGTGGGAAAAGCCACTTGAGATGAATAAACTGATTCCAAACCCTTTCCCACTTTAGATGAATATACGACTGATTCCAAAGCCAAAGTGACCAGTTTGGAGTCAGTTCTTTGTGGGAAAAGCCACTTTAGATGGATATACAACTGATTCCAAACCCAGTGACCCCTTTTGTGCCCCAAAAATGTCGTTTTTTGGACTAATAATGTCCCTTTTCGACCTAAAAATGCCCTTTTTTGGATTAATAATGTCCCTTTTCGACCTAAAAACTCTCTTTTTTGGACGAAAAATTCACTTTTAAACCGAAATATCGAAAAAAAAAAAGATCCAAAATTCACTTTTAAACCAAAAAATCAGAAAAAAAAATCAAAAATTCACTTTCAAACCGAAATATCGAAGAAAAATGTCAGTCCATACTTTCAACAAGTGTGGACTCCAAGAACTCTTCTGCTGTGAGCCTGTTTGGCTGGAGCAGTAGAATGGGAGAAGCATCTTATATGCCCAAACACAAGAAAAGTGGTTTGGTTATTAATTACTAGATTTTATATTTAGGGGATTAAAAGAGCTGCTGTGCAGTAAGATGTTACCATTGCCTTTGGGTCAGTGCATGCATTGCAGCATAAAGAAATTTTACTTACCCCACCGCTCCCCCCTAGCACCCCCCTGCTACCTACTGTCCCCTTCCTGCCACCTACTGCCACCCCATGGCACCCTACTGCCACCTACTGTCCCCCCATGGCACCCTACTGCCACCTTACTGCCACCTACTGCCACCTACTGTCACCCCATGGCACCCTACTGCCACCTACTTCCCCCCTACTGCCACCTCCTGACACCCCATGGCACCCTACTGCCACCTACTGCCACCTTACCAGCATTTCATTGACATCACGAACAAACATCCAGGAAAATGAAATAGAGAAGCAGGAGGGAAGAGAGAAGCCTGATTACCTGCATATTCTGAAGGAGATGCAGAATGCCAGTAGCTCTCTGGGAAAGGTGAGAGCTGAGTGATACTTTGCTTTAATTCAGAGAGAGTGTCAGAAACTATGGAAAATAGCACCACAGAAGTACTAGTTGGATGCACTTACCTACTTGGAGGATAAGTTGGTGCTAAGAGTGCTGGTTTTCCATGAGCAACTTGGAAGATTGATAAATGTAACTTGTTCAGAACAGCAGAAGAAAGTTTTAGTCATGCAGAGTCACCAGATAATCAGGAACCAAACATTAATTAAATCCACCTTAACTGTTTTCCTGAGCATTTACTTGTAGCCCAAAAGTGATGATTTCCTCCCAACAGTCATTAACACATAGAAATGTGCTACAATTAACAGCCCCCAGAATAAGCTGAACTTACTGCTAATGAACACCACAGTTATTAAGGGCTTTGTAAGATATTGATTCATGGGCACTGTGATACCATTACAAAATGTACACTGGTACAGCTCGTTTTTTTCCTCATTAAAGACTTTTTATAACAGACAGTGACCAAATTCAGTTGTAACTCTTTCAACTTGAGTTGAAAATTGAACCAAGCATAAGACTGAGAGAATTACAAGTGTACTACTTCTGTCAACCCTCAGGGTTAAAAGCAGTTTGCTTCTTGCAACAATTTAGTTGCTATGCAGTCCTCAGGCTGGCCCTGCTGTGTTGACTGAGCTGTTTTGGTGTGTGGTTTGGTTTTCTTTCCCCCCCCTTTTGTGTTTTGTTTTTAAAAAGTTCCCCAGAGATCTCATTCTTGCTACATCAATAAAGGAATTTTCCATCCAGATACATATAATTTTCTTTCACTATCTTAATGTCTGCAGGGTTAGGGGGGGGGGGGCGGGGGAGGGGGGTGGGGGGTGGGGGGGGGGGGGGGCGGGGTGGCGGGGTGAGAAGAGGGCGGCGAAGGTTGGAGGGGGGAGGAGAAGTAAAAATTGGGGAGGGGTCACCCCAAAAAGGAGGGTGTGTTGGTAAAAATTGGGAGGGGCACCCCAAAAATTGGGGGGGGCTCAGGAGGGGGCTTGGGGAGGGAGTGGGGGGTGCTGGGAGGGGATCTGGGGGGTATAAAAATAACAATATACTTGGTCCGGAACACAGTTGAGCTTCAAGAAGATATAATGATGTTGACTGCATTTTTCTCACCTATTGTTTTTTGCTTTGCTGACAAGGCACATCTGTCATAACCTCTTCCGTTGCCTTCAGGATATAGGGGCTGTGTGTGTGATGAGCTTATGATGCTACATGGAATACCAGCTCTACTGAGCAACTTACTACAAGAGTTGCTGTAAATATACCTTCAGAAAGGCTTGCACCACCCAGGGCTAATCATCAGCCAGGAGCATCTCCTCACTGCTGGACAGCAAGTGTGACTGCTGCAGCTCAACCACCTCTTTCCAGCAGCCAGACACACAGCAATGGACAGCAGCTCCCTTGGGAATGGGCAGATGACACCTCTCTCTTCCAAGGCTGCTGGAATGCTGTCCCCTTTCTCATCCTCTGCTGCCCCAGCCTCCTGCCTCAGCCCCACGTGGGAGGTTAACTAATGACTGGTGTAGTTGGAAGGATACACCAGTGCTTATTACAAGGAAAAAGATGCAGGGGAAACTAAGTCCAAATGACAAGCTCGTGCAAAGAAATAACCTAGGTCTTCTACTTCAAATGTGGTTTTTTTCCATAAAATAGATTTAGAACAAATGCTTTAAAAAAAAAAAAATATATATATATGTTTGTTTATACAGATAGTTGTAGTGTATTAGAGTAAAGTGTACCTGTAGCCAACATAAAACTAACCCATGGTAACAAAGGATTGCAATGCACTGTAACTGCTGGCTCAGCTGCAAACTTCCAAGGTAAATACTTTGTTTCTTATACACACCAGACTGTCAGAGATAGGTAGCAGGAAGCTAATTCTCTTAGCCATTTTCAGTCTCATTTCAGGACTTACCATAGTCAAAAAGTAAGGTTTTCCAAGACCACAATCTGTTTCTACATCAAACCTCATCGTTGAAGTATGGGTTTTTTTGCTAGATGTTATATATCTGATATTTTGAGCCCTTTAGAGGAATCTATAATTCAGGAAGTTTTCACCAATGGACTGGGAGTAATAAAAATGGCAAAAAAAAAAGAAGACAAAAATCAGATTCCTTTAGGTATGTGATGAATAACACCAAAGAAACCCGCTTTATCACCTGGAGAACTGGAAAGTTTGTAATCTTAGAAACTCATCACTACAATGTTTGCTAATGGATTGTGGTTTGTGGAAAAACTGTCCTTGAAAAGGTTTTGAGTCATAAAGCTTCATACTGTCCTCACTTAAATCTTAAACTTTGCTAATCTGGAATGTAATATATCCATTTTGCAGTGCAAAGAATTGAGCATGTGATGGCTCAGGGTTTTGTTTGCAAATATATTGCCTGTTGCTCTGAGTAGAACACCTTCTTTTGTTTCAGCCACATAATTCTTTGCTTCCTCCTGAAACGGATAATGGAACGGGGTTCTTCAGAGGACTTGCTTTCGGTGCAGAGTGGGTTTGTGAAACCAATCTAAATATTTTTGTGCGTGATTTATTACATAGCTTTGCATGAATACTAGCACACAGGGGCCTTAATAAAGGATTTGGAAGCTTCTGTGCCAACTGCTATGACACACAAGCTTTCATGTAGTTGCGGCTTATATGCCAACGACACAGCTTGAATGCCCCTTCTGGTACCTCTTTCCTCATTCCAGCACCTGAATGAGGTGCTGTACCTGATTTCTGTATTTTTAATAAACTGACACAAAACCTGTGGTGAATTTGACACACTTATGCTTTGCTTTAATGAGAGATATCCAAGGCTCCTTAAATGAGGCAAGTTTTAACTTGGAATATCTGAACCTTCCAAATGTAGGTTACTACTTCATTACTGTAAATATTTTATGGGCATCTGTCATGAGGCATCAGAGGACTGGTTCAGATCCTTTGGTACTTTGAACAAACCAGTGCAACGTGCCTAAATTTACCTATAATGTAAACTGCTGTGAAATGCATTTGTTCGATGTACTGTTTCAAAAAACAGTCCAAAATCCTTTTTAAGGAGGTCAACATTGGCCATGAAACTACATTGAAATGTAAACACAAGAACAGTAGGGCAAGAGACACAAACACAAAAGGAGCAAAGTCTCATTAAAATCACTGCATGAGACGTGGAGATGGGAAAGAAAAGAGATTAAATATTCCCAGCAGGAGGAGATGGTGGGGAAAGCTCACAGCTTAATTCAATGAAAACAGCATGAATGCAATGATAGGCAGATGCACTGGTGGAATGGCACTCAGGGTTAGACATGAGAAGAAAATTAAGATTCAGCAGTGTTGTGCCAGCTAAGGTCAGCTGTAGCAAATGGGATGAGCACTCAGTGCTGTTGAAAGAGTAATGGTAAACTCATACATGTGATTGTCCATGCAATCAAAACAAATGGTTCATGCAAAGCAGTTTGGCCAAACAAACGCACAGGAAATGCAGCAGACTTAAGATGTTGTAGGAAAAACTCTTTCCATAAAGACCTCAATTCAATGAGTCTTGATAAGAACCTTGGCTCCAAGAGACCTATTCATTTATGCTTAATGTTATGCATAGGCCTAAATGCTCTTCTGGCTCAGCTACAACACAAAGGAACCAGGGGGTGCTAAAACGACCCCCGAGACCGTGGAATTCGAGTGTCTGTAGCTCGAGAGGAAACTGGTACCATTGCAATAACGCTTTTTATCCCTGTTCCCCTCCATCTACGATATAATGGCACTGAAGGTTGAACACAGAAGATCCCATTGCTGGCACCAGCTACTCCCATCCCCGCCACTCACTTCGTGTGAAACTTGAGAAATCACTTAAGTGCATTGTTTCATGGGGACCGTTAGTCTTAAGGCCTGTGGGGTTCAAGGAGGCACCACCCAGGGCTTAACTGCAGTACTTGAGGCAAGCAATGATGGAAGGGGTTGGGTTGGGTTGGGTTGGGTTGGGTTGGGTTGGGTTGGGTTGGGAGGGCCCTTAAAGTTCCTCTATTCCCAACCCCCTTGCCATCTGCAGGGACACCTCCCACCAGACCACGTTGCTCAGCGCCTCTTCCAGCCGGCTTGCATACGCCTTTGGCAAAGTTGTTTTGGCACTATCTTTTGAAGCCGTCATGGAGCTTGAAATGATGTGCTCATCTAGGCAAGCAGGCTTCTAAATTAAGATGGTAAAAATAGCAAGGTTATATTTTCTTGAAAGTGGGGGTTGAAGAGATGGCGCTTCCCCCTTTTGCGAACAGAGGGTAATTTTTGTTTTTGGTCCTGGAAGCCCTTCCCAGCTTCATATTTTCCTAGTAGATGTAACAAACGTATGACACTTTTCTCCTGACTGCTATTTTAAATGGCCATCTGGTACAAGTCTGCTCCAGCCACATACATGTTCAGAGCAATTTCTCCATCTACCTCTAGTACTTTGGAGGCAGAGGCTTCACAGACCAGTAGAGATATGATCTGGGAAGCCAGCCTAACCATATTGCAGTTGAACATCCCTGCATCTCCAAAGCAGCCAAGAGAACTGGATGAAGAAGCAGTTTCCAAGGCACCAAACACACACACTCCATAGTGCAAACCATATAGAACAACAGAATGCCAGTGAGGTGTATAAATGTAAATAATAAATAAACTCACAGGCCACCAGGTCATTGATCTTCCAGCCAAGAAATAGCCTCCAACTGTTCCCCGACTGGCTCTCAAAGAAGACTGAAATGAAGAAAAAAAGTTAAGTTTCCAGGACCATGTTTTCATCTTGAATACAGCATCACTTCTTCTACCCATGCACGCTGCAGATTTGTAGTGGCAGCGAATGAGAGGCACAGAGAACGGGAGATCCAGAAAGAGACTTCAGGGATGGCAGCTTTCATGAGGGCGCTACCACGAGATGTTTGGATGTTTGCCTGGATGCCCTTAGGAAGCACAAATTCAGCACTTGCGAAGGCAGCATGTTATAAAGACAAAAGCAAAGGTACTATCTGCAGATTCATAGCAGCAGTGGACAAGAGTCATGGAGAAGGGGGGGACAGTAGGTTTGTAAGGTTTGACAGTAGGATTCTTTCCCTTAGGACTTGTGCATTACTCTTCTGACTTTGCTTTATGTCGAATTTCAAGGGGACACAGGGAAAGAGCATGCAGGTGTTGGGTGCTTGTGGAGAACCCCAGGTTGCACATGAAGCAAACTGAAAGGATGTTGCTCTTGGATGGAGAGGTGGGCTGCAGACGCACACAGTCAAGAATGTGTTCAGCCTCTCTCTAAGGCAGAAATACTAACTTTGAAGAAATTCACCCAGCACTGTGTTCTGCATTAGCAGCCCATAATTAATATTTTTGAATTCTATATCCCAGAGCATCTTACACTCGTGTTTCCCATTTGCACTTCCACATCAGAACATCCTGTGTCCCTTCAGAGAAGCAATTATTTTGCAGCAGGAATGACAGATGCTGATACCTTTTAGTTACTTTGGATGATGTAGCCATCAAGTTATTGCCTAGAGCTCTGCTGCTCTCTCCGGTCCTCTCCCTGATCAGGGAGCAGCTTCACGTCTCAGTGGAAAGCAGGAGAGGAGTTTTTTGCTCTTCTCAGTCACTGTGCCCTCAGGAGCCTCACAGCTCAACATCTGGTACCTGCAGGGACTGTGCAACTACCACCGATCCCCCCACAGCACAAACCACCCAGAGCAGCACGGAGGGCCCTGTGCCCTCGTGGGGTGCACAAGGAGGAGGCTCTCAGCTAGTCCTTTCCTTCACCCAGAACGCCTTCACCACCTGTTCAACCGCTACATGTTTTGAAAACATCAGAAAGGTCTTTGCTGTGTCTCTTATCAACAGATTAAGTGAACAGAACATTCGTGCAGGATTTAGCTGTACATCCCACTGCAATCTCAACTAATGTGTGCTCAGGTTAATGGCACAATGAAGTGATGGGTGGGTTATGATGATGGTACTCAGTAAAGGTTATGGTCCGGGTAGCTCAAGTGAAAGGTGAAGCAGCTCCCCGGGATCTGGTTCTGCCCTTGATTCCAACCCCAAGCCACAGGGATTGAGGAGCTGGAAGTAAAGGCAGGATTGGGATCTGTAGGATCTGGATGCACACACACAAAAGGGAAAAAAAAAAGTAGGCAGGAATTTCTTCTTTAGCCCCGATCTGAGTTTAGGGATTTGTCATTTTCCATCAAAACAGAGGCAGCTGAAATGCAAAACAAGCACCAGCCAACCTTCAGTCAGTGAAGACAGGGTTCTTCAGCTTTACCAATTTATCAGTACTTGAGAAACTCAGGGAATTCATTGCTGATGTGGCCACCAACCTGCAGCAGGGGTAAGGCTCTCGATGGCAGGCAAAAGACCATCACCAGTGGTTTACTGATCCAGGCTGGATTCTCAGTGCAAAACCTCTCTCAGAGGTGTGCAGCCGTTTGATTGCACCAGGCAGAGACAGAAAAAAATCGACAACTTAATATACTGGCCTAGAAGACACTCTGACAACATGCTGATACTTAAAAGCCCTGTAAGGAAAGTATCTTTAAGAAACATTCACTTAAATCTCTGGAGTGAGGCTAGGCATCAGTACCTCTGTTATTCTTGACATAAAAACTGTGTACCTCCCTACACTGAAATTTGACTTTGCAGTTACAAGTCCGAAAAAAAAATATTCAGAAGTTCCAAGTCAACTGTAATTTCATCTAGAACTATGGACCTTAGGAGAATTTCCATTAAAAAAAAAAATCTTTATGAAAATCTGAATACGGCATCAGCTGCTTTTCTTCTTCCCACTAGACTAATTTATGCTCTGGAAGTAAATTGGAACTTTTACAAACTGCTTTTTCTGAACAAGATCTCCATCACTATTACCTCTGGATTGCAACTAATTGGATGGGTTTTTTTCTGTTCAATCTTTTCTTAGCAGGGTGGGGGACACCGGCAGCTGAACCTCCCGGGATGAGGGACCACAGGCAGAAGACCCCTGGCAAAGCTGGGCGTGGGTAGCAGTGGGCACTGTCCATCTCACCTCCATCAGGCACCAGCAGGTGCCAGGGCTCCCACCATAGATCCTGATGCACAGGCAGTTCTGTTCCTGCCTCCTCCTCTTGCACCAGGGCACAGAATCATGCTCCAGCTCCCACAGTCCCTCCTGGCTGCTGTGCCAGGTCCTTTCCTAAACCCAGCAGCAGGAGGGGAGCTCAGCCCTCGAGCGTAGCAACAGCAGAGCCAAAGTGTAACTTCAGACCTTGGGCCTGTTCTGCACTAACCAGAGGCCTCACAGCCCAGTTCAGCTTGGCCCTGACTCTGGACACACATTTCCTGTTGGGGCAGACAGAGAAACCCGCTTAGCCAGCAGATAAAGCTGATTTGCTGCCAAAATGCCAATCTTCTTATTTCCAGACTCATAAAAGCAGAAGCATAAAATCAAATGTGATTGTGAGGTGGGTAAAAGAGACTAGGTCAGAATATCCCCTTTTGAGTTTAGAGCAAATGCTCACAATGCATCAGCATTTCTCAGTAGCCAGGAGTTGAGTGTAAGGAAGCTGGTCTCAACCAGGTCTTGGGGTTCCTGACTGGTGTCCCAGCTCCAGGGCTGGATGCAGCCCCCTCTGATCCTGGAGAGCTCAGGAAGATGACCAATGCATGGACCTGTGTGTCCAGTCTAAAGAATAAAATACACAGATTTTCTTAAGATTCAGTTCTATCATTCTGAAAGCAAGCAGTGTTCCCAGGGCAAGCACTGAGGTAAATAAGCTTGCACAACAAAATTTGGGTAGTTTCATTAATAGGGGAAAACCAGCATTTTTGTTGTTGTTGTTGTTACTGCTTTTGTTGACTTTTTAATTATTTTTTTTTTGTCATGCTGCTGGAGGGGAACTTGGAGAGCTCCCTGGGAATGCAGCTTCTTGTCTCTGCACCATCCACAGCCGTGAGCACTGCTGATGCCCTGCTTATGCCTGCTGTCATTTGCTTCTGTGTCATCCATGATTCCCATAATCAGACTGGATCCATTAAATTAGCTGCCTGGGGCATATTTTCACTTGCATATTTTTGTGGTAATCGTCTTCATATCTGCTGGTCTCTGGTTTTTCTTTTGTAGCATTTTGCCACAGCTAAATTGTACTGGTGTTTGCTTTGTGTGGGTTCCTCTAAATACAGACACAACGGAGTTTTGCTGGTTATAACTGTTGATACAGGAGTTTTCTGTCAGCTTGACGTACTGATTAGGCTGCGAAGGCACTTAATCGTTTAATGTAGTTATACTGACAAGAGACTTTTCATAATATGAACTTGGCTTTGAGCTAAACTGTCTATTGCATGTGGCCTGTGAGACTACAGAACCAAGCTTTTTAATTATTTGATCTCAAACTATCTTTTTTTACTTCTCTTTCCCCTTGATTGTATCTGACCCCCTCTCCCCCCCCCCCCCCCCCCCCCCACCCCCCCCCCCCCCCCCCCCCCCACCCCCACCCCCCCCCCCCCCCCCCCCTCCCACCCCCCCCCACCCCCCCCCCCCACAACCCCTCACACCCCCATCCCCCCCCCCCCCACCCCCCCCTACCCCTTCCAGCCATATATTTCTTCCATTCCCATCATTGTAATCAATATGCAGGCAGCTGGTAACAAAATCAGCACACACAAGTGCATTTGGAACCTAGACCAGAGGATTATATGACAAGGACATATTTTCTCATTTGTTTGTGAATGCTTGTGTTTTGGTCTAGCAATGAGCATAGGGACCTAATTTTTGGAGCAGATCTACGTCTTTCAGGTGTTCCATAGAAAAGTAACCAAAGCAGATTGCTGTTTGGAGCATACAGGTTTATAAGCAAATTAGGCTGTCAGAGCAGTCTTACTGAAGAGAACTTGCCATCAAGTAATTCAAATGGATGTTGATGGTCTTTGGGGAAGTTCTCAGTATTGATCTAAGAAAACTTCCACTTGAGTGTCTCTCCTCTTTGCTTCTAGCTGTTCAACTGTACTCCAGACATCTCAGCCTGAGTGTTTTCCCAACGTTCATGTGCATTTCAGGTGTATACTGTAGCTATACAAGAAACTTCTGTTCTCCAGGTTCTGAAAAAGGAGCATACAAGGAACAAGAAAAAGGCAAAAGAAAACTGTAAATTCGCTCAGTAAAAAAGCCAGTTGCTGAAGATTGTCACATGCCTCAAAACTGACAAGAACAGACTGTTGCACCAATGATTGCATCTGCACCACTTATTTACAAAAGATTATTATTAGTGAGTGAAATCTTACTTTCCCATCACAAGTATGTTGTGTGAGTATCACTCTTGGTGTCAACTAAAATGGCAAAGGCTTAAGAGAGCTTTGTTGGGCTGCTCTGAAATGGTGCTGTCTGCAGTTCATGCACCACACCAGACTTTCCTTCTGGCTTAACTGTTGCTGAGACCCAGGATGGAGCAGCAAAGAAACAAACCTGGCAGAGGCGAGAAATGGTTTGTTTGCCAGGTTACCTGTTAGCATATTGCATCACAGCAGGACTTTACTTGAGGTTGGCCATGGCCCCTCCACTCCGGGTCTTCCACCTCACAAGGTTCGTCATGGCGCCCCCTCTCGCGGTCTTGAACCTCATGAGGTTGGCCACGGCCCCACATCTTGGGGTCTTGAACCTCACGAGGTTGGCCAAGGTTGGCCGTGGCCCCACCTCGCGGGGTCTTGAACCTCACGAGGTTGGAGGAGGTGGGGCACGCGCGCACCTTAAAGGGTCTTGGACCTCACGGCCTTCTGCCTTGAGACAGCTCAGGTCTTCACAGAAAGCTCTTGGAAACATCTGCACCGAACAAAAGAGACTGGTGCAGAGGGACTGCAAGGGAAGGAGAAGAGGCATCTGGTAGCATGAGAAATAGCCAACCTCCTTCTTAGTGAAGTATTCAGTCTGGGAAACCCAGAGTCATGAATTAATTCCCTTTCCCATGGGCTGGAGCAGAGAAAACTGGTAGGTCTCCAATGCCGTAATAAGGAGAAATTTATTATATACTTGTCCTTGTAAAGGCAAAGCAATCTTTCAGCAGGAAACAAAAAACCGTATCAGCAAACCAAATGAGATTCCCAGTTAAGCACAGGCATATCCTTCTCTAAGTATTTATACTCAGGTCCAAACAGAAAAATCCTTAAAATTCCAAGAGTTACCTTTCCAAGATTGTAGGTAGGTGCCATCACCATATTTTTATAAATGCTTTAAAATAAACAAGCTTCACATGCTGACATACGCCAGTTCAGAGGACCTGTACACCATTTCATGGGGTCTCTAATATTATCATATTTTAGTAACAATGTAAAAAAAAAATAAATTATTAAAATTTTATATTTTTTTTTTAGTAACAATTCTGTCTCGAACAGACATTTGGGGTTTTTTAACAAGAGTTTGGTAGGTGCTAATGTGCTCAAAGAGGTGTCATTTTATGCATGGGGTTTTTTTTGTAATACTCTGACATTAAGGTCTGAGATGAAGAACAACAAATGCAAGATAATTAAGCTCTTTACAGGAGGAAAAAAAAAAAAGACCAAACATAATTTTCTATATCTTGAAAAGAACTGGAAATGTCTAGACAAAAGACAGACAGAATTGGTCTCAAATGTATTAATTTTAATTAGAATCTGAAGTTCTGAATTACAGGGAAGACACTGAGGTCTGTTCCTCCTCCAAAAACTTTCCACAGCCCACAACTGGTCCCAGCTCCCCCCACCTGGTCCCAGCGCCCCCCGACTGGGCCCCGCGCCCCACAACTGGTCCCAGTGCCCCTCGACTGGGCCCCTTGCCCCACAACTGGTCCCAGCACCCCCCAACTGGTCCCAGCACCCCCCGACCGGGCCCCCCACCCCCCAACCGGTCCCAGTGCCCCCCCACCGGGCCCCCTCCCCCCCCACTCGGCCCCCCCCCCCCCAACGCGTGCCACTCAGAGTCCATCCAATGTTTTTATACTACCATCTCATTAACTGTAACCTGCAATAACAAATTCTATTTGCTTACCACCAAGACTAGGGAAGAGCATAAAAAAGAAATCCTGAGGCACATTTTATCCTTACAAAACCAACAAGCTTTCACACAGGAGACCTTTCATTAATTTAAGGTCCTAATCCCACATGCTTCACCATGACAAAGCTTCTGTTGAATTCCTGTAGATTATTTCAGAAGGGAAGTAGAGGCAGAAGCATCAAATGGCTTACCCTAAATTTGCCTGGAAGTGGGACCAAATCTCAGGAACTCCTGGGAACAAGTCTCAGGAACTCCTGGCTCTTACCCTCCCTGTCTGAACACAGCTGTTTTCTAAGATCATGGAAATAAGTTGTTAAGCATCCCTCAGCACTCGATGAAGGTTTGTGAGGCACACAGAGTGATTATGGGCTGGTTCTGTGTGAAGGAGAAGGGAACAGGGGCTGGTTTGGTTTCAGTGATGCCTCGTGGGCCTGTTCTGGGTGCTGTGCTCACCCTGCAGACCCCCTCCCACCAGCCTCCTCCACAGGGCTGGGCACTGGAACCAGGGGGAAAATCCCCCCGAGGGGAACCAGGCGAGACAAGCTTCCATCAACTCCCATTTCTGCCTTTCGAGGGGCTGCAGACACCCTGCTGAGGAGCACCCCCTGTCCCCATGAGCCCCCTCCTTGTTCTCATATTTTTGCTACCACAGGCTGTGTAAAGCCTGTTCTTTTGGTGGAGCTACATGTGACCAGACTGTGCTTCAAAAATCAGTAGAAAACCAGGAGCTGTGAAAAGCCAAAGTTTAAAAACCAAAACACAGTGTTTTCTGAGAGAAGATTTTTTTAATTGCTGATTTTTATGTTGCAGGCCTGGTTTAGAAAGTTACTGGTACAACTCTCTTGAGCACTAACTAGCCTATTCTTTTAGTCTAAAAATGAGAAAAATAACCAACTGTTGACTTCAGAGGCCATGCCTAAAAAAAAACCTGAAGGCAGTCTGGAAACAAGGGAAGGAGGGAGTGAATGGGGAGTTCACAGTCACAGAATTTCCTAGATTGGAAAAGATCTTTTAGATCATCGTGTTCAATTATTAACCTAACACTGAGAAGACCTTGACGAGCCCATATCCTCAGTACTATGTCTCCATGACTTGATATTTTGCTTAAGGTAACAGCAGAGGTGGCATCTCTGTTGATTGAAATTCCATATCTAAATAGGAAAAGGAGTGCTAA
The DNA here is from genome assembly GCA_024336885.1 of Actenoides hombroni. Taxonomy (NCBI): domain Eukaryota; kingdom Metazoa; phylum Chordata; class Aves; order Coraciiformes; family Alcedinidae; genus Actenoides; species Actenoides hombroni. The sequence continues at coordinate 192,149 of WUAM01007343.1, read as the reverse complement.
GACTGTCCAGCTATGATGGCAGCAGTTGCAATGAATTTTAAAGACTTGGTAGGGTTGGAGAAAGACTGCAAGAGTACAGATTGTACTCTTGATTGATGATTAAAATTTTGATTACTCCCACATGGATAGTGCAATTGTTGCTTTGAAAAGGGAACTGGACTATTTTTGTCTCAGGGGCCTGGAGACGAATGGCTCTGTATGTTATTAAAGATTTACAGGGCCATTAAGCATTGATCCCAGTAAAGATATAAAAATTTTGTATTGCAGCCCTCACGCCTATAATTATATTTGCATTTCATTTAGCCCAAGGAGAGCAGGGATAACTTCCTGTAGTGCTGTAGGGTTCTTTTCTTGAGAAAAGTTGAGGAAAATCTCTCTCATATGCATGTGTAATTACCAGAAATGACAAATTTTAATGTAAATTGAACCTGGATTTCAGGTAGGGGAGAATAAGAAACAAAGGGAATTACTGCTACCCTTCTCCAAAAGTATAATTTACTTCAATTTAACAAGTCTGGTCTTGTCATACTGCCAAAACTTTTTTAGAAGTGTCACAAGAAGGTGAAGCAAAGCAAAGCAAACCTTTATTACATCTACTGCAACTGTAAACTGAAAACTCTTTTCGGAGGGGCGGGAAGGGACCCCCAGAGGTCCCAGAGAGAAATAAGGGGGGGGAGTGGGAGGGACCTCCTGAGGTCAAAGGGTCTAAGAATGGGAGGTGCTGGAAGGGAGCTCCTGAAGTCACAGAGTCATATAATGAGAGGGGCTGGAAGGGACCTCCTGAGGTGACAGAGACAAAGAATGGGAGGGGCTGGAAGAGACCTCCTGAGGTCACAGTTCATGGAATGGGGGGGGGTGGCTACAGGTATGTCAATGAAAAAAAGGAAGATCAAAGAAAACATACCCCCCCGGAAGAGTAAAAATGGTGGGCTAGCAATAATGGATGAGGAGAAGGCTGAGGTTATCAAGCACATGGGGTGTTTTGCTTTTATATTTTCTTCTGTAGAGAGTTATTAAATAATTCACAACACTGAATTGGCAGCGATGCCACCCACTGATATTAAATGGAAATTTTTGCCCATTTTCACCAGCTTTATAATGTTGTTTTTATAGAGAGTTTGCCCTTAATTTTGTAAGGTTGCTCAGTGATGGAACTGTGAAACATTTGCTTATATATATAAAAACTTTCTTTTGTAGACTTGTGAAAAAAATTCTTCCAAAGAATTGAAGCATAATCATGGGAAAAGTGGAATTTTTAAACAGCTTAGAAGACTTTCGGAATCCGTGCATTCAACTGAGGAAAGCAAAAGTGATTCTAAAGGAGAAAAATTGTGGACAACATGGCTAAAAGAGTGATGCAGGCAGTCTGTCTCTTCTTGCTGTAATAAACAATGCCACAGTACAGTAAAATACTAAAAAATACAGTAAAAAAAAATGTAAGCAGTTTGATACAGAACATCAAGTTGTCCCACAACCACCTATTTGCCAACAGAGTCTACATTCCAGTCACATTGTAAACAATTAAAGCAGCCCACTTCATACATCTCAAACCCACTGGTAGAATCGTGCCTGTATTTTTGGAAATGATCCTCCTAATCCAGCAAAGAATAATGAAAAACTAACAACAGGAAAAGATCTCCTGGCCAATGAGTCCCTCCTTTTTCCATTTCAGCTATACGAACTCTTTACTGTCCTACTGAGAGCTACATCTGCTCTAATATATCATGGTCAGATGACAGGCACCATCTCAGAGCCACCACCTCATCCTTGCAATATAGTAAATGCCAGGTTTAAATTTAGGGCCGCCGGTCGGGGGCGGCCCGGGGAGGGGGGAAAGGGGAACCCCGCTGGGGCGGGCCGGGGGTGGGGACGCGGCGGGGCGGGCCGGGGGGGGGCGGGCCGCGCTGCGGGGGGGGGGGGGGATTGCCCTGCCCGCGGCGCCTGAGAGGCGGCTACCCTGGCACAGCCACAAGGCCGGGGGGACAAGTGACAGCGGTCTCAGTAGCAGAGCAAACTGAAAATAAAAGGCGGATTGGCTGCCACCTATAATTTCGTGTACAACCTCCATAGGCATCTAAAAAGAAGCATCACTTTTAATTTTGCCTGTCCTCTTTTACCGATACACTGATCTGCATGGAGTTGTCAGATACTACCTTATGACTGTGATCACACTGCATTTGTATTCTGCAAGCTGACTATTGAAATGCATAATGAATATTCAAGTTCTGTACCGCCTGGAAATTGCAAGAGTATCAGCAAAAGGCGTTATAGATACCCATGATCAAAATATTTTCACAGAAACTTTATTTGGATCCCCTCAGCTGTGAGACTCCATGAAAGGAAATAAAATCATTAAATAATATTATTATCTAATTACTCGTTTTGGTGCCACAGAAGTAGTAAGTGTGTTAATTACTAGTAGCTAATGTGGCAAATACAAAAGCAAATATTCATAACAATCTATTTTAATATATAGTTTCTAATATGAAATAGGAATAAAGTATAGGGGGTGGGGCGGGGGGGGCGGGAGGGGGGGTGGGGGGGGGTGGGGAGGGGGGCGTTGGGGGGGGGGGGGAGATGGGGGAGCCCTGAGAGGGTGGCATCAGGGATGGGGACACCAGGGATGGGGACACCAGGGGTGGGGACACTGGGGGTGGGGATTATGGGGACACCAGGGATGGTGGTGTCATGGGGGCCAGGAGGGGGGGGGGGACACACAGGGGGGCGGGACGTGGGGGGCTTGTGTCCCTCCTTCCTTCCTTCCTTCCTTGTCTCCTTCCTTCCCTCCTTCCTTCCTTGTCTCCTTCCTTTCATCCCTCCATCCATCCCTCCATCCACATCTTCCTTCCTTCCTTCCTTGTCTCCTTCCTTCCTTGTCTCCTTCTTTTCATCCATCCATCCATCCATCCCCCCCTTCCTTCCTTCCTTCCTTCCTTCCTTCCTTCCTTCCTTCCTCCCTCCTTTTCCTCCTCCCAAACTACAAGGAGTTAAGAAGATGGGACATATCAACTCACCGCCCTCAAACATGTTAGTTGTCTTCTTAAACGAGGGGCTAGTTAGAAAAGGTGTTCAGTGACCACCATCAGCTTTTCCTTCCCATCAGCATCCCACCTTACCAACTCTCACTTCAGCTCTCCAATAGCCCTCCCTTTCTGCTCTGTGTCCCCACAAAGTTCCCAGAGCACCACCCTCCTCATTCATCACTTCTTGCAAATGAAGACCTTGTGGAGATGTTCTAAAATAGTTCTTTCCCTGTAGAGTTTCTCCTTTTTGAAAGTTTTAGACCTCATACTGCAGCTTCCTTGTCATAGTGTCTCCTCATTCCATCCGTCTGCCTCCAAAAAACTGAAGCAAAAAATGGAATAATTTTCTTTGCAGGGTTTTGACCCAAGTGCTATTTCCAAAGGTGAAAGGAAATTTCAGTTATAAAAACCAGAAATACAAAAACCACTATCTTTGCCTCAGATCCCTACAGGAGATGGAACATTCCCACCTTGGTGAAATGTCAGAAGGAACAAACATTCAGACAGTGAAGCAATCAGATATGGATGGAGCACGGACAAGCAGAATTCAAGAATTGAGTTTCTTCAGTCTCCTGTAACATAATTTTCCCTTCAACTTTCTCCTGATCACTTCCCATCTATAACATGGGAATAATACTGCAGAGATGTTTATTTTTTATATTTCTTTGCATATGTTCAAGAACAACTTGGACTTCTCTGCAATTAGACTTTTCCCTCCCTAAGAAGGATTTTATTTCTGACAATAAAGCTGTAAGCATCTTCTGAAAATTAATAATTCCAACCTCTCCTATTCAGTTACAGAAACAAATTACATTAACTACAAACACCAAATATTTCAACAAGCAGTTGAATGAAAAACAGAAATATTAGAGCTTAATCATTTATATCTTTCAGTCCGTGCACCCATTTGTTATACACTTATTCCTTCGACCTGCCCGCGTCGCACCCTCATTTTTTATAAACTTTATCCTTGCACACCACCTTTTTGCACACTCCCTTCTTGCACACTCATTTTTTTCACACTTATTCCTTACACACTAGCTTTTTGCACACTCACTCCTTGCACACTCATTCCTTTCACACTTATTCCGTGCCCCCTCCATTTTTTACGCTCACTCCTTGGACAGCACCAGCCTCAGTCCTGCTCTCAGCACCAAACGTGTGCCCAACCCGCTGATCAGGCACCTGCAAACAAGCCACTGACATATTTTTCCACTGGAAGCATTTCAGTGCTTAGAGTGTTGTTCAAAACAAGCAGAAAACCCCCCAACACTTCTATGCACAGCTTAGCACTGTACATTTTTTGTCACCTCTGCAGAGTCTTTATGGTGTTTCACACATCACACTGCTCCGTGATCTCTTCATGCTCTTCATAGGTTGCTATTACACTGTCCTGAAGTGGTTCTTTAATCCTAAAATTGAAGAACAGAAGAAGAAAGAAAAAAAAGAAAAGAAAATGGTATTTGTGAATACACTTGATTTAAAAGGCAATATTAAATGTCATTATAATCTAAATATGCAAACTTCCATTTAAATTACAAGGATGCAGTAGCAGGCTTTAAGGAAATATTTCATACCACATGTCTGCATATACCTTTGCTCGCTCTGGGGTTGTCCCCGCCCCCCCCCCCCCCCCCCAGCTCCCCTATTTCTTCCTGAAAATCCCCGATTACGGCCTCTACGCGCGCGACGTCGAGTTCATCAACCACCTCCTGCACCTCCACACGCGGTCAGTCACCCCAAAACCCACCACAACCCCACCAGACCCCCCCCCAACACCCCCCCTCCCCCCCGCCGCCCCCCACCCCCCACCCACACCCACCCGCACCCAGTTCACTTTCAAGTGAATAGAGTGAATGCAACTTTAGGAAACATTCTTTTTTTCTTTTGGTGTAATACTTCCACTTTGTTTTGCTCTGCTGAGTTGGGGTGAAGTAGGAGGGGCTCTGAAAAGCTGCCTTGCTGTTGGAGGACCTGAGCCCCAGGTGTAGCATGAGCAATGGGATGCAGAAAGGTGCTGCAAACCCAGTTCTGCAGGTGATTCTGCCTGTTGGACACCTGGGGACGTTTAGGGAAAAAGAAAGAAAAAAAAAACCTGATTAAAAATTGTACTTATACTTGAAAACACGAAAACACATGCATACCCAGGAAAGCAAGCAGCATTTGCAGCAGAACTGGCGTGTGCTCTATCACAAACACCCAGCTGATGCTGTTAAATGCTGCATGTGCCATAGGCACTCTTCAAGTCACAATTTTAAGCCACATTTTTTTGTGCATAGTTTCATTCATCAGTTACTGCTTAGAGAAAGGTGGTCTGTAAAGTGGACATACTGTGTTGTTTTGTTTGTTCTGTGTTGCTGTGGGATGGAAGGATGTTCCATCTTTTTTTTTTTTTCCTTTATTCAGTGGGAGTTTTTTCTCTTAATTGTGACACAATAAAAATAAACTTTACACTTCCTTTAGTACTTGAGATATTTCTGTTGTTGACTGAAACATTCCTTTAGAAAAGTGCTGTGTAACTGGTATGGTACACTTCGATATCCTTACACAATTAACAACTGATGTAGACTCTGTAAGGCATGCAGTACTGCAAAATCGCGCTGCCATAGATTTTTTGCTTTTGGCTCAAGGACATGGATGTGAGGAATTTAAAGGAATGTGTTGTCTAAATATTTCTGATCACTCTGAATCAATTCATAAGAAACTACAGGAATTGAAAGATAACATGAAGAAATTAACTATAGCTACCAATCCATTGGAAGATTGGTTACAAGCTATGCAGGACAAACTGCAATGGCAGTCTTCTCTTCCTGAGGTACTTCTGTAATTCAAACACTTAAAAGTGCTGAGCAAAATCAGTGTGTTAGGGATGTGTGAAAATAGCTTGATATGATCAGATCAGTGAAACAGTGTCTCATCCTATATTTACACCTGTAAAAAGCTCCTTATAGGTTTCAGTGTTGTGTCTGTTTAGAGCCTATATATAGTTCAAACCTGGACTGTTAATGGAAGTGTTATGATTGAAGAGATTTTAGCATAAACTCTAGTCCTTGTTACTGTGCTCTAGTTTACATGTCCCAATCAGAGGAAAACTTTCAATCAGAGCTGGTATTTTCAGAGTCAATCAGCCACAAAAAATAAATCCATGGAAAAATCAGGCTTGCTTCGTTCTGGTGCTAATTGTTTCCCAGAAACAAAGCAGGCTGGTATTTCAAGCACCATATCTGCTCTCTCCTTTTATGTGGGGTGTGGCGTGAAGTTCTCCCCCCCCCCCCCCCTCCTTCTCCTAGTTCCGCTCAGTGGACGAGACCACGCAGGCCATGGCCTTCGACGGCATCATCTTCCAGGGCCAGTCGCTGAAGATCCGCAGGCCCCATGACTACCACCCCCTGCCCGGGATGTCAGAGAACCCCTCGGTCTACGTCCCAGGTCGGGGGGGTGTCCCCCCATCTTGCCCCCCCCCCCGCCATTTTCACCTTTTATCACTGCTAAGTGTTAAGTAGCATGTGTGTTTTTTCTGAAGTGGTGAAACCACAGGTCAAAGAAAGACTCACCATCTAAAAGTCTCTCCCAGCAGAAGGAGGAGGTAGGGGTCCAGAAGACCTGTGGAGAGATGAGTCATCAAGGAGGCTGGGATGACCCTGAAGGACCCAGGCAATGAGAAGAAGCTGGCTTTCCTGCATCAGCTTATTGTATTTAATGTAATGCTCTGTTCTGCATAGGAAATTTCCTTGTCTTGGAGAAAAAATAAGTTAGGATAACTAAATATACATCAGCAACTAAGGAATTCCACTGAACAAGAAAATACCCTCTCGAGCACTCTGATCTAAGGATTACTAGAAATGCTGAAATGTTGCTGATTTGTTGCTGAAAGAAGTAATATATTTCTGCAATTGTCTCTTTTGGTATCCCTTAACTATTTGTATATATATATAATTTATTTTCTAGCCCCGAATGCTGAAGCCACGCGAGGGGAAGCGGAGGGGCCAGGAGGCTGAGGGGATGTGTAGCGAGATATAAAGGGATCTTTTATCTGTGTCGTGTTGTCACTTGGCTGCAGCAGGGTCAGCAAGACCAAACTGCTGCTTTGATGGCTCTGGGTGGCCCCAGAGAGACAAGACCAGGACAGGGCAGCACCAACCATGGAGAGGTTCAACTCACCAGTAGAGCCACCCATCAACAGTGTCTTCCAGGGAACTGGGTCCACAGCTCTTCTCCCCAGGTATCTTCCATAGACACACAGTTTATCAGGCTTGCTGTGTAATTTCTCATTCCTCCTGGCACATCCCAGAGACAGTGAGAAGTGAGCAGGCAGAGAAGCACCAAAAAAAAAGGAGAGAGAAACTAAGACCAGATGCTGCAAGAGGTTGAAAAAATGGAGAGGGATTTCATTTCTGACAACCAAGGAAGTGCAAGCACGGGTGGAAACTGGAGCTGCTGGATCTGGGAAGGTCTGGCTGGAGCTTTCCAGGCAGGGTGGCTCCTCGGCCTTGCAGTGCCACCTGGTGGCATCTTCTCCAGCTTCAAAGGCCTGAGGAAAGGTTTGGGAAGCAGCTGGTGGAGAACTGGATCCCACCTTGGGGATCCCTTCTGAAAACGTGAAGAAATCCCGAATCCGGGCACCTCTGGGCGCCTCGGCTGTGGGGGGAGATCATGGATCCACACTGTGCATTCTGATTTTTTTTTTTTCTTTTCAACTCTTAAAATGAAAATAATAAAAGCCTTCCTCTCTCCCTACGAGATGGTTTAGAGGTCTTTATCCTGTGCTTTCAGTTGCCAAAGAGTACAGCTTTGGAGCAGGGAGTCACATCAGGTACCAGCTGCCTGCCAGCGCGCCGGCCTGTCGGACGCTGCTCACGGCGCTGATCCGCACGCGGCAGCCGGACGCTCTTTGAAAAGTTGAACAAAACACTCGAGTTCTGTCTTCCAGTGCTGCATGATTTCCATCATTAGGCAGTTTTGTCTGTTGCCTAGACTAAATCTTCTTTACTGCAGTTTAAGCTGATTTCTTCTTGTTCTTCTTCTGATGGACATGATGAGCAGTTGATCATAATCCTCTTTATAACAACCTTGTACGTGCTGGCAGTAGGAGACAGACATTCTGAGAATTTCATTTTGGCCAGAAATTATTAAGAATTTAGTTAGTCTGTGTTGGTTTTTATCATTCCTGTTGCCTCAGTTAATAATAAAAAAAGCTGCCAGCCACACTGAAAAAAGTTCCTGCTCTCCTGCTGTCTGTTTCAGAAATACTGAGAATGGGTTTAATGTTTCTTCACAGAAGCTATTTGGAGGCTGATGTCTAAATGTTAGTTAGTATTTTCCATGACAAGTGCAGGACCAGTCTGGAAATGTTAAGGTCTCCTTCTCTGAAGACATTCAAGACCCTCCTAGATGTGTTCCTGAATGACTTGGTCATCCTGCTCTGGCAGGGAGGTTGCACTAGACGGTCTTTTTAGGTCCCTTCCAACCCCTAACATTCTATGATTCTATGTTATTTTCATAATTTCTAGTAACACCTAGTACCAGTATTACTAGTACTATTAAGACTCTGGAGGAACAAATTAAAGACTTATGCTGGTTTTATCTTTTGACAGAAATGCTAGACATTTACACACTGAAGGAATGTAAAAAACAGTTACAGCTTTTGTTTTTGTTTAACACTTTTATGCATCCAAGCCCTATCCTCTTTGGATTGGGTTTTGGGGTTTTTTTTGTTGTTGCTGTTGTTTTGTTTGATTGATTTTGTTTGGTTTTTCTGTACTGTTTTCCTTTTAGGCACATAGACACTCTACCCCCTCCCCACATATATGCTTTAAATGGTAGTAAGGAAAGGCTGAGCTGAAAGTGCTGTGGTCAGTGGTCAGAACTCAGTTCTTTTCCCCAGCTTGGAGATGAAAGTGATGAAGCTGCTGAGGTGCAGAACTCTGGCCTCCCTCCCTCAGACGTCCCTTCTGCAACAAATTACTTCCTACAGTACATCAGCTCCAGGTGAGACAACCTCCAGGACACTCTTCCTTGTTCTGTGTGCAGAAAGATCTGTGATCCTGCTCTTCACTGGGTGAAATGTGAAATAACAATATGAAGGCACTGCTCCAGGATTTAGTTTGTAGAGGGAATAACTGATGAAAATGGTTGAAAAAAAATCAGAAATAACCCACAATTAGGGTACCTTTTGAAATGAAAGGATAAAGGATCTAAATGTGTTATATTTAAAAAGTTTTAAATACATTTGAAGCTTATAGCCTTCTCACATCTTAGTTTTTAATGAGACTTCACAGATGAAAAGGGGACAGAAAGGTTCATAAACAATTTATAAATAAATTTATAAATAGTCTGTTCAACAATGGACAAGAAATTCAGTGTAAAACTGACAAGAGGAACAACAGCAAAACTTGATGATTCCCTGCTCTGAGTCTGCCAAGCAAATCCCCTCTCAAATGTTAGTTTTGCCTTAACTTAGGAGGGGGGGAATTCAAAAGCAACAAAAGCCTGTAAAGATCTGTATCTGGAAGAACAACCTGACTCCATTTCAGTCTCGGTGCCCCCAACATGGCGCCCAGGAAGCCCCGTGCACCGGGACTTCAGTTCCCGGCATGACCAGAGCACAAACATGGCTCACAGGAAGCCCCATGCCCCGGGACTACACCTCCCGGCATGCCATGGGACAGCAACATGGCGCACAGGAGGCCCCGTGCCCCGGGACTACAGCTCCCGGCATGCCGGGGGCACAAACATGGCCAACAGGAAGCCCCGTGCCCGGGGCCCCAAAAATTCCAGACCATGTTATCCTACACACTCATTCTCTTCAAAACTTTTCAAATACCAGTTAGTCCTAACAATTATTTTTGAAACAACATTTTTAAAATTTATTGTACTGAAAGCAAATAGGTATTTTCAGCCTCATCCCTACAAATTCTGGTATTCTGAAAAGGCTACTACATTATTAAAAGAAGTGGCAACATGTCACTTGTAAAAAGGTAGTGCTGCCATGTAGTTGTCACTTGTGAAATTAATGAAAAACCCTGAAAAAGAGGTTGAAAGAGGGAAGTGATGCTAATTTTAGAGACTTGGAAGTTAAAGTACAGCAGGGAACAGCCAACAACTGCAGAACAGGGGCACTGTCAGTTTGCCTCAAGGTCTGCAGGCTGACAGCTGCCTTCAAAAAGCCTTCACGTTGGGGATTTTGTGGCATTCTGACACAGGAATAAACAAACATATCTGACTGTTCTGAGATTTCCAAAATGTACCAACTAATTCTTAAGGGATTTCTTGAAATTAATTGAAATAGTGGTAATAAAAAATAAATTGGCATTAAAATTCTTAGAGAGTATTGATTATTTACCACCCTATTTCAGGCTTGCATATGAGATGTTATTTATGTCTACAGATATTTCTTCTGCGAAAATACATCAAAGAAGTTAAAGATAATATATGCAAATATCTGCATTGTGAAGACACAACTTCAAATACCAAAGAGAGGTGCCTTCACATGTTCTCACTTCCTATACATCCTGGTCTGGAAAGCAGAATTTGGCCCATTGTGTCCATTAACACGGGCATGTTCTTATGCATAAATAAGTGTTATGAGCTGAGGTCTTATGTGTTTACTAAAAAATATATGTAGTTGATCATGGAGGATACTGAGAGGAATTAGTAATTAAGTGACAAATGCTGTTAATAGTTTTCTAACTTCTGTCCACTGTTGTGGGGGGGGGGCCGGGGAGGGTTCCCCGGGGGGGCTGGGGTGGGGGGGTTCAGCAGCCCGCCCCCCATCCTGTGCAGGTGCCCCGGGGACCCTCTGGGTGGGGACCGTGTGGCCTCGCAGTGCCCAGCTGCACTGGGACCCCCCCCCCCCCCCCCCTGCCGGGTACCCCCCCGCCTCCGGCCCCCCCCGGGCCCCCCCCCCCGGGACGAGCCCACCCAGCCCCCCGAATCCCCCACTGAGAACAACCCTCCTGAGAATCTGCACAGAAAGTCAGGCTCAGTGGAAATCAGTGGCCAAAAAGATGCCTAGGAAATGCTCTCCAGAGAAGAGTGCAAGTAAGGAGTGAATGAATGAGAGGAGAGATCACAAAGGAAACGGCTCCTCTCAGGCAAAGGCCCCTCCTCACACCTGGCTACATTCAGTGCCTCAAAAATGCAGGATTTTTTTTTTTCCCTGCTCTTGTTGACTTTTCATGGGTCTTGGATCTCGGGCAGGTATGATGTTGTTCTTAGCACTGTTCCAGTCCATCCTGGCTAGAACAATCTACGCTCAAGATGACGATTCTGTGTTTATTTCAGGTCTGAAGGAGTGTGGGCTGCATACCTGATATGTGGTCTTTTTTTTTTTTCTCCTTTAGCTATATTGGTCAGTTTAATGAAAATTATTGCCTCTCCCTGCAAGCCCTGAACTATTTTCAGAGATGATTAGTGAAGATAAAATTCACCTTTCATTGTGGCTTCCTTGGGAGTTGGTGTAATAGCTTGTCTTGTTTAAGACAAAACAGGGAAACAATCAAGGTTATTTTTGGAAACCCAGAACCCAGGACTTTGCAGTCTGTGACAAAGACGGTGAGAAATGCCTGTCCTGACAGAAGTCAGTGCTGAGACCCCCAGTTATTTCAACAGGGTCAATATTTTATCTGGTACTGTGTGCGAATGAGAAGAAAGCTATTCTGACAATCTTATTCTGTTTAAGAAAGCTAGCACAAAAGAACACCATTAATTCCTTCTGAGGCAATGCAGATACAAGTCAACAGTGATCCAGACCTAACTTAAACACTGAGACAGCTTGTGAAATGGAAAAATGGGTACAAAACTATACTATAGATGTCTCAGAAATCTTATCAACTCTGGCAGAGATATTTATTGTTCACTGATGACCTGAGAACCTTGTCTTAAGTTGAGACACTTCAGGCATGTGTCTTACAGACCTCACTTTATCTTGGATATAGCATGTTTCTCTGTTGCTCAAAGTGGTGCCTCTGTGTTGCATATAATTTTGGGATGGGTCAGATCTTGAATGAAAGGTCATCTGAAGAGTGTGTAAGGGCTGAAGAGAGCAATAGGATTTCTCTTAGGATTTCCACTGGAAATACTGGGTTTCCCAGTGGTGCTGTTTGTACTGAATCCTTTCTATATATAACTATAATCAATTCTATTTTGAAATCAAAAAGGTTTCTTTTCAGACTGAACAATCTGTCTTTGACTGGTACTTGGTTGCCACGCAGTATCTATTACACATTGTATGTGCCATGCTTTCATTTTAGGGAAAATGAGAGCTAACATGGAAAAGAAACATTTTTCTAAAGTTTGGTCCAGGTAAATATGACACTAACACAAAACAATTAAAAAATACTTTGGAAACACCTATTGATTTCTCTGGAGTATCTCAAGACATCCTTACGTCTTTGGCTTACAAAACTATTTCAGAACAGGGTAGAATGGAAAGCTTGCTTGACCTTTCTGACCATTACTCTCCTCTGAGCATGCTCTCTAGGTAATTAGTCAGTAGGACAAACTCATCTTGATAAAAGGTCACTTAAATGGTGTACACCATCCTAAATTATTGTGTTTTACTTGGGGATATCATCTGATGGAGCAGGGAGCTGTCCTCACTACCTCTCTCTCTCTCTGGAGAGCCACATCCTCCCCTCCTGCTGCTTGCAGCTTGTGTATTACTACCTCAAAAAGACTGCTGGCAGAGCTCAGTTTGCTTATACCCCACAGCCATGTCTGACTTTTTTTTTTAAAAAAAATCACTCTTATTTAAACAAAGGCCTAGGCACTCCCCTAGCTGGGGAAACATGGAATGCTAGCTGAGCTCATCAAGCTGCCTACCCTCTCCCTCTCCTGCCCCCCCCCTCCCCACCCCCCAGCCCCTCATCCCCGTTGTGCCCCCCCCTCCATCCCCATCCCCAAGCCCCCCATCCCTGTTGTGACCCCTCCCCATCTCCATCACCAAGCCCCTCATCCCTAAGCCTCCTGTTTCTATCCCTGAGCCCCCCCCCCCCCAAGCCCCCCCACCCCTCCCGTACCCCCCCCCCGCCCCCCCCCCCAGACCCCCCCTCCCCCAAATAGTGTCACTTAGTGCTTAAGCTTCTAACAGGCTACCAGTTTCTTCCTTTACCAAATACTGTTTGTGCCAAAAAATAAGGCAAGGCTTCTAAGAAAACTTAGGCTCCAAGTAGAGTATTGAGTTTGGTTGCTTAATTTCATCCTTCCCCACATAAATTCTACTGCAGTGAGTATTCTTGACCCTCTAAAATAACACAAATTTGCTAAAGTATCTGCTTCCTTATGTATCAGAGAGGGATAAAAATTTCTTTCCTAATGGAAAATGTCTTGTAAAGATAATATCTGTAGCAATCTTTTGCTTTTATTATGTATCCCTGTGCCTGATCTACACATGTAGAGCATACATCCTATATCATTGAATTTGAAATGTAATAAAACTTGGTCAGCTGATGTTGGGTCTCAGCAGTTTTGAAGTTGTTATTTATGGAAAATAATTACATTTCTACATCTAGAGATTTGTTAGAAGAAGTTTTGTGCTATTTATTTTCTGGAACAGCTTCATAGATTTACAGTGTCTGATTCTCACTGTAATTCCAAAATTAACATGTTTCTGAGTTGTTGTTTTCCTAAATCTCACATACAGTGCATAGTCAAGCTAGGTGGATATTGAATATGATAAAATCTAATCTATATACCAAATAATCTTCTTTTTCACCATGTTGGAATGAAACCAAACAAGAGAAGGATCATTTATTGCATAATTGGCACCTCCCTTTTCCCCCAGTAAGAGACATAAGGGTTTTGCATTAGCCTCAGCACCTTTAAATAAGATCCATAACCTTCTGAACAAAAGAATCACAGTGAGATTTGCAGCTCAGACTGTGGAACTGAAAACTTGTGCATTCTCACCCAACCATTCTCCAAAAACTCAATGTTTGGCTTATGCTTCATGGCCTTCAGAGAACAACCTCCTGCCTTGGATTAAGACAGTATTTGTATATATTTAGCTGCCAACTTCTGCCACATCTATTCATGTAGTCTGATATTCAGGGTCTGGGTTGTGATACAGACTCTAAGCAGATGTGTAGTGATAGGTAATATGGAATTTTTGACTTGTATACAAATTAAATGTCCAACTCCTACCTGCATTCTTGTTTGTTTACATCTCCTTTGCTTTCTGTTGAGAATCTTGCATGTAATGCTTTTGACTGCAACTGATGAGGGATGTGCATGAAATACTAATATTTAATCCTCAGAGGTATTTTTTATCTGCCTTTCAATGATATGTTTCCAAATGGGACAAGTTCCATTTTAAGGGAGACCAGAGAAAAACCTCTTACTTCTGCTTCTTCAATCAATATGAATAGACTTATTAATTTTTTTTGAGACTGTTTTCCTAGAACTTCTAATTTTTGTTTCATACCTTAATGTTTCTTACTGGTAGTGAATTGTTTATTCCTTTCAGTATGATGCAGCTTATGTCTCTTGTTCAGAATGTTTTTCCTCTTAGTACTAAGATCTCTTCATCATTTTTAAAAGTGCTATTGAACATGAGAATAGTTTTTAAAGAGTGATGTTGTTTAACATTTAAAATAAAATATTAGGACAGATATATTTTTGAGCATCAATATACGCCTTAATAAAACATTGTGATATTGAAGTTTTGAATAAACTGTAAATAATGGAACAATCTACCTAGGGGTTAAATGCTGATGTAATTGAAATGTCACAGTGTCCGTTCCTCTTTTTCTCTGTCTTCTCAACTGAGTCATCAACCTGAGTTTGTTCGTATCAGTGAAATTGTCTCCACAATTCTGTGCGTGCAGGAGCTGCTGCTGATCCTTCCTGTCAGACTTACCGAGCGTTGAGCGCTCTCATCACATCTCTCCTCTGCTGTTTATGTCCCTGTTTAAGTGGATACGTATTTAGAGAGAAGGATGGAATGGGTTGGGTTGGAAGGGACCTCAAAGCCCATCCAGCACCAACCCCCTGCCATGGCAGGGACACCTCTCACTAGAGCAGGTGGCAATGCCCTGACCCAGCTGGTGTGTGGGGTTAATTCATCCCTGGATAGGAACCCCAACAGCTCTGAGCTCAGCTGAGTGAGGTTTTGGTTTGGTTTGAGGAAGAGCATCTTCCATCAGCCACCCAAGGACTAGTGATGCCCTTCAGCAACTACCAACCCTGGGGACACTCCACAGTCGCGGTAAAGCAAAAGAAAAACTTCTCCCCCCCCCTAAGAGCAGGAACTTTAACCCAGGTAGAGTTTCACTGATAATGGGGAAGAAGAAAGGGGAAAAAAAAAAAAAAAGGCAAGCCCTGGTATTTATTTTTCCTACTCTGCAGCCGAGCCCTTGGAAACTCTCTCTGGCAGAAAAGCAGCTGTCCGGGGTGTCCGGGGCCCCCTTCAGCTTGACCGTGATGACGGCGAAGCCCACGGCGCAGCCGATCAGCAGGAAGGCGGCCCCGATCGAGGCCGCCATCGCCTTGTGCAGCCGGTCGAAGTTCGTGCCCACGAATCGGCAGCCGATGCCGGTGCCGACCACGACCTGGGCAGCGGCGACCAGCACACCCGGCGGCTGGGAGTCGGTGAGGCCGCCGAGATGGACGATGGCGCTGGCAATCATCGGCCCCATCATGAACTCAGTAAAGAAATGCTTGCTCATTTCTGGTCTAAACCACCCCTGGTGCAACTCTGAACCATTTCAATGCATCCTATCACTGAATAACAGAGAGAAGAGATCAGCAACTCCCTCTCAACTCTCCCTTCTCAGGAAGCTGTAGAGAGTAAAAGCAAAACACCAAGGGAGGCTGTTTCTGTGGGGAACACTGTTATCCTTCATCCCAGTGCAAGGATGCAGCAATAAAGAACTTGATGCTTATGCCTTTGGAGCTAGCTGGGCATTTGATGGGGCATCTCTTTGGTCTGCTGATGAGCATTTAAAGGGAAACTGTGGTAGAATCGGGACAAGTTTTCATTGCAGGTCACCCCAGTTCCCCTCTGCCAAGCCCCTTCAGCAATCACACAACTGGTGGGGTCCATTGCCCACATGGCAGAGAGCAACTGGTTTTCTGCTCTTCTGTCATGGGAAACCAGGTCTGTCTCCCATTTCTTACAGGGAGCAACAAATTTGAACTGAGCATCCAAATGTGAAGATGGAAAATTATTCAGAAAGAAAAAAAGAATTTATTTTGGTATGAGATTTTGACTTTGAAAGCAAGTGTATTGCTCTTGTAGCAAGTAGACTGAAAAGTAAGGATAATTGATTTTAATTTTGTTTCAGGATCAGGATTTTTCCACGATGGCTGGGTTTACTTTGCCTCTCTCTATAGACTGGATGCTGTTAACTAATTTCCAAAGATGCCTTTTGTCACTGACCACTGAGGGACTAAGATGCCAAGTCTAGTTTTGAGATGACTAAAGTTTAGTGCAGCGCATCAAACCCAAAAAAGGCTCCTGTGTAAAGGTGAGGTGGGACTTGACTTGCTAAGGAAAAGCTGCCCATGGTTTTATTCACAAAATAAATGCACATTCTGTTCAGAACAGAATCTGGAAACTAGAAAGTCATGCCTCTGGATTTAAGTCAGGCTGCTGGTCCCACTGCTGTCCTGCTACCCACACCAGTGAGAGGACCCAGCTGCTGTGACCACCAGGTGGAACTTCAGCCCCAGGCTTCCACTTGCCTGCTGCCTGCTTTACAACCAGGTAGTCCCAGAGTACCCAACTGGCCCGAGGATTTTTAAAAAGCCCTGCAATTTGTAAATTCACTTTAAAGAGATTTGGCTCATTTGGGCAGGTTCTGGCCAAACCAGCACTAAGGAATCCTTTCCAACCATGTACATCTGATAATGAAAATATGATCTGAAGCTCCAAGCAGGGAGATCAATAACTGCAACCTTCAACAACCCTTTAGATGCCATCCACTTTGCTCAAAGCAGATTAAACTGAACAATAACAAGGAGAGGAAGAACTAGACAAACACAGGAGACACAGAAACATGTCAATTAAAGGGGTCTTTGTGCTATAAAGAGAAGCCTCGGTTGTAGCATGTATTTCCAAGTCAGGCCTAGGCAACTTGATACTAAATGGAGGTGTAAGGCTGCCACTGTGGAGTAGATTCCTGCTGCTTTGGGGAGATGACTTCAGGAAGTAGTCATTTGCTGAATTCAAGTGCCAATAATAATTTCCCTTTTGCTTTATAGTGGCCTGTTATGAAAACAAACACAAATTTAATCAATTTTTACTTCCCTAGAATTTGTTAGAGAAATCTACTGAGAGAGAAACTCGAAAAAAATAGGAGCATTTTTAAGCCATGAACTGTACAGGTGAGGAAAGAGCTGCTCATTCCACCCCTTCTGCTCTAAATATGCTCAGAAGGAATATCCAACAGTCAAAAGGAACAGGTTTTCCACAGTGGTTGGAAAGAAACCGGAGCCAAATCTTGAAGGGAGAAGCAATGAGCACAAAGCTGCCTGTTCAGCCAGCCCAGCTCCTTCACCCGATTCAGTCTGAGCTTGTCCCAAGGAGCCATTTTAGCATAAAGACCATGAAGTCTGACTGAGACACATTAGCAGCAGAAGGTTTAGAGAAAACAACAGCCTGGAGGAGAATGCTCTTATCAAGATTGCAAATGTTGGCTCTATTAATGTAAAAGCAACTTTGCATTATGATGTGTTTTTTTTACAGTAGCAACAGCAGCTTCATTTGAGTCCATACTCAGATATGATCATAAGGAGCAATGGGAAGAAAAACTTCATGAGCTCCCTTCCAGCCCTAACAATGCTGTCCTCCTGTGGAAAGCTGCTGCTTTCTTTAAATGAAGTCTCCAAGAAGGCTGGGAGGAGAGTTTTCACAAGGACACTTGTGGTAACCCTGACAGCTCTGTGATTTGATGATTCTGTGAAGATGTCCCTGCTTGCTGCAGGGAGGAGGTCTGGACTAGACAACCTTTAAAGGTCCCTTCAAACCCAAACCATTCTATCATTACCTTATAATATGGAATGATTAATCTTCTAATACTTATCAGTTAGAATGCACAAAAGTATAAATTCTCATTCTTTAATATAAACACCTTCTGATGATTGCCCTGCCCCAGAATTACCTCTTAGAAGTGAAATTCACATGGGTATCAAATGCAATTTTATTGCTGCCTGTGAAATACTGCACTTCAAATTAACACACCACAAACCAAAACAATCTCTACTAGGGAATTCTAAAAGAAAGTAGGAAAGTATAATACAAATTTTTAAAGGATCACAGCCAGCTTTAGCTTGGAGGAATCATTGCAAGAATCTCAAGCATCTCATGACACTAACATTAATATGTAAAGATACTTTTATTTTCCTTATTGAATGCAGGTAAACTTTGGCATTTGCTTGGGTCACAGATTCTATTTTATTCTTTGCATTTGTAGTGGTTTAGTCAAACTTCCTCAGGATTTTTAGTCAAAATTCCTCTATTTGGAGGGGGAGTGATGGCCGCCGGAGGGGGACGCATGGCCGACCGAGGGGTGTCCTGGCCGCCAGAGGAGGTGCCATGGCTGACAGAGGCGGTGTCATGGCCGACAGAGGAGGTGTCATGGCTGACAGAGGGGGTGTCATGGCCGACAGAGGGGGTGTCGTGGCTGACAGCGGGGGGTTCGTGACGAGCGGGGGAGCGAGGGTAGGTGGCGGTGGGGGCGGTGTGGTTAACAGGGGGGCCCAGCACTGATCCCTGGGGGATGCCACTGGTGTCCTACGAGCAAGAAAAGTCCTGAGATCTGCAGCCATGACAATAGTGGATGAAGCTTCCTGGCTTTAGAGGCATTAATAATTTAGGAGGATTGATCCTGGCAGCTCTGCTCCAGCTGATTATTGCATTATTTACGCTGCTTTATGGCTTGGGTTCCGACTCCCTCCCGTCCCTCTGGGAGCTGCAGACTGCAATTTGCTTATTATAGGATTCTGTAGTAAAGACACAGTGGAGACCTCCTTGTACAATCTTTCCAGGAATTTAGTGGACTGACTGATCTAATAATACAGAATTTGCTTGTGGGCAGTAAGAAATCGCCATTTCCAGCACTAGTAGTGGCTCTGGTACTTCAGTTCTCTGCCATAAGATGGAATCATAGCACTTCCCAAGGCTGCAGAACTGAAAAATATATGAAAGAAGCAAAGTGATTAACTACAGTGACATGAAGGCAAATTGAGTTTTTAATCACAAGGTTGGGCAGGAATTTCCAAGGTTTCTGCAGAGCCGAGTAACCCCACAGATTCAGGGTAGCTCATCAGTGACACACCAAATTAGGATGTGATCATATTTATGCATTTTGAAATCCCATAATGACTAATCCCTGTGCCATTACAAGTTTGCACTTTGTAAATGTGTGTTTGACCGCTGAAAGAGGGGCCATGTGGAACACCTGATTTGGTTGCTGGGGTCATCAGGGCGGGGGATTTGGATTTTGGTTGCAGTTTTGAGCTCCAGGTCCTGCAGCTTCTCTCCGTTCTTTCCAATGACAAAACGATGGTGCTCCTTGGGGATAGCAACTGTCGCTGAAGCCTGCAACACAAGAAACACACAGCTATGAGAAGTCTTCTCTACACTGTTTGATCCCCATGAATATTGAGTTAGATGCTGCCCAGCAAACCAATGAGGGGTTCAGAAAGAGCTGTCAGCCTGGCTTGTCTCCCTGGGCTGTTTCTGCCTGGCTCTGGCTGCTCTCAAATGAAGGCTTGGAATTGTTATCAACTCCCAGCAAGTCCCTCTGACACTTTTACCTGCCCTGGAGCAGCTCTCTCAGCCCCTCCTGTGCTCCACTAAAAAATGGCTTGCTGGATTTGGGTCTCAAAGGTCATCTCAGCTGCAGCTTTCACGTGCAGAGGGGTTGGGGATCTTCCCTGTTTGCTTAGCATTCAGATCAAATCTTTGTCATTTAATGTGCTGAGTTTCAGACATTCACAGCATGATTCCTTCTCCCCTGAGACTGTCAGTGTTATATTTTCCCAAACTGAGTTCTGTATGTTTCTAGTGTAATAATACTGTTTCTTAATCTCTGATCTGATGCAATTTTATGGATTTCATCCACTGATACTCTGTAAAATAGTATATATTGACTCGTTGAATCATATTATTTTTAAACTTATGAAGCCCATATGTATTAATGAAAATTATTTTGTAGAAATAAGTGATATTGTGTTCTTGTTTTTAAAAGCAGGTGTTTTTTCAGTGTTTTATTATTGGCATGTGTGTTTAGTACTCCTGTTTCATTTCAGTAAACATGCTTTATATTAATGGAAAAATAACTTAGTATATTTTATTTCACAGCCTTGAATATGATGAAAACACTTCAATTATTTTCAGAATCCCAGTGGCAAACAGGCTGAAGGCCACCTTCTCTTAAGAAGTTGGTCTTGAATTTCTTGCAGACAGTCAACTCATTTTTATAAGAAAATTTAATGCTAGAAGTTGGACTGTGTAGTCCATAGGCTAAACTGTGATTTACTGATCAGATGTTTATCACCCACAGCTTGTCCCTCAGCCCCACAATTTAGGACTTCCTCAACAGGGAAGAAAAGGAGGGTTATTGTAGTAGGTGTCTAGCAGCTGCTCAAAGCAGGAGAACCCATTTCCTCAAACACACATAGAAATTGCAAACTCTGCTGCTGCTCAGGACAAAGCAATGAGATTAATAGTGCTAAGAAATGAGTTTTGAAACTGCACACAGTCCAACATCTGCTCTGCTCCCAAGAGCTAACTGGTTAGAACTGTGGTGACCTTGAAATTTCAAACAAATCACACTTTTTTTTTTTAAATCTAAGTTAATCCACTAAAAATGTAATATAATTCTGTGTTGGGAGTCCAAGACAAGTGTTAAAATAACATTTACTGTTATGTTTGTAGCAATTTGTATAAGCTGCCTGGCAGGAGGTGAGTGTGCTGCACGATTACAAAAATTACAACAGGAACAATCTCATTATTTGTATCTAGGACAAAGGAAAGTCTGTGAATTTGTTCTAGAAAATGTGCTTTATGAAGAACCAACTAAGCACAGAAGTCAGACACTGGAGTTGGTGACACCATGTAAAGACACAAAGGGCAAAGGGAACTCAATCTGTGATCTCTCACTGCTTTATGAAATGTAACAACATTTTCAAGCTGAAGTCACGAAAATTGATGAAAAGCCTACAAAGATTGGTTTGATGGTGCCAAGGAGACTTTTTTTTTTTTTTTTGCTATTCCCTAGAAAACTTACAATATATAAAAGAACTGAAGGGTGAGGTTCAGTCTGGCAGATACCTCTCTGCTGCTGAAAGCTCAGCACCCTGCCTCTGCCAAGGCTTGTCTGCTTCAGGATGAGCCCTGTGTCCTGCTGCCCTCAGTGTTCAACTTCCCAGAGCTACTCCAACGTCTGGCACCTGAATTTGGTGCAGCAAATGGAAAACTGCCCTCAGAAACAGGGAAAACAGGGCTGGGACTCCTCACTAGGGGGGCAGAGGAGGCAGAGGGCTGACTGCACACACAGAGCTGTGTGCAACACTTTCAACCTTTGCTTTGTGTGAACCCAACCACAAAGCAACACGTCCAGGGAGGTGAAACTCCCCTGGGCTCGTGGACACACAGAAGGGTGACATTTGCTGGATGAAATCCCACCTACTGTCTTCTTTCCATCATTCCTCAAGCATTTGAAGGATTACAGTCTGCTAACTTCTGCAGAGCAACAGGTCATCCTGTTTCCACCCAGCCATGGGGGGAATAGATGGTTTTGAATTCACAATTAGAACCTGCCCCCCTCCCCCCTCTTCTGCCCCCATAGCAGCTCCTTGCCCCCTCCCAGTCCCCCCCCCCCAGCAGCTCACCCGCCCCCACAGTGTCCCCTCAGCCCCAGGAAGCAGATGCCCAGCAGCACATTCAGTGGCACAGGAGATCGTTACACACACCGCCACCACCCTGCCCCCCCCCGTCGCAGTGGCCACCCGCGGCCGGAGGGGGGGTTGGTCGCTCTGAACATACCCAAACATGTGTCCTGTGGAACTGATGATCTCAGAACATTGAAAGCAAATTGGATATTTAAATCTAGTGACAGTGATCTGGGGTGTTTATGGAACAATAACATACATGACACCTCTGTGTATATTCTATAAAATAGAATATATATTTTATATTTTAATAGTCTGATATCTTGTGGTTTGAGAAGTAAAAATGCCTTGGCAATTTTATATTCACAATATCCAGATAAACTATCCAGAGTCAAAATCTATTAAAAGACACACAATGATGTCAGCACTTTCTTAAGGTGTAGAATATGAGATCAATGGTTGTGTGCAAAGAGGAATAGAATTTGACTCTTTTCAATGTTTTTCAGTTGCCCACCAGTCCAGACCGCTGAATGGTGCAAAATAGTCCTGGTTTTCATGGTCTCTGCAGCTTCTCAGCTCAAACAGAAATGCAGAATTTGTGCCAGGCTGCTCTGAAAGAACTCACTCACAGAAGTACTGTGGCAGTAAACTCATTAGTGTGAAGCAGTCAGCTTCTGTAGTGACAAACACCACCAAAAAGCCCAGGAGAAAAAATAATCCTTCTTTTTCTAGAGAAGAGTTTGAATTATGCTCAGTAAATAAGGCTCAGGGATCAACACTGAATAGTAAAGATAAAAAATAGAAACTGATTATTCAATGAGCAATGTCTATCCTGGGCCACAACTGAAGAAAGGTTTCCACCACACCATGTCAGGTCTCCATCTCTCAATCGCTGCAATTATTATTATTATTATTATTATTATTATTATTATTATTTGCAGTCTAACTCAGTTACTGTGGAATCGGTGGATAGTGAATGCAGCTACAACCTCAGAAAAATACCGAAGAACACACTGAGATGTAGTGTTTTATGCTGGTCAAACTCCTGGCAGGGTTTCACTTGACTTAAAGGACGTTTTTTTAGTTATTTGCTGTGGTGATGGACGGGAGGAAGGTGACCTAGGCTGCGGCTGCGGGAAAGCTTCCGCGGGGTGGTTCTGAAAGGCAACGGACGCATTTTGGACAGAATAATTCCTCATTATATTAATGCACCATGGGTTTGCTGCCCTAAATGCTCTCGGGGCGCAGTGTGTCCTCAAGGCGCATGCACTGACTACTTGACCATGGATAATACTACAATAGCCCTTGCATCCCGGAGGACACCAATAACTTCCAGCAAAATGGGTTTTAGAAGTTTTATTCTAGTAGTTTTGTGGAGTTGCTCTGTGGTGATGACGTCTTCCAGGAAAGGTTCTTTTTTAAGTTCATGTCAGGTTTGTTTTCCTTGGTTTTTACTTTTGTGGTTATGGATACTTTTCAACTTTGAAAAAGTATAGCCTTGTTATCTTTATTAGAAACAACATCCAAGAGGTGATGTCAGAATTGATAGCTACTTAGGTAGCCCAATAAACTATCATTATTACTCACAATTGATACTCCAAGAAAATAAAAGGTAGAATATATTTAAGGATAAATGTGTTTACAGATAAGTAAGGAAGTGCCAGGCATGATGGGATGATGACAAGAGTGTTTTACCCCTAGGGCTGGACTTCCAGCCTGGAGAACAGTCAGAGAAAGACGTATGGAGATTCCCATTTCCTTGCAGTAATATTTTGTTGCTGTTGTTCGGAGAAAAGATCCGAGTTAAGCTTAGTAGTTTTAAAGACGTGCTTAATTTTAAGCACATTAAGTTTATTATTGAACCCAACCCACCCGATGGCAATTATGTCACCATAAACACTGATGCTGTGGAGCAGGTACTAGGGAAGTCCCAGACTGGACTCAGCAGCAGATGGGAACTGGATTCAAAAGCTCTTTTCTAGAACTAGCTTCAAGAACACATGGATCAGGTTCCAAACAGATCAAACAGCATCCGGGTCCCCCCAGCCACTTGCTTCCCATCCCCTAGACCAAAAAGGGGCGAGAGGATCTTTTGCCTCTCCGTCGTGAGAGGTGGGGACTCCCCAGCAGAAAGAGCGAGAGGGTCAATCCAGCCTGGCTGGTGGGTAGAGGGGGGGTGAGCACAGAGTGGCACTGGCTATCCGTGGGCTGTGCTGAGGAAGGACCATCACCCACCGACCACGAGCGGCAAGAGGAGCCGAGGCTAAACACAGGGTGCTTGGAGGAGCAGAACTATGGGTAGTTGCAGCCTCTGCTTTGTTAGGAACCCCAGCAATGGGGTGTCCTCTGAAGGTTCTGTGCTGCAGGAAGAGCAGCCTCCAGAGCAGTGTGTCCCAGCCCTGTTCTCAGGGCTCAGTGCCACAGCTGTCACAGCCCAGCCTTACCCTCTGTGTGGATCTGTGCAGAGAAGAGAAGGGGTTCCACTGAAGAGAGTATCTGGAACACAGCACACAAAAGGTGTTAGACTGTCAGTATCTCTCCTTACAGACTGGTTGCTGCATATTTCTATGCCAATATACATAATAATGCAAAAACATAAGAAATGAATTATAAAATATCTTAAATGTTTTAAATAATTATCTTTAAAATAAATATAATATTGTAATAGATAGAATGTCACTCTGTATACAGAGATTTTACAATCATTGTTTTAAAAAATTAAGGTCTCACATATAGATATTGGATTTCATGATGACATACATTTACATTTGATATGTAAAGATATTGAATTTCACAGTGTTTTGAAAACATTGCTAAACAGTTTCATCCACGGGATGGTAACAGGTTAACAGGGGAACACAGAAAGCTTTTCATTTGCTTACGTCATTTTTTACAGAGGGTGAACTACAGTTCCATCAAGGATGTACCAGTCTGTGTAGATCATAAGGGTTAATTTTACAGGGGCTTGCATTGCCACGTTTCCTTCATTAACATTAACAAATCTGGAAAAACGCATAAGCTACAGCTGATTTGTGTATTCATAGGGGTCTATTGCATTTATTCCCAATCTTATTAGATAATAAAGTGGAATTCTCCCTGTTACCTTAAGGGCTGATGGGGTTTTATCTTTGTTTCACTTTAGGCTTGTTGCCTTTCACATCAGCTGTAAAGATAGACCCTCTGCACCTTATATTTCTTTCTCTTCCGCCAGCCCCTCCCCCCCCCTCCCACCACCCCCACGCGCCCCCCCACGCCCCTGCCAGCCCCTGCCAGCCCCTGCCAGCTCTCCCCCATCTCTGCCAGCCCCTGCAAGCTACCCCTCAGGCTCTACTGGCCTCTGCCGGCCCCTGCCAGCTCCCCCCCACCTCTGCCAGCCCCTGCCCGCCCCCCCCCGCTCCCCCCCCCCTCTTCCTGCCCCTCTCCCCCCCCCCCCCCCCCCGCGATGGGGCATTGGGGGGGCTGGCGGGAGGAGGCTATGGGGCCTTTCGGGGGGCTGGGTGTAGGATGCTATAGGGCACTGGAGGGGCTGGCTGTAGGATGCTATAGGGCATTGCAGGGGCTGGCTGTAGGATGCCATAGGGCATTGGAGGGGGTGGCGGTAGGATGGCGAAGGGGAGTTCAGGGGGGGGGGGGGGGGAACGAAAGGGAAGTGCAGGGGGGCAGACGTGGGGCAGAAAATCGGGGAAGCTGTGGGGTTGTCCAGAACAGTTAATAACAATCTTCTCTGAGAATATTCTGAGTTTGCAAGTTAGCAGGACAGGATGATGGATGGAATTATTGAAATTGAGTATGAATTTCTTCCTTTAACTGAAGACTGAATTACATTTTTCAAAAGTAAAGGTGATTATAAATGATGCTTCCTTATATTCCATCTGCTTCAAAGTAAAGATGAAAAGTCTTTTCTACATGCAGGTCATGTTCAAGTGATGTGAGGCAAGAGAAACTGAAGCACAGACAGTGAAATGAACCTAATGAAGATATAACCAGTGACAAAGCACAGAACAGACCCCTGGGATCACCCCAGAACAGACCCCTGGGATCACCCCAGAACAGACCCCTGGGATCACCCCAGTAAGTGAGTGTTGTCCTGACCACATTCCCTCACTGCACCATGCCCATTCTACACAATCACTGCTGCTTTCTGTGTGTGTTCTGTCCTGGTTGATCCTGCTTTGGCAGGGGGGTTGAACTTGGTATCTCCCACAGTCCCTTCCAACCCCCTGTGTTCTACAGTTCTACTGTTGACTGCAACAGGTATGGATCACAACAGTGACAGTGGCAGTAATAACACATTAATAGTTGTCACCTCTCTTCTAATAGTTAAAAGGCAAAATGAAATATTTTAAGCTTCAAGGATAGGTTAAAATGATAAATGTGTAACAGAACAATTAAAACATTAACAATTTTTAACTGACATCAAGAAAAAAACAAAAAATGGCTTACTTAATAAACTGCATAAAACAAAGTAGACAACATTTTTACTGTAAACTGGAATAACTGTATTAGTTGCAGAAATCAGAAAAACACACGGGTTATGTAATAGTCATAAAACCCACCTCTTTATAAAAAAATATTTTAAAATTTGATACTTAATTTTTTTTTGTAAGATTTGTTAGAAAGTTCATTTGGAGAGTAAAGATCAAGCGTGAAACATTCCCCACAGGAAGAAATTACAGCAGAATAGAATTCTGGGGGAAAACATTTCTATACAAACTGATTTAGTTGATAGTACTACAAGTTACCTCACACACTGAAGTCAGTACTCATAGATATTTCACACAAAGTAGAAGACCTCAAATTTTAACGCAAATTATCCCATTTAATAAAGAGGTCCATGAAGGATTTAACTAGGAGAGAACTTTTCTTCAAGCTTGTGACCCCACCTGCACCCCTCAGCTAAGGAAGCCAGGGAGAGGGAGCACCCAAGCCCCTTCCTCCTAGATCTAAACCCCATCAGTTCTGTTGGAAAAATCAATCTCCCCTTAAAGCATCACTAACACAAAGATTCTAAACTACCTGGGAGAGAAGAAGCCTTCTAGAAATAATTTTCTCTCCATTTATATTGTGTTTTTCTAACTTTCATGGCTTAATAAATGGAAAAATGTGTAAATCCACTCCTTCCAGAGCCTTATGAAATGCTATTACACAGGAGGTTAATTTCCAGAGCTCCCCAGGGGTATGCTCTCCCGTCCTGGTACACGTCTAAGCACAATTAACACAGTTGCCAGGGGCACAATATCCATGTCATTAGAGAGTACATCACCAGAACCTCCTGAATTACAACTCCTTACTTAGTGTCCCTTTGTCAGCTATCCCGTTGTTTCACATCCAACCTCTGAAAATTGTGGATTTTTTTTCTGAAGTAATAAACACCTCCCAGGTTACTAAGTAAGACAGAAGACTGAAAGTGACAGTCAGAGGAGCTCTTGTGCTTTTGCTAAAGGCAATGACAAAAATTTAATTAACCGACATTCATACAGTGGTCTAAAATTGGGAATGCTGAGATCATTCCCGAAGCGATTAAATTTCTAAGTATTGTTGAATGGAAGCAATCCCTCCGGGCTGACCCCCCACGTCAGGGACTTCATCCAGGACAAGGGGATATGCGAGCGCTTCTCCCGGGAGAAAGACACCCTCCTGGCCAGGTGACCCGGGGACCGCTCTGCTCTTCCCTTTCTCCGTTGCCGCGTTCGGAGGGAAGATGCTGGGATGGGGGGGGAGAGCAGCTCAGCGGCCTCGCATTTGCCCCCTCTGCAGGCAGAGCTCCTCTCCTCAGGCTGGGAGCGCAGCAGCCTCCTTTTCTGAAGACTAAACAACCCCAGCAAGATCCCTCATCAGTTTCACTGCTATTCTCTGGACCCACTTCAGCCTCTCAGTGTCCTTCTTAGAGTGCAGCACCCAAAACTGAACCCAGTACTCAAGGTGCAGCCTCACCAGTGCTGAGCTGTCCAAGAGGACAGTCACTTCTCTACTCCTGCTGGCCACACAGTTTCTGATCCAGGCCATGATGCCATCGTCCTTCTTTTCACCAGCTCTGGTGCCCTTATTTGGGCATGCTCCAACATCTCAATGTCCTTTTTGTAGTAAGGGGCCCAAAACTCAACACAGCCTTTACCTCACCTCATGCAAACATATGAAAAGAACATTTACATGTAGTGGATGTGCTGTTTTAACTTTACGCACGTTATGAAGTTACAGATGAACTTCAAATGACCTGCAGTTCTTGAACATCTTAAAGCAGCAATAGGACTGACCTTTAATATCCATTTCTACCAAAAGTAAAAAAATTGCAATAAAAAACTGTCTGCCTTTGCCATGAGTCACTTTAGCACAGAGGATTAATATTTGGCACTCTTCACTTTTTCAGATTAACTTGCATATTTACTTTGGAAAAAAAAAAAAAGAAACAAAAAAGGATGGCTTAATTCCTCCCCATCAGAATTCCTCGTATTTTCTTAGCTTATTGAAACATTTTTGATAAACCTTGCAGTATCGAATCAGTATGGTTGGTTACCAAAACCACTTCTCTCTGCAAAACACAAAAATACAGATTGAGAAGAGTGCTCCTGGTTTGTTTTGGTCCAAGGTAGTTCTGTTTGGAGGAAAATAAGATGACATCACATGCAATCATCTTCCCACATCTCCTTGCACAGCAGCTGCATTATCTGAGCAGCAGAATGGTTTCAGGGCAGCTGGTTAATCCCCATGGTCAGGGAAGCCACTGGAAAAGCTTTGGGGGAGTTAAGGCAGGCTTGAAATGTTTTGTGGTAGGAAACCAAGGCAAACCAAGGTCAGAGAAAATGCCACGTGTTAGAGCAACCTTCTTGCTGTGGGTGTCAGTGCAACCTAGCCATGGCCTGCAGAAGAGGTTATCTGGCACGCCTGTTGAATGCAAAAATACTGCCTGGTGATTGAGCTGACCACCAGTCTGCCTTCATTTCCCAT
This sequence comes from Actenoides hombroni, assembly GCA_024336885.1. Classification (NCBI taxonomy): domain Eukaryota; kingdom Metazoa; phylum Chordata; class Aves; order Coraciiformes; family Alcedinidae; genus Actenoides; species Actenoides hombroni. Next base: position 163,344 of record WUAM01007343.1, on the reverse strand, counting down.
CCATTAAGTCACTCTCTGAGTGCTATATCCTCTAGATAAGGCACAGATATTCATTGAAGATACCTGAAATACAAGAACTCAAGAATCTGCTATCAACCGAGGATGTAAAACAAGAGGAGAATTTGAGGTACAGAGCCATACAGCATTAACAGAGGTTATTATAGAATTTCAAGCCTCACCATATTTTGTACTGCAAATGTTTAATTAGGGTGTTTGATTATGAATAGTCATTCTATTTAACAGAACAGCCCCAAAAAAAAAGAGGGAGTAATAATACAATATTATAATGGAAAAATGGCATTTAAATTGCATTAGGGTATGATTCTACATATTTTTTTCATATCAGAAGCCTATCTCAGCAGCATCAATGTCAACTTAATATTGACATGTTTCTGATTTTTAGAGCACTTTATTTCCCACATATAGTATTTCACAGGAAATATTGTTTTAAACACAGATATTAATAATATAATAATATAATTTTGTAATGAAAAGATATTTCAAATGTAAACTTTTTCCAATAGCATTTTTTTATTTAATCTGGAAGTGTGCTTGGTAAAACAGGTATGTATAAAAATGAAATTAAAAGTTTATATACACTGTCATATTTTGTTGCTCTTATTTTTCAGTATTGCTGAGGAAAATGCTATTTTGATAATTTTCCTGAGTTTTTCTTTTATTTAAGGTTTTCTTTATTATTCAGTAGTATTTTTCTCTCCTTGAAAACCATACGGCTGGCCTCAGCCGGTCCTTCCTCTATCCATCCTGAGTCCTTCCTGATAAGGACTTTGTTCTGCCTTTGTTCTGCCTCGACATCTGTGAGAATGTGCATCCTCCAGGCCCACATGCTTGGGATTTACGACCACCAGGTCACGCCGACCTATGTGCATGAGGCCCCCATAGACATACAGAAATGGTCACGCTGACCTATATGTATGAGGCCCCCATTGACATACAAAGGAGGGAGATGATTCCTCTACTCCACTCTGGTAATAACCCATCTGGAGTGCTTTGTTCAGCTCTGGGGCCCCCATTATAAGAAGGACATGGACCTGTTGGAGCAAGTCCAGAAGGTAACCAGGAATATTATCATGGGGCTGGGGCACCTCCACTATGAGAACAGGCTGAGAGAGTTGATATTGTACAGCCTGAAGAAGAGAAGGCTCCAGGGTGATCTTTCAGATTAGATACAAGACCCCACCACCACATCTCACTTTGGAGTGAGGGACCCTATCTGCCCCAGCTTCTGTACAGCCAACCTGCTGCCCCTAATTCACCTTCCCTTGGAGCCAAAAGCAGCTCTAGATGAATTACCATCCAGCAGCCCTGGTGCCATGGGTCCTCTTCACTCTTTCCCAGAGGCAGGCCCAGACCCTCAGAAGAGCTGGCATTCTTAAAACGACAGCAGTGGACCACCAGATCCCTAGCCATTTACCAAAATACAGGGGAGTTCAAAAAAAGCTGGTTTTACAAATGGCATTTACACTTTGTTTGCCAATCTGTGGAAGTGAGCATGGTCCAATAGCTTGTACCCACAAAACAAATATTAAAAAATGTAGAGATATCACTTTAGGTACCATATGTAGTCAGCCCTTGATATGTATAAGGCTGTCAACAAAGGTGCTATGGTGGTGTTATTTCTTTTCCTTTTAACAAGATGAAATAGGGTAAATCAAAGAGCCTGCATTCCCTCTCAGCTCCATATACATCGCATAAGCCAGGCACAGTTCTTCCCCGGGAAAAACAATGTCACTGCAAGACAACTTCTCTTTTTAATAAACAAAGCTGACCTTTCTTCTAAAAACAGTGTTTATATTGGGAGTGTGTAAGATTAATGTAGGCAAAGCCCAGGAAGCGGTTACTACCACCAGGATACACAGATAGAAAGGAAAAGAGTAAGGCATCTGAAATGTTGCTTAAATTATTTAAGTAGTATTAATACTAATCTCCATTCTAATTAAAACATTTCTCCTCTTCATAAAGTTTCAAAAAGTTTGCTTATTCCACTCTGTCAATTAAATTTCAGGCAGAGCTGGGAGTGATGCAGTAAATAAGGGACAGGACAAAAAAACTTTTTTTAAAAAGAAATCTTTAGAAAGAAAATACACCAAAAAACCTTTGTCCTGTGCCAGCAAATAGCTGATGACCAAACCCCAATGCCAGCAGTTCAGCTGCACATGTCAAGGGCAAAAAGACAGCCCCTTTACTAGCAGTAGCAGAGCAAATGACATTAAAGACAGCCCTGCAGTGCAACAAAAAGCCCTCAGACACTGATGTGTCCCTAGCAGAAGCAATGTAATGTACAAACCTCTCGTAATTATTTGGCATCCAAGTGGTTGTCATATAAACTCTGTTTTGAGGACAAGCTCTCAGCTAATGGCTGGTTCTGCAGTGACCACAGTTGACGAGGTAATAGAGGCCAAAGCCTCACCCTCTGACACCTCAGCTCAAAAAGAAGAGATCACAGCTCTTACCCGAGCATTGGAGCTGGCTGCTGGGATGAAGATAAACATCTGGACTGATTCCAAGTGTACATTTGGAGTTGTGCATGCCCACGAAGTGATCTGGAAAGAGAGAGGACTTCTCTCCTCTCAAGGGAGGAAAATGAAGTAATGAAGATGTTTCTCTTGGAAAGTAGGAAAACAGTAAGAAGACAGACCTAGGAAGCAGAAAACTAATGATGCTACCACACAGAAAGTGAACTGATCATAAACCAGGCTGAGTAAAGAGTAAGAAAATGCATGAGAGAGTGCAGAGTCAATATAAAGCAGAGCTGTGAATATGGAGGAAAAAAGTTAGCCAAGTACATTTTACAAGAGGAGGAGGCAAAGTGGAAAAGAATTAAATCTTATTATAATCAGAGTACTCAAAATACAGAGGTACAGCAATTAGCAATATGATTTATTCATCTTCTCACAGCTCATTCTGAGAAAAAATATTTCACAAAAACTTTAAAAAAAAATTTTAAAATCTGTGTATTTCTCCTGCTGTCTTATACTAAATAATACATACAGATAAATTCAGGGAAAAACTTTCTTTTTCCTGAAAGTACTTCTTTTCCATGACAGCACTTCGGGGACCATGACAAGAGGAAATAGTCAATCAGAGAGAGACTTGCTTTGTAAATCAAGAAAAGGGTTCAAGAACAGCTTTATTCCCAGGGAAGGGCTGTTGGGGAAGCAGCAGAAGATAGAATGGTGCCAGCCTGGACCTGCTCGCCCTGCTCAGGGACAGTGTGTGACAGGCAGAGCAGCAGGACTGAGCCAGGCCCTGGAGGCTCCCTGTGAGGGAAGGCAGATTTTCTCTGCCGACCTATAGTGACCCATAACTGACCCACAGTGCCCCACAGTGACCCATAACGACTCATAACTGACTCATAGTGACCCACAGTGACCCTTAACTGACCCCGTGGTGACCCCTGACCGCATGGTGACCTCTGGCCCTGTGGTGACCTCCGAGCTCCCAGTGCCCCCTGACCTCCCAGTGACCCCTGACCCTGTGGTGACCCCTGACCCCGTGGTGCCCCCTGGCCCTGTGGTGCCCCAAAGCACCTCTGATACACTTCTAAATATCATGGACAGTCAGCTCCTAAAGCCCAGCTTCCCACCCAGTGAATAACAAGCATGAAGCACAGGGTTAACTCCTCTCCTCACGGAAACATCACTCCACTTGGCCAGCAGAATGGAAGGACCTAATTATATCTGGTTTTGATAATCTGCATCACAATATGGAGCATTTCCTTTTATTTATATGTTTTATTTGCTGCTGTATGAGATCGTAAGCCATTGCCCCTCGTCCTGTCATCTTTAAGGTGAAAAGGTCAACCCCCACCTCCCTATAACCTCCCTTCAGGTAACTGTAGGGAGCAATAAGGTCCCTCCTGAGCCTCCTCTTCTCCAGACTAAACAATCCCAGCTTCCTCAGCCTATCCTCATAGGAGAAACTCTCCAGAGCCTTCACCAGCTTTGCTGACCTTCTCTGAACCTGTTCCAGTACCTCAACATCTTTCTTGTAAGACACATGTCTGTGAATGCAATCTTTCCTCCAGAAACGATCCCAGGAGTAGTTTCTAGTGGATTCTTTGTAGTCTATGGGCGTCCAGCAGTAGGAATTATATTACCCCAAAGTGGGATACAAATCTGCTAACCAAGGAGATAAGAAGAGGATGAGCAGAAATAAGAAAACCTTGGTTCCTGCTGATGCCAACTGATAATGTAATGAAAAAGGTCTTTATTCCAATCTTAGGTATACAGGGAGAGGCTTAAGAATGAACTAACAAGAAGTTTATGATGTTCAACAAGGACAAGTGTAAGGTCTTGCACCTGGAAAAACATAATCCAGGTATGCAGGAATTGGATGCAGAAATGAAAAACTGGATCAGATTAGCCTTAAGGTCCCTTCCAACCTGGACAATACCAGAATGAAAAGTTTTGACACAAAATAGGTGCATATCTTTATTGTTTATTAATCTTTTTTTTCAGGTCATGCCTCTAAAAACATGTCTCTGACTCATTTAGCTAAGGTTTTCATTACCACTGATTTCACTTAAGTGCATTATTTTGAAAGTGGAAGATCATGAAAAAAATTTGTAATGCTACCAATTCTCTCTAATGCAAACAACATCAGAAATATTATGGGACTTAGTACAAATGTATGCAGATAGAAGTTTGTATGACTTATATGAATTCTGATGTTTTTTATTACTTACCACTGTTTCTAACCGATAATGACATAATTATTATGACATAACTATAAATTTATGACATATCTAGTCTGACAATGCTATTTCAGGACCATAGTTCAAACAAGGATGCAAACCCTCAAGGTCTAATTTATTCCCAGTGCAAACTGGCAGTATTCCCATTGACTCTAATGAGAGATTTACATTTTCACCCCAGATCTAATTTTTGGTCAGCATCTTTCCAATATTTAGGATTTAGAGCCTAAAAACTCTCCCCAGGGAGAGAAGCCCAGGCCAGCCCACCCCCCCCTCACCAGGGGTCCCCAAACCAGCAGGGCAGACCCAGAGGGCGCCTCAGGGGAACTTCCTCCGTCCCCTCCCCACCAAAGGCCCCATGGAGAGGTGAACAAACCAGCCCCCCGCACCCCGTCTTAGGTCCCCCCGGCCCCCCCCACCCCCCCCCTCCACCCCGACGTTCTCGTGGCTCCGCCCTTCGGGCAGCCTCTCCTGATGATGGCTAACATCCAGACTTCAAATTCAGGCTGAACTGACTCCTGTTCTCTTTCCCACCCAAGAAGTGCCCCCCTTCCCCCTTCTCTTCCTGGAATATCCTCAGTCCTCCTGCTGCTTCCTCACCTGCAGCACCAGCAAAACCAACCCCTCCTTTCCTCCCCTTAGTTATTCCCACTTCTGTGCCCTTCTGTTCTCTTATGCTGCAGGATCACTTTGTCTATGCCTTGTTCCCAAGGAGCGCAGCGCCCTGTCCCGCGAGCGCAGCCTCAAGAAGCGGCAGTCGCTGCCCGCGGCACAGCCCCGGCTCCCGCCCGCGGCCGACAGCAGGTAGGGACCCCCGGGTCTGCAGGGACTGCCCAGCCCAGACCCCAACCCTGGGGCTGCCCCATCCTCGCTAACGCCATCTCTCTTGGCAGCCCCGGCCCCAAGCACCGTCCCTCGTCCCCTGCCACCCCCAAAGCCCGTCCAAGCTGAGGTGCCAGAGGCACCCTCCCATGCCCATCTGGCACCCTACTCCAAAGGCACTAGTCACCCAGCAGGTGAAGGGCAAGACACCAAGCAGCTCAGTTTGCCAGAGGTCACCTGAGGGAGCCCATCTTGCCCTTTCAAGAGGGGCTCTCCTCAGAAATCCATGGTCTCTCTCCAAGCCTTAGAAGGCACATCCCTCCTGGGGTGAGGGAGGGGAAGAGGCTGGGTGGAGAAGGGAAGGTGGTGTCCTTACTGCAGGGAACTGTTTCCTATCCACTTGCTGTCATGTCCTTTAGGGGTAGTAAACTTGAAAGAGTTCTTTCACATGCTGAAGATGTTAATTTAAACCTATAGTTGCCATTGTCCACAACACATCCCCTGAGGTGACCTGTGTTGCTTTGCTGCTGTTCCAAAGCTCCAAGTAGTTGATCCATGTGGGTAATTTCTCCTGACCACTTTCTTCTCCACAGACTCTCACACCTGTACCAGCCATTAAGAAAGAACACGGCTTGATAGAGACCATGCACTTTAGTGACCTGCTCAGAGTGTGATTAACCTTCCTGATGATGAAATACAAGGCTACTGCTCACTTTTGTACACTACTAGACTCATTTCTGGCAAGGGGATAAAAGTGCAGACTGTGAAAGCAATCTGGGCTTCATTCTTCTTACCATAAAATAAGGCATCTGCTTGTGAACAGAGCTTAGCCCCTCTCCTCTCTCAGCTGTTCTGTATGGAACACTGCTGCTAAAGTTCTGGCTTCTTGGGTGTTTGGGGGGGTTCAGACATGGGTTGGGATTTGCTATGGATTCTGACCCTGGGGAGATGCTCATCACATGCACATCCCATGAGTCTAATCACAGTGAAGATGTAGCAAGGCAGTTATTACAGGGCTAAAAACCCAGAACAGCATATTACAGAAAGGGATTAGCTGGGACAAGGTTGCTGTAGCTTAGCTGTTAGTGGGATCAGAAAAAATGTTTTTATCCACTTACATGGAAAGACACAGAGACTGATTTCAATTAAGTTTTATACATAGTGAGCTGCGTTCAATACAATTGCTTCCATTTATACTAGTAGAAACAAAAGGAAGGCTGGGACCATTTTCCCTATTCTGAATAATTTAAAGAGTTTTGTAAAGCTAACATGTCTATATCTCTTATTATCACTTCCATCAGCACGGGCAGGGAAAGAACACAGACACCTGAACCCTGCTCCCAGCTAGTATGGAAAACAAGGAACACCCATTCTAAAAATACTCCTATTTTGAAATACCTACTCTACACTATCTTTTACTCTGCTTGTGAGTTCTATGTATTCGATTTTTTTAATTATTATTATTTTTAAAGCATCTTATGTGTAAAATAGTGGGTCCTGGAAGGAGACAGCTCAAGGCATTACAGTGGTATCATTACTGTTTCAAGACCAAAAGGAGTGGAATGGAATTTACCACAGTGAAAGCTGGTGTGTTTTTGTACAAGGTTCTACTGCTTTCCTCTTTCTGCTTGCAGATGCATTTCACTGACAGCAACGTTAATGGAATCTTCCTTGGTGGCACTTGTATCAAAAGGAACCATCCTCTTCATAAGTGCTAGAAATAAGTCAGAGAAAAAAGGTGATTAATCATCTTCAGAGAAACACAAATAGATGAAATAAAAAAATTTAACACCTTCTTCCCAAAGAAATTCCTGAAAATGAGATCAAATCTACCAGAATTTTCTTTTGCAATGTTAAGAAATCAAATATTCTCAGTACTTGACAAAATTTGTCATTTTTGAGGAAAGATTTAGTAAGCAGAAGTAACATATACAACATAGAATACAAAATTGATGCTGCAATTCCTGACTGCATGTGATTGTGTTACAAACTGGAAAACCAGTGCGGCCCCAGGGGCGAGCTCTCTGCAGCCACCCGGTGGCCACAGCGCGGTACTGCAGCGTCGCGCCCCCGGAGCCCCCGGGACTCGCTCTAGACCCAATGAAGTGAAGGGAGCCGAGAGCAGCTGAAGGGAGATGAGTCCTCCACCGTCCCATCACTGCCCCAACGTCAGTTCCGGCCCCCAACCCCCCCTGTTGCCCCCCAGGGGTGCCTCTGATGCCCATTTCTCCTCCCATTTGAAAGAGCAGCCCTGAGACCAAGGAACATTGGTCACAGGATTTCTGGCCAGGGTGAACAAACCTCTGCTTCAAAAATGGTCTTGGTGACCTCCACCACCTGTCTTAGCCATAAATAATCTCTGGGGCAGGACCAGTTTGTTTCCAAGCCTGAGAGGAGAGCAGCACCTCAGCAATGATGGCACCACTTCCCTATGGGCCGTGGCTACAAATTTTTGGAAGGCCTATATTCAAAATTAATTGGTGACCTCAAACAAATTCCATCTGAACAGATGCCGTTTTCTTCAAGCCACTGTCATGGATGGTTTTGATTGAAGAACTCAGAGCAGTGAGCAAAGGTATAAAGCCACATTTGGGCTGCGTGCTGAAAGTTAGAAATCTGAGTGTTAGGCTCATCTGTGACAGTGTTGCCTATCCTCTTTCAGGGCACATCTGCTAGGGGACAGAAAGGGTAAAAGGGTTTATGTACCTATCTTCCCCTGTACCTGTGTTGTGCTTAGCTTTGTGTTTCACTGGTTTTAATTAGCCATTAAAATTACATGGATTTTTTTGTAGCAGGAACAATTGAGTTGTGGCTTCCAGGAAAGACACCTTGGGATTATCATAATAAAATTAACATCAAAAAATAAAATATTTTCTTATAAAAAGTGTTAGTAACTGTGCATGGATAAAGTAGGTGGGGTAAAAAATGGCAAGCAAGAGATAGATTAAATGTGATAGTGTTTCTAAACTTGAGCCTTTGTAGTCTTGTAGGCTGCCTAGTTATGCTTTCCCCACTTCCTGCTGCTCAGTCTGGTCTTCTTTCTGCTAGACCTGTGAATCAGTTTCACTTTAGTAATGAACTATTTCTACACAAAAATGGCTTTTTACAATCCATGTGCATTTTTTAAGCATGCAGAGCATGGAAACATTTATCCTACTACAAATTACAGGTTAATAAAAGCAACAAAATAATAAACTCCTTCCTGCCCTCTCCCAGTACCTAGGGCTTGCCTGGTCTTCACAATTGCATCTAGGACTGTGGAGAAATTATCCTCATGGAAATTCTCTCTTTCTCCCCCCTCCCAAAATGTTTGTAGCAGAGGTCATCTTCAGGATCAGGCTCACATCCTGACTGTCTAATTTGAGCAAGGGGGGTGGTGTAGGCAACACCACTGTGAAGGTGCAGAAGATCTATTTCTGCTCTCCGCATTGATACCGACGGGTCTGGGATCAACATATCACTCAATGTGCTCAGGAGAAACCACTCATGGCCATTCCCTCATCCCTTACATGGGTCATCTTATTGTAGAATGAGATTACATTATTCAGACAGGACCTGCTTTTCATAGACTCATGCTGACTGGGCCTGCTTACCTGGTTGTCTTGTATGTGCCGTGTGATGGCAGTTCTGCTCTGTTTCCCTGTCATCCTATCACTTGTTACTTGGGGGAACAGACCAACCCCCACCTCACTGCTGGCTTCTTTCAGGTAGTGGTGGAGAGAGGTGAGGTACCCCCTGAATATCCTCTTCTCCAGGCTAAACAACCCCATGCTCCTTCAGCCTCCCCTCTGGTCAGTCTCTGAACTGCTACTATTTATTACCTATATTCCTTGCTGAAATACTTGGTCACTAATTGCTGTTAATTTGTAGCAGATATTTCTCCAATGACCTGCGGCACATTAGTCCTGAGGCCAAGTGGCTACTCCAGAACAAAGAGGTGATTGCCATCAACCAGGATCCCCTGGGCAAGCAGGGATACCGAGTCACCAAGGTATGTCAGGATTGGGTTGGGGGCCTCAGGATTTAGGAACAGGAGCCCACAAAGTGCAGCTGTTCCCCAAGCCTTAAGACAGGCATGAAAACCACTCAGTTCTGTCTTCCCTAACATAACCCTCCACTGGCAGTTGTTTTCCTTTCTTCCTCGTCACACTACTACAAATACCTGTACAGCTGTTTCTACAAGAAGCATCCATGATTTATCCAGTACTTAATTTCTCATCTCTGACAATAAATTCTTCTTGTGAAATACAACAGCAAAGCAAGACCCAATAGTTCAGAATGCCCCTCCTGTCAACTGGTGAGAATGACAGAGAAGGGAAAAAGGAAAAATCTACCTCAACAGGTAAGATCTTTGTTTTGGGACCATCACCCCACGCTTTTGTTTTTGGGGTGGCACATCAATCTCAGGTTCCTTAGACACCACAACAAATTCTGGTTTCTCAGGCACTGCAGTGTGCTCTGGTTGTGGAGGTTCCTGAGCGGGCTTTTGTTTTGAGAGCATCACCTCGTGCTTTAACTTTTGGGGTGACACATCAAGCTTGGGTTCCTGAGGTAACCAAATGTATTCTGTTTGCTCAGGTGCCACGATGATCTTGAAGGTCTCTTCCAACCCAAACCATTCCATCATTCCCTGATTCTGTGTGTGTGTCAATGACAGCACAAGGATATGGAGAGGATGCCTTGTTTAGTTGCACATGTCCCACAAAGCCTGGGGTATGAAAAAGACAACAGGCTACATCTTGGGCAGAACCAGGAGAACTGAAGGACTAAGCTCACCACTACTCTTTTCACTTTGATTTCTTTTTTTTTCCATCCCTTGACTGACTTCCATGATCTGTTCCCAGCTGCTTTGTTGCCAGTATCCCACTTCCCAGCATCACTTTGGTTTGAACATGTCCAAGTTAATGCATGACCTGTGCATGCCTGGCTCAGTCTTCTCCAGGTGATGTAGATACCAAAAATACCAATCTGGGTAAGGTACAGAAAACCAATTTATTTCTTGGATTGCATGATACAGTGGCATGCAGGGAAACTCCCCACATATTGCTCCCAGGTTCCCCGTCCAAGCCCCCCGTGGCCGCAGCATGCACCTCCCCAGACCCCCTGTGTCCCCATTTCAGTCCCTTCTGTCCCTAACCCCCTGTCCCCATCCCCATCCCCTGTGTCCCCATCCCAGCCCCCCCATATCTCCAGCTGTCCCCATGTCCCCATCCTGTACTCCCCAATGTCTCCAGCCCAGGCCCTGTGTTCCCCTCCTGGCCCTCCATGCCCCCAGTCCACCCCGTGTCCCATAGAGAAAAAATATTGGCGTTTGTCAAGAGGAGACCATGGGATTATTATACACAAGCAATAAAAGACAAAAAATGAAGTAGGGGAACAGAGGTGGAGAGAATTTAAAAAACAAAAACCAAAAAAAAAAAACCAACCCAAAAACCCCCACACAAAAACAAACAAACCACCCCACATAAAACCCCAACAAACCAAAACTTATGAAAACAGTTCATGAAACGCATCTCGCCCCAGAACGGTGTGGGAGGGGGCCACGGGGGGGAGGGGGACCCGGTGTGGGATGGGACCCAGGTGTGGACTGGGAACCAGCTGTGGACTGGGAACCAGCTGCTGACTGGGAACCAGCTGCTGACTGGGACCAGGTGCGGACTGAAACCAGCTGTGGCCTGGGAACCAGCTGGGGCCGGGGACCAGCTGGGGACTGGGAACCCCCGGGCGCGTGGGCCCCCGTGGGGCCTGGGCCCGCCGGGGACATCAGCTAAACCATGCCACCAAGTGCCACATCCAATCTTTTCTTAATGACCTCCAGTGATGGTGACTCCACCACCTCTCTAGGCAGTCCATTCCAGTGCCTAATCAGCCATTCTGTGAGGAAGCGCTTCCCAATATCTACCCTATCTACCCTAAACCTCTCCTGGTGCAGCTTCATGCCCTCTTGTCCTGTCACTAGCTGCCTAGGAGAAGAGCTACATTCACTCTTGTAAGTGAGGCTGGCTCAGAATTGCTGTGCCAGCTTCCCCATTTTCTCTCAATCAGAGTCCAATGGATCTTGAGTTTTCATAAAGCAGAAACAATGTCATATTTCTTCTTGAGATACCAGATGAATTTTAGCCATGACAAACTTTTTTACCATGCCTTACACCAGTGCTTGCAGTGTTTGTATCTTGAATTGATCTTTTCTTACCATGCTAAATCCCCATTTTCTAGTTCAGGATTATGTTAATGCACCTTTCTGGTCTTTAGCACTTTCATTCTTCCATTTGAAGTCTGTAATTTATCATAGTATGTACTGGATGTATTGTGACTTCTGGAGAGGATTAAATAGAAGGAATGCTTTAGTTTAGCTTTCTGGGCTCAAAAATCTGTGGCTCGTTTCATGGCTGATGTATAATTGGTGCACAGGCCCAAAGCTTGGGTGATGGCTGGAAAACTTCTGATTCCTCAGAAAGGTGAGATGAAGTTCACATGATCACTTCCACAGGCAGTGACCTTGTGCTCAGGTCATGCTGCCTTTTAGCAGACTTTATGATGATATGGAGATGCATATAGCTTTTTACCAACGGGCAACAGAACTCATTCCTGCCCATGGAGTTTGCAGCCCAATTGAAATGGCTGCAGATCTCCAGGGAGAATGGCAGGATGAGGAGCAGATGGGGTTTTCGACTGAAGATTATTTATGCTGCTCCTTTCTAACACATCTGTAAATGATGCAAGAGAGCCATGCACTCAGTATACCTAACATGATGTAACATATATAATTAATCAGTATGGTTTATGAATACAGATATAAATTCAAGACCTTAAGGCATACTTAAGAATTTTAATTGATTTTCTGATAAGAAAACACTGATATCTGTTATTTGTTTTGTCTGTTCTGGACCAAAAGGATTATGAGCATAACAGTGAACTGCTGGGTTTGTGTGATGCTCGGCATGCCGTGAGCTGTAGTTCCGGGGTACGGGGCTTCCTGGGCGCCATGTTGGTGTCCCTCGGTATGTCGGGAGCCGTACTCCCGGGGCACGGGGCTTCCTGCGCGCCATGTTGGTGGCCCACGGTATGCCGGTAGCTGTAGTCCGGGGCCACGGGGCTTCCTCGGAGCCATGTTGGAGCGCCACGACATGCCTGGGCCTGAATACCCGTGGCAGGGGGCGCTACGTTAGCGCCCTGTGATACTGCAGCTCTGCAGGCCAGAGCCCTCCTGCACAGCCAGCCTTACCTTCAAGGTTCAGGAAATGAGAGCAGCAGCTGTGGCAGCTGACTGAAACATTTCCATGTTTGCAAGAGACAGCCCCAGCACACTGAGCCAGAAACATCTCCCTGCATATTGACATTGGCAGAGTGCACTCACAGCCACGTCCTGCACTCATTTCTGTTGTTGTTTCAGTCCCACATAAAATGTTTGCTTGCATGTTCTGGCTAAGTTGGTTCAGCTGATCGTTTAGAGTATTTATTTTTTATTCACTATTTGGCCTATTTTAGTATAAGTTTTCACAAATTTGTTTTTGTTAGACACTGGAAGACTGAAGACGTATTAATCTAACAATAAAAATGAATCAAAAGGACAGTTCATACAGCTAGATATGTGTTTTAGGAAATCTCCATTCTATAAACATGACAAGCTTAGTAATTGTCACTTGGCACTTTAGAGAACTTGGCTGGTATAAAGCTGTTCCTGAATTTGTAATTCCAAAAACATTTACTGATTGGGTTTTGGTTGGTTTTGGTTTGGTTTTTGTTTTTTTTTTTTAAATCAACAGTGAACAGTGAAAAATGGAAAAGATAATACAAAAGTAATAGAATTAAGCAGAATCAAAGTTTATTCCATTAATGAAAAAGTTTACTCCATTAGTGCTTGATGCATATCCACTCTCTACAGCACAGTCTGATCAGGCTCCAGACAGAAAATCTGCCCCACACACATCGATCTACTCCCAAACATGCCATCCCAGACAGCCCACCTCTCAGCACCCAGACAGACAGCTCATAGCTCCAGCATTTCGAGTACAATCAATTAGTCAGGCTCCAGGCACAGGAGAAAGAGGAAATCAATATTTGATAGCATTTGTACTTGGCTCTATGCACACAAAAACATGATTAAAGAATCATCTTCCCTTCCTTCTGTGATTCTAGGATTTCTGTAGCATGCCTTTAGAAAAAGAAGAAGGATCTTGAGCTGGAGAAGGAGATGTTTCTTTGCTGCTTTTGAACAGTGACAACATTATTCCTGTCTTCTGTGCCCCTGGACAATTGACTTGTGCTGAATGCTGGTTGCTGTTTGAAAATCTTCCCTGTCAACTGTCAAGCTTCTGTCTCTGGTGACTGATGTGGTTAATTCCGTAGAAAATGAAGTTCAATGTTACAGCCATCAGAAGTTATTGGAAGAAGGAACTCAGATATAGAAGTTGTTGTTTCTTTAGTTTGCAGAGGATGATGAAAAAACTTTAACTAGAAAAATAACTGAAACAAACCTTAGAAAAGAGCACTTATCTGTGTATGGGACAAGATACAGGGGGAAAAGAAGAGAAAGAGCACATATGTGAGCAAGAAAATATTTGATTCACTTTAGTTTGCAGCAGCCTTCCCATCTCCCAACAGAAGTGTTTCCACAGGCAGAAAAAAAAATGTTTGGGGCACTTCTGTAGTGAAGTCTTGACTGGACCCTGAGCTCAGGAGAGAGGCACAGCTCTCTGCTAACAGCAATAGTGAAATTGCTTTCACAGGGAAGACAACATGATGGGATAATTTGGGCCATTGGCACCCAATGGTAAACCAGTACTGAGAGGCAACTGGTGCCGTGGGCTTCCTACTATTTACTTCTTAAAGGTTACAGAGAAATATCCTTGCCTGCTCTTTAGAAGATAGCCACTTCAAAGACTCTTTTGAGAATCAACAGCTTTTAACAATGTTTGATATGAAGCCAGAAAAGGGCATGGGCTAAGTAACGGGAGAAGGAATGCTTAAGTTAGCATTGTGGGAAATAAATGCCAAAAATTCAATTTATCACACAAATGAAATTATATTTTCCCAAAATAATTTCCTTCAATTCCAAAATTAAATAAAAAAAACCCCACAACAGCATTGCTACCTATCCCCTTTCTTTTTAAGTATTAAAATCTACCTCAATATCTCTAAATGAAAAGGATTTATCTTTTGTCACTTCCTTCTCTTCACTAAGGTCTCAGGTACTTCCACCTGGAAGAGCCCTCTGTATATGGTTGCACTAGTAGGGAAGTTCTTCTAGACCTTTGTTGTTGTTGCAGGAACTGGACTTTCTCCAAAGCCTCTCGGGTGCCCTGGGGGGTGTGGGGGGGAGGGGGGGGTTGGTGGTGTGGGGGGAGCTGAGATTTCCCCCTCCCCCCCCAAACCTCTGTGGGCTGCGAGGTGGAATTAAAAAGTGATTATTAATTATTATTATTATCATTATTATATACACACGTAGAAAGTCAACAGTGTTCCCAGGGGCAAAATAAAAACCCAAAGCAACAAAAAAAACCCCAAACCAAAATGAAACAGATGTCAGCTATTTCATCCAAGCAGCTTTATCCATTTTTTTTCCTTACTGCTTGGCTGTATCTTCCCTCTGATCTCGCTCCTAAAACTGTCTTACTTAGGCCAAAACTTCCCAGAAAAATCTGTGTTGGGAGAGGCTCACAGCACACTCAGTGACTGCAGGTCCTTCAGTGGTTCTTAACTGTTAGAAAGCTTGCAAACCCCATTGATCACCCTGTCACGTGTTTACAGCCTATACATCTGCTGCCTCTGGTACTAGGGCACTGTCCAGAGGGAAAAAGACAGTGAAGGGTGAAGACTGAGTTATCTCACAAAAACTTACACCATTTTTCACAGAACCAACTCTCCTCCCCAGCCTCTGTCTCTGCAGAAATACCTTCCTGCGGATCCCTGGCTGCTGCTCTGGTCTTTCAGGCTGAGAGTGCAGTGGGTAACAGGGGATTTACTGTGGACTCTGTAGGAATCAGTCCTAAAAAAGCGTGAAGATACTGTGTCACAACTGAAATTGAGACACTATCCGCTGGATGATTATGAGAACAACATCTACACTCTTACATTTATGTAACTGAAATATTAAGAGAAAAATAAATGGATTGCACAGTTCAAGCATCTGTTACACTCAAAAAACTATACCTCAAAGAGAAATTAAGTTATAGTACTTAGCAGGCATCACAGAAATATAAAAGAAAGATTATTCACAGGCTTAATATTAATTAACAAAGTGATAATGATACTCAAAAAGGCCCACATTACACAAGCATTTTCTCTTGTTCATAATACAGAAAGTTCTTTCATGTTTGAAGCCCCATGTGTGCTTCTGTTGCCATTCCAGTACTCTACACATGTACACAGAAATAACAATTCCAACTTTGAAATGCAGCTGTGAAAGGAAAATTTGCACTTCTGGCAGTTTTGACCTTCTAAAGCTAATGTAAGACTGCACTCTGTATCACTGAGTTTTTTGTGCTTATTACTTCCAAGATAAAAAAAAAAACAAAACAAAACAGAACACGTAAGATTTTTTTTCTTTACAGCAGTCTACAGCCACAACAAGTGGCTTCAAGTTTTTCTATGAAGCGAACATCATCTGCAAAATCAGTACGAAATCACATCAGTTAGCTGGTATGTTCTTTTGGCAAATTAACTTTATCAAGTCGCCCTTATTTTGCCATTAACGAACAAATATATTATCTAATATACCTTGCAGTTACTTCCTTTCCTCCCTTGTCCTTTAGTTTCCAGTCCATACCGACCTGGGAAATGTTTTCTGTTAACACAGTTGCTAAGACTTTTTTTCACATGTATTTTTACCTAACATTTTAATACTGACATCATAAGCCTCTTCACATTCCACTTTTCAATAATATTTTTTGCTTCATATGATCTGTAAATTATTTCTTGAGATTCATGAAAAAGGAACTGCCCAACACAATGCTTTTGGAAATTTGCCCAGACCTTTAGTCTTTGTGGTGTGCCTGTTAGCATGTGCAAGCTCCTAGTTTCCTTCTCATATCCTGTAATAATACATAAGTAGCAAATTTAGTCAACATAAAATAAAAAATATTTTCACAAGGGTGGAATTCTCTAAAACCCTGGGAGGAAACATGATTCTGCAGTCACTAAATTTCAAACATTTTTTCATTCTGAATCTTAACCACAGTTTTAAAAGTAAAATAAAATACGAGCCCAGCCCAACCTTATTTGACCCGTGTTATAAATCAGTTTGTTCTTTCTCTCCAGAAACCCCGAGGAAATTATTTCTGATTCAAAAGCCTCAAGTTTGACAGATTTCTAATAGCATGTGACTGTCAGGCCATTTCAATATAGGTTTTTACATATATGTTTCTTGAAGAGGAAATGCAAAATGAGAGGGTGATGAAACGTCATCCAGTGGAGTAGCAGGCTTCCAGTAATTCTGAGGATTTCAGCATAGCCCTGAGGCTGATATTCATGAACTAATGACACTCAACTCCAATACTCATCCCTGAGACATGGACATGATGTATGAAGAGGCTAAGGTACAGTGGTGCTTCACTCAGGGATAGTTTTTGTGCCTGAAATCTGAGATATTATAAAAATAAGCTGAGAGGTATTACAGGTTTTTAAATCTTTTTTAATGGTTGTTTCATATTTTGTTTCTTGTCATCTCCACCCAGACAGTCAGGTCTCACTCTCCTAGGCACCCATTACTCAGCAATGACATGCTCAAAACAACCACTCATCAGCTACAAAACACAGAAAACATTGAAGATTTTGCTTTTGACTGCATAAAGAACTATCTATGAGCTGATGCTGCATTGCAGATAATGTTCAGGTCATAAATACACCTCAAAACAAACTTCCAGAGTGGAAAATATATGACCACTCACTTCAGAGAGGTTCAGATCATTAAAACCACCTCTGAATTCAAGGATTGTTGAAGTTTGCAGCTAGATTTAAATCTGAACTGAAGAACTTGGAGCCATCCATATTTTTCATTACTATTTGCTATATAAAGTTGTCTTGCTGAAAAAACTTAAGAGAGAAATCCTCAGATGAAGACTGTTGTGGCAACTTGCTTCCTCCCTTAAAATTATTTGTCTGATGCTGTTGTTATTGAAACCAGATGTACTGCTCTCTGTGGCATTTATTTGTCTAGTGTCAAACTCTGGCACATTCAATTTCAGAGGAGTTATTGAATAAAATGAGCAGTATAACTGATAGTGAAATGCAAAGGCTGGAAAGGCCTAGAAGCTGTCTCTTTTCAGGAAAGTTTATAATTTTCATTTCATATGCAGTCACACTAGTGACTGAGCAAAAATTACAAAATCATTTATTTCCAAGAAGAGCAACTTAGATGGTAAAGGGCCTGGAGAACAAATCATATAAGGAGCATCTTAGGGAATGGGGATATTTAGTCTGAAGAAAAGGAGGCTGAGGGGAAACATCACTATCTACAACTGCCTGAAAGGACATTGTAGGGATAGGTGCTGGGCTCTTCTCACAAGTAAATAGTGATAGGACAAGAGGAAATAGCCTCAAGCTTCACCAGAGGAAGTGAAACTGGACATTAGGAGTCCCTAGTTTTAAACCATACTGTGGTGGTACTTTGTGTTGATAAAACTTGCAAGTGCATTTTGTTCTCTTGAAAGCATCGGATAGAGTCAAAACCGAGGGTGTAAAAGTAGCAAATGTGAATTTTCAATATTAAACTCTTCTTAATTTGTCTGTTTTGAACCCGTGCAGTTCAACTCTTGTTTTGCCATATATAAACAAAGGTGTGTGTGTGTATTCACTCAGCATGCACAAGGACACAACTTCATTGCCTTGCACAAAGAACCTAGTATCTACTGTTCGCTTATCCATCAGAGGTTGTGGGACTCCAGCAATGTCATTAATGCATAGCATATATATAGCAAATTATATAGGGCTGAGAATGTGAGCTGCAGAAGGAAATGGATACCATCAGATAAAAAGTTCCATCTTGCATCACACCATCCTTTTTGTTTCTAAAATCTTAAGTCTTCTGAGAGCAAATAAGTTTATCATAGTTTCACTTCATCTCTAATGGAGGAATTTGTTCTAAGATGTAGGGAAGTGGAATGTCTCTTTGTCTGTTCCTAGGTCTGTTTTCCTCAGGAACGTGCTGCATGTATTTCTGTAAACAGTGGCAAGCAGAGTTCAAGTGGTGAAACCCTCCAGCAGTCACACAAGCTTTCCTAGAATAAATGTTCCAAAGCAGGAAGCCATAACAAGCTGCTTGCTGAAGTGGGGTCACTCCCTTAAAAGTTGTGCAGATGTGGCACTTTGGGACACAGTTTAGTGGTGACCTGGAAGTGCTGGGTTATTGATTGGACTCAATGATCTTATAGGTCTTTTCCAAGAGAAACCATTCTACAATTCTCTGTTTTTCCAAGACTGATGGAGAGTCTCAGCTGGTATGCTGGTATGAAATCCTGTTGTAGATGGGAGGCCAAATAACCACAAAGCCTGTGCTTAGGGTATCCAAATGAAGAAAGCTTGTTTGTTGCCTTGCTGTTGTTGTTTTAAAATCTCTTTTCACCAGTTGACTTTGAGTACTTGTCAGGGTCATGATCTACCTATGTATTTTTCTTATTCTCTAGCTATTTTTTTCTTCTTCTTCTTCTGGGACTGATAGTGGTTATAGAATAATTCCATTCATGATAATATTACCTTCATAATTTCTTTGACATTTCCATCTGTATTTGGGAGGCATTCAAATGTTCATGCCAAAATGTATTTTATAACAGACCACACAGCAGAGAACCTTAGAGATTTCTAAATGCACATCAAAGCTGTATATGGAAAAATAACCATTTACCTTACCGACTTTCTGAAAACATCAAACTAACAAGTTGTTTTTCTGTGTTGAGTTGTTCTCTCCACTGAAGACTTCATTTTTAGATCAGGAGACCTCACATTCCAGAAGCAGGAGCATTCTAGCCGTTGATACCAAGAAAGACAAGAAAAAAACAACACATTGCAACAGCAAAGACTGGAGGATTAAGGCAGTCAGCAAAGATGAAAGTGTAGGCAAATCTTCAGGAAAAAAAAATCTTGCAAGGATATCCTAAACAAGTTGAATATGCAGGAAATGTTAAAGATTGGTCTTCCAAGGTGTGCTTTTTTGTTCGTTTTGTTTTAACAACCAACAGGTAGAAAACAGTGTCATGGACGTATAAACTGCCTCACCTTTTGGTTATAAAAAAGTCAGAAGAGGAAGACTGAAATTCCATCCTGGGACATCATATTGATTACAACATGGTTCGTCACCGCAGTTTGAACTGATACCCCACACAGGCAGTCACCATTTGAGATGGTAGAGAAAAAGATAGCATGAGTGACCTGTCATCTAAACCAGGCCCTCTTTCACAGATTCACTATATCCTTGGGGAAAGATGACTTGTGGTTATCCTGTTACTTTAAATAGCACTTAAGTCTTATTTTTTTCCCCTTTCATTTTTAAAACTGCCTCTTGCCGAAATGACAGCTCCCACTACTCTTTCCCATAGCAAAGCAACACATAAAGGACTACAACAACTGCACTGGTGCTCTACGTGCACAATTTCAAAGAGGTTTTTTAAGTGAAATAGCATTCACTTAGGAAAATAGATGAGGTTTTCAGGCAGTAACATCTTTTGTCTGGCTGAGCTGAGGGATATTCCTTCAAAAACATCACCCATGTACTCTGCTTATGGAAGTGTTGTGTTTCCAGCCAGATGGGAAAACACAAAGCACTCCTGGCCATCAAGTGCAATATGCAGCTGGCATCTGCCAGCCAGTCTCGTTGGTTTGGGCCACCCGCCCTGCAAAAAGAAATATCTGATGTGACTCATAGTCGATTACCTAGAGAACAAGATTTCTTCTACACATATGTAATCCATGTACAATTTTACACTAGGTATTTAATATTTAACAATACATCTGCTGTTACTAAAATTGTCTGATGTTTCAAAGTGTCCAATTTATCTGGGGAATTTATTCCTGGGACATCCCAAACTAGTAGTTTTCAAAATACTTAATGCATAACTGGATACTATGCATTAAATCTACCACTGTAGATTTTAATTTTTACATTTTCTCTGTTAATTTAAATATCTTTATATTTTTACGTCTGGTGTGCTTGTTGTGTTTGCTGTAAAAGATCCTAAAAGATATTTTATTTTTTTCAAACCAGTTGCTGTGTTGAAGTGTTTTTACAGGATAATTATAATACCTTTTCATTTTCAATATTCTAGTTAAGGTTTTTTGATTTTCATTCTTTATATTATAGGTTAAGCATAGTTTAGATGAGTTACTTTTCTGAAATTTTCTGAAATGACAGAATATTTTTACAGATAAATGCTACATACATGTCTGCAGGCAATAAGTTATATATCAAAAAAAATGCAGCTATTGCATTACCATTGCAAATGGAAGTTGTTTTTGTCTAAAGGCAATCACTACTGGCTTATGCTGTGGCTAGTAACAAATGCATTCATGGGACATAAATTCATCCTAATGTTTCTTCGTTACACTGTTTTAATTCCTGATATTCATTATTTAGTTCTCACGCTTTCTTAAATATGTATTACATGCAGCTGACCTGCATTTTTGTTTAATAATAGTCACAAACACACACTGACAGACTCTATTAACTGCTCCTCTCCAGACATTTTTCATTTACCCTGTCCAATTCCTGATTCGAAGGCATTTAATTACTCTCACTTTGTTATAAGATCCTCCTAAATCTCTTGACTTATGCAACGCACCATAAATAAGGGCCTTTTTTTTTCCCCCCCACCTTGCCTGGTTACTTTACGATGGCACGGATTTGTGGAAGGCACCTGCATCAATTTTTATGGGAGTCTAAGTGACTTTGTAGCAGCTGATGTGACACAAGTCATTATTAGAAAGAGCACGGTGGATGTAAACTTAACACCAGCTCTGGAGCCTGCACATGCATGCTGCTGTTTCTCTTGCGTGTAATTTGCAGAAGAGATTTTCAGCAGGACCTGAACAGGAGGAGAAAAGGAGCTGGAGAGAGTTCTTTTCCTAAAGCTCAGCAGTCTGTGAGCTGCACTGTATCTGATGGTGCACACGAACAATTAAAGGCACTCTAAGGGCCTGCTTGAAGAAAAAGTAGTTGTTTTATGCAGGTAATTACTAAAGTGGCAAAATAATCAAACAAGACCTAGAAAGGAAAGTAAAACCCCACTATATAAACAGCTATATAAACTGTATTAAAAATAAAAGTCACCCTAACAACAAACAAAACTTGTAATAGAAACTATTTCTTCAAACTTAAGTCAATGAAAAAAATAAATCAGGTGAGTAGGTCATCCTGAGCAAATCCTTCTGTCTTTTTTTTTTGGTGTGGTTTTTACTGTATTAGGCCAGTAGCATTCAGTAAACAATGTTAACTCTGTGTAGCTGTTAAATACCCTGACCTTTAGTATCAGTTTGCACAAGCCATGCACAATGTAAGTATCACTGAAATACCACGTCTGATTTTAGCAAGTTGTTGTGCTGCAATCAGAATATGACATTTCTGTTGCTGAGCAGATGCTACAAACACATTCTGCTACCTCAAAACCTCACCTTGGGGTTTTAAGTCAGTTTGCTCCATGGTTGAGAGACTTGGCATGGCATTTACCATGGTATTACCATTTACCAGCAAATCCCCTGGTCAATAAAGAGTTAAAACCCCCCAAAAATTACACTGTGTGCATAGTATTTCTGTTTGGAAATCCAGGAATAGCTCTTGTGCACTTCAGAGCTGAAATAATGGGTCTGGAACTTTAAATGTTCACTATTTCGTACCGCAGAAGGAGCACGGAGGAAGGTGAATTCTGACAACAGAGCATTCTCTTCCAAGCTAACTGCTTTTGAGATGAATGTCAGCTCCTTACCTTATAATGAGCCATATCTACACATCCCTTATGCGAGAGGTTAACAGGAGCTGGCAGGGTTTGTTGTGTGCTACGAGGGAAGAGCCACGGGCGGCACGTCGCCACAAATGAGCCCCGGTGCCAGGAGTCACCCAAAAGAAGGGATTTTAAAAGAACACATTTGGGATATTCTATTTCCTTCATAGAGACAGGAAAACAATAAGCAAAAATGAAAAAAAAAGTTTCATCTTGTCTGCAGAAGCAATAATACCACTATACTTAATCACAATCAAGCAATTTTCCTGCTCTCTCGGCAGTTCTACTCCATAATCTGAAATCAATTTCCCTCATAATCATTCCACCTTCTTAAGGAATCAGGAGTGATCTTGATGTTTGCTTCAGGATAAATTTGATTTTGCACATCTGAAGAAGATGATGAAGGTTTTCGTGCCTCTTATTATTCTGTAATTGGGAGTAAATACTCAAATTGCTGGCAATGGATTTGCTGTGGAAAAAAAAAGACATTAAAAGGGAATGTGGGACTGTTTCTTCCATCTTCCATGTAAAAATCTGAAAGCATACCATAAATAAAAGTGATGGGAGAATCTAGGTAAATGGAAAAAGCATCCCTTGTGCTAATAACACCATTGTGCTAAATAGCAGGTGAACATGTCAAATTATACAGATTATCTAGTAATTTGTAAGTCTATCAGAGGATGTCATGGGCAAGGGTGATGCAGAATCTATGGCAGATTCACCAAGGGAAGGGGCTGAAGCAGTATAAGAAAATTACATGTTCTTCTGTGCTATGGATATAATGAGCAATGCAAAACTGGTATTTTAATTGCCTTTCAGCAAAACTTAAAAATCAGAAAAACCCAATGTGCATCATTAGGTGGGAAGAAAGGACCTGAACAGGTACCAGGACATTAATTTTTTTTCCAGTCATTGGCATTTTAATTTTTACTTTAAAACTTAACACTATTGATTGAAGAAAAAAATCCTTACTATTATTTCCTAGGTTAGAAAATCATTATAGAATATCAGTATTAAAAGGATAAAAGGGAACATAGGTCTTTTGGGACAGTCAAACCCACCCATGCAGCACTTGCCCACCTGGGTGTGGGGAGGGAGGAATTGTTCTGCTCGTGGTGTTTAGCAGCCCAGGAGAGGGAGAATCCAGCTCAGCTCCTGGTGCGTGTGCTGTGAGGAAACCTGATGGCAATAGGGGCTCCTGCTCCAGGAGGAAGTGAGCTGCCAGCCACAACTCCAGCTCCCTGCTTACCTCTCAGCTCTCCCCTCACTCTCTTCTCTTAGGCTTTTATCAATGACAGGATAATTAGGAGCAAATGCTTCAATGCACTACAGAAACTGCAGTTAGTGTTTGTAGAATTCAGGGAGTCTTAGACTTCTAATATTAATAGTATTATCCTATTCCAAACCAATATGAAGGTTATTGGCTGCTGTTCTTGCAGTTTAAGACCACAGAGGAGGCAAACACATTGTCAGAAAAGTGACACTCCTCTTGATAGCCACACAGATTTATTTTTTTTTTTTTCAGTTGTTTGGTTCAGGTTCAATAGGTTGTTTTGTTTAAGAAGAGGGCAGCAGGATTGCAGCACCACCTAGAACCACACAGCACAAACAGCACTTCAGTAGATCAACAAGAACTGAAATCAAGAACCTGTGATGCCAATGGTTTGCACTGCATGTAAATCACAAGTGCAATAAGTCCTCAGGTCTCTGCAGGCTGAAGGTTCCTTGTTTGCTGTACAATAATGTTTGAAACATAGAAACAGGTTCTGAGAAGGGACTAGAGCCTGCTGGCTGCTGCCTGTCGGCAGCAAGAGGAGCCAGCCTCTGGGTTTCTGTTTCTGCGACTCGCTTGAGAGCGCGGAAGGGAGCGTGGGGCTGGAGCGTGTGCTGCTGGCAAGGCTGGGCAGCACAGCAGCTCCTTGCCAGTACAGTGGCCTCTCCTCTCTCGTGCAGCAGAGCGAGGACTTTCCTCAAAACTGAGCTAGCAGAACATCCAGAAGAGAATAAATTTGATGTAAATATATAGTGTAAGCAACACCTCCAACAAATAGTTGATGAAGTTTGGTTATTTTTCTCAAACCCACTTGATTATTCCAGGACTTATATCAGGAGTTTAAATGGAAGTTCTTTGCCTATCACTAATCTATCTGAAAGGCTATTCCAGAATGGCATTCTTTTGATGGCTGGATATCTTACCCCACTTTCCAGTCTAAATTTATTCATGACCAAAAAACCTCACCTTGAGTACTGTGTTCAGTTTTGGGCACCACAGTACAAGAAGGACATTGAGGTGCTGGAGTGGGTCCAGAGAAGGGCAAGAAAGCTGATGAGGGGTCTGGAAAGCATGCCTTATGGAAACAGACTGAGAGAACTGAGATTGTTAAGTCTAGAGGAGACTGAGAGGAGACATTGTTCTCTACAGGTGCCTAAACGGAGGTTGTAGCGAGGCTGGTCTTGGTGTCTTCGCTACCATTTTAAGGAAGATGCTAGAATTATATTTCATGGGTTAAGTAGAATGACTCTGGTATTGCATCTTATGCTTCTTAAGGTAGTGGTGTCCTTTCTAAGCTGTTGTCTCAGCAAATACACAAGAGATTTGCTTTCCTGCTCTGAATCTGCTTTTGGTTTCCCATTGTGACCTTTTATTTCCTACCTAAGCAGAAATTTTGTAATTGGAGAAAGAATCCATTGAGACCTTGAAAAAATCTTACACTGCTGGTCACCACTGTGTTTTGTTTGCACACTTGTAAACTGTTCATAAGTATCTAAGCAACCACTCTTATTAGGTCTTCATCAGATTTTTCTTTGTCCATCAAAATGAAGTCTAGTACTAAGTTACAATGTGCCAGGTGGAAGATTTCCTCTTTCAAGAAATTACCTGTTATTTTTAGTATATCTGGGGAAGTTTTATTACTGACTGAACTCTCCCAAAAGGACAACAGGCTCTGCTAAAAAAAACCTACCCTCTCTCACTCTCTTTTTCAACACCTGCCTCTGAAGCATCCCTACATCACTATCACTCTGCTTTCCTTCTCTGGAATCCTCCAGAGATAAAGATTTCTAATAACCCATGTGTTTCCTCAATTGCATGGGACTATCACCCACAGCTAGTGATATGAGAAAATTATATGTACTAGGGATAGGCCAACACTGAAGGTAAGGAAAAACTGAAATTCCCATCAACTAGCTGTTACACACTCCTTGGATTCTGACAAAAAACTTCCTTTTATCAACACAATAAATAAATGTTTTTCCCTGAAAACAGAGAAAATTTGCTGTTGGTCTCCACAAAGTTTGCAGCAGAAAACACAGTGCCCTAATGATAAGTATGCTAAAGAGTTTCTGTTGTTTCAGAGTGACAAGCAGCGGCCATCTGAATGCTCCTGAAGAGCTGGGCATGAACCCAGCATCAGCTTTGCCATCTTGTCCTAAGACTGCTGTAATTGGTAGCAACTGGCAGTTTATTTTTCTTTTACATTTTTTACTTTTACTGTTTTTTTTACTCGAGGTGTTGCCATAATCTTGCAGTTCTTAGGAGATGTGTAAACATGTAGTTTCCTCTCCCCTAGAAATTCTTATATTAAAGTGAGATCAATAATTCTGTTCTGTACACACCCTATTTCTTGTTAATCCTGATTTAATGTGTAGGCCCATATTTTTGGAGCAAGGGGTAGGACATGAGCATCTCTGGAGTTTTGCAGCCATGACACTGCTGCAATGAGAGGGTTTTTCAGTGAATGTGTTCCTTCAATTATACATGTTTGCCAGTCTGAGTTTAACTGTAGATTTTGTGTTGATTTCAGACAGTTCTGCCTCACTGTTCACTGTTACCTTTGTGTAACAGAATAGCTACCTTAAACAGTGTTGTTTCTGGCGGGAGCCCAGAACTGGATGCAATACTCCAGTTGAGGTCTCACTAGGGCAGAGTAGAGCGGGAGGAGAACCTCCCTCGATCTGCTGGACACACTCTTCTTAATGCTCCCCAGGAGACCATTGGCCTTCTTGGCCACCAGGGCACAGTGTTGTCCCATGGAGAACTTGTTGTCTGTCAGGACTCCAAGGTCCTTTTCCACGGAGCTACTCTTCAGTATATCTCCTCATAACCTGTACAGGGTGTTTTATTGACTTAAGGTCTATCAAGATAAAGCATTTTTATTCCAAAATAAAAACTGTCCACACAGCTTATAGATGCAATCAGTTTAGTTGCAGTCTCAAGCTAACAGATGCTTACATTTTGCTGTGGAGGTTAAAATGTTCTCTAAAACACTGAACCACATCTGCAAGCAAAGGCACACGGGGAGAAAACAAAACACACACCGAGTAATCAGCAGGAGATTTACTTTCAAAGCTGTTGCTTAATTCTATCGAGTAAAATACATCTATCAGACTCACAATCGAAAAGAATAGCAGACTAGGAAAATCTTTTGCTTTCAAATCATCTCCAAAAACTGTCAGAAAAGACATGTGGTGCACCTTCCCATTTTAAAATTCTACAGATGTTACACCGTTTCCAAAAGCAGTGATACCATCTTCGTGCATAGTGAATACCAAGACTGTGAGAAGATTATCGATAAGGAAGAAGGCATTAAAAAGGAATGAGAAAATTATTTTCTAGTTCCTTCTTACAGCAGGATGCTTTCACAGAAACAATCAGCATTGGTTCAGTATTCATTTTCAGATCTGCACAAAAGAGCTAATAATGAATCCGAAAAATTCTCTGGGAATAACTGTGGGCATCAAGGTGCTCCATATAGAAAGGCTACCTTCTTATCCTCATTACAGCACAGTCATTTGCTGGCTACTGTAATGGAAACAAAAACATATACTATAAACAGTAGGTTAAATTTGGCCAGTATTTATCCTTATAAAATCACAATCCACCATTCAGGTGACTGCAACCTTTGACAAATTATTTTAGCCAAGATTTTTAAATCTTCTAAATATTTTAGGAAAGTTCAGAAAGTAGCTCAGATGGGGTTTTTTTGCCATGTCAGTGAAAACTCTTCTGAATTTGACCAAGTTTTCCAGGTTTTGAATCTTGATGTTCAGAACTGACCTGGGCTGGCATTATGAAATTTTCAGAGTCCATCAACATTCATACCTAGTGCTTTTGTGCAGTCCTTTAAGGAAAAGGTCAACAGCAAGGATGAGATCCCAATGAAAATTCCCATAAATGTAAGAGGGGTCAACGCTTTACTTTTGGATTGAAGCCTTTTCTGGTAATTCACAAGCTTGTAATGTTTACACCGTTTCAAACAAAAAGCCACTTAGGGTAACCACGCAAGACTGCCTCCTTGACCCTCTCTTGGGCCTGGATGGATACCTCTTCCTCCAGATGGCTCAAATGGGGCTATGCTCATTCTCTTACAACAACCTGGGGTCCAAGTAGTATTTCATTAACAACATAACAGAAGCCTTCAACACTGTCCCACACCACATCCTGGTCTCCAGGCTGGTGCAGGATGGGTGTGATGGATGGACAACTCAGCTTGATGGCTGCACCCAGAGAGTGCTGTCCATAAAGAGCATCCTTGGAATGTAAGAATGACATCAAGACAGTCTCAATCTTTTGACAGTTTTTTACTGTAAGGGGACGTTTTCTATCACATCTGTTCTGGGACATAATAATAATTTTTCACCTGAAAATAGAATTCAGTTCTATTTTGGTCTGAAGTAGAATAGGGCAGTGATCTAATTTATCAAAATTCTCTCTGTGATGTAGATCTTAGCTGAAGCTCATGGACCTTACCCTGCTCATTAGCAATAATCTGTGATTTTGAGTTTAATCACCCATAATTTCCTCATTAGTGTGACTGGATTAATTATTAAGCTCCTATCTCCTGAGAGCTGAGCCACCCAAAGGGGGTTTGCTCTGGTGATAAACGCCTGCCTCATTATGTAGGTGATTGTCCTGCTTCAACTAATTGCCACACAACTGTGGATAAAGGACGTTATCTGAAGAGCAGAGAGTGTTTTTTTCCTCTTAGCTCCCTGAGGTACAAAGTAATTATGTTTTTAAATAAGCTGATTGTCCATGTAACAAATGATCACATTTTCTAATCATTTGGAGATTTATGTCACTTTATTCAATCATCTGTGTGTAGAATTGAAACCTTAGTAAATCAACTGGAAACAGAATGTCTAGATTAAATGGAGAGCTCTGCAACTACAAGGCATTGTGAAATGAACCCAATAGGAGGAATAATCTGGGTGCCCAAAGCCCCCCCTTCCCACACAACCTCCAAGGAAAGTCTAGAAGAAATCCCTGCCTGATCTTTCCCCAGACACCCCATAAATCAGCAGTTAGGAGTATCCACCAATGTTTTCATAGGTTCAGTATTAATTTTGCCCTCTGTTATCTGGAAGATTTGAACCCACATCTCCCACTGTGAATTTTCTAACCATGGAACCATGTTGTATACAGAAGGAGGGCTGCTGAAAATTATTTTTGAAGTGTTTCAGATCAAAATGCAATATTTGCTTGTATTTCAGCTACCTCTGTTCACATGGGGAACTTTTTATTCCCCTAGGTCTCTCCTCTTGGGGAACTCACCCAAAGACATGGGTAGCATATCTTCCTTTCTCTGAGAGACTTCTGCAGGTCATCAGTGCTAAGGAACAGGCTATCCTGAGGGGTTGGAACTGTTACTTGTATGAACATATCTATCTTGTCAATGGTCTCGGTTTCTGTCTCCACACAGGCAACAAAAAACGGTTAGCGCAAGGCCCACTTTTCCCGGGTAGGAATCGTTAGACAGAGGTAATAAAAAAAAAAAAACCCTTCTACTATTATGTTCATGTTGAGTCGTTGCAATACATATTTAAAATCAAGAAAAACCTGCCATTTCCTGCTCCTTGCATCTAGCACCACTTTCTAGCAACTGCATACGAGCAGGAAGGATAGTAAAATAAATGGTGGAAAGCTCTTCCAAGTAGATCCAAAAGTCTAAAGAC
Organism: Actenoides hombroni; assembly: GCA_024336885.1. NCBI lineage: Eukaryota > Metazoa > Chordata > Aves > Coraciiformes > Alcedinidae > Actenoides > Actenoides hombroni. Next base: position 133,926 of record WUAM01007343.1, on the reverse strand, counting down.
TGCTATATTTAATAGATATTTCAGATTATTGTGGATACCATGTACATCCATTTTCCTGCCCCCGTGAATGTAAAGACTGAAATGTGAAAATAAGAAGTAAATAGAAATGATCCTTCAAATAGAATAACAAAGAAAATACTGGGGATGTAAACATTTACATGCTTTAGGTGCAAAGATAATGTCCCTTTGCAGTAAAGTTTTTTGAGGTTCTAATTTAAGGATTAAAAAAACCCAAAAACAACAAAACAACCCACAACTATACAAAACCACTATTAAGTTGGGTTTGTGTCTGGTTCCCTACATGGTCCATATAAAAATCCTTCATGTAGGTTATTCCTGCTGGTAAGGAAATGTTGTCATTTATTGTCTGTACCAAACCACATGTTGAGACTCCTAGCCTAAGCACTCTTCTTTTTTTTTCACCAATGTAATCAGTTTTTCTCTGTAGCTACCTATAGGGGAGTGATGTGCCATTGTCAAGATGTGTGCTTCGGTTCAGCACCCTGTCACTGTGTCATGTCATGTCTCGTCTCACTGTACTGTGTTGTGTTCATAGTGAAGTTTTGCAGGTGACTCTGGTGGACCTTCCAAAACCTCAGCTGCCTGTCTCCTGGATAGCAAAGATACGAAGTTGCCCAATTTTCTTGGAGGTGGAGGGCCTGAGAAATTAATGTCTCGGAGAGCAGTCTCCTACTACTAGCATCTGCATTAACTATTAGTTTTATGAGTACAAAATGCTTTGCAATGTCATCGACACAAAGCAAGCTTAGCCCTGTGCCTACTTGAAGGAGAAAGAAAAATATCTCCTGGGGTTATTTAACTTTTTTTCAAACATATGTTGTGAAAGGCCTCACGGCAGTTTGAAGGAACTCTCAGAGCTACAGCTAGAGGCATGCTGAGACCTTCTCCTTCGCAACAACCCAACACACTTCAAATGTTCAGCGATTTTGGATTTTTTTTTTCCTTGTAAATGTTGCTTTGTTGGTTTTTGTTGGTTTTTGTTTTTGTTTTTCCAGAATGATGCAGTGAGCAGAAATACTAATGGGCTAGAAACCACAGAAGTGCCTGGGAATGGTCTAGTAGGAATTAGGCCTTCTCTCCTGGAAAAGCTGCTGGGATCAAGAGACCAGCTGGGAGTTCTCAGTTGACTAACAGCTGCTGAGGTTGAACCCCTGCAAGGCTGAAGTAGTGGCGCTCAGGAGTAGGTCAGGCTCCAGAGACACGTCCAAGATGGTTTCTCATTTTCCCTACAAAGCTCGTAGACAACACGGGTCGGAGCACCAAGAAGCATCGGGGTCCAGCAGGACTCCCTGCTGAGGGCAATGAGCAGAAAGCCTTGATTTCTGACTTGTGTATTTTCACCCCCATCTCCCTGTCATTTTAGATAATAAATTCAGCCTTTCAGACCATCTTAAAGTTTTGAACATCTTCACTTTCTAGTAATCTCCAAAGCGTAGACAGTATACCACATCCTTGATGGGTAATCATTTCATTCCTCTTGGAAAAAGAAGTTTTAATTTGATAATAATTAGTAATTTATTATCAATATAAACCAGTTTTCATTAATCAACCACAGCAAGTAACATTAATCTCCACCTTAATCCTACCATTTAAGACATACAAGGCATAAATGGTAGAGGAGCATTTATTGCATCTCCTCAAGCTTTTAATCTAATGAAGCACTGCAGAAGGTTATGAATATGTACAATCTGAATTTTGTTCAGATGTGAGGTGTCTATGGAGATGTCTGTCTCTTTATTGTGGTTTGGTGTGTTTTTTTTTCTGCGGGATTTGTAGCTTTTTCGTTTTCTATCCAGAATTAACTAATGTTTCAAAGATCATGTTTATATACATATGTACAGGCGAGGCGAGTCGTGTCAAGAGGGGGCGGGTCGAGCTGTGTCAAGTGGAGTCGATTGGTGTTGAGTCAAGTCAGGTCGAGTTGTGCCGAGTTGAGTTGAGTCGTGCCGAGTCGAGTTGAGTTGTGCCGAGTCGTGTTGAGTCGTGCTGAGTCAGGTCAAGTCAGGTCGAGTCGTGCCAAGATGAGTCGTGACAAGGCAGGTTGAGTCGTGGGGCGGCAGGGCGAGTTGAAGCCTCCTCTCAGAGAATATCCCAGTAACATGGCTCATCCTTTTCCTTGGATGTGGGCGAGCAGCTCTGGAGACAACATCTGAGGGATGGGCCTTTCTATGCAGCAGAAATCCCAGGGCAGTGGGATGATGATGATGATGCTTCTCATGTCTCACTTGTGTCAGCAGCTCGTTCCTCTTGTGTTCTAGCTGGATGTACCCAGATCCCTGCCTCTCTTCCCTCATTTCCCAGTGTCAATATAAAGAGTAAAGCAACAGCACTTAGGACTGGGGGAAAAAAAAAAAAAGTCAGCTACAGCAGGAGCAAAACCAGCAAAGTTTGTTGCTGTATCCTGGCACTAGAAAGTGCCAATACCCACAGCAGTGACAAGTCAGTGTGCATCTATTAGGTCAGTGCTTACAAAGCTGCAGTTGGTCTGCTGTTCTCAGTTCCCCGTGTTGCTTCCTCAGTATCTACTAGTGCCAGTATCCATGGGAGGTTTTGCTATCTGGGAAAGGTGAAGGCCTTCTCAGGAAGCTCCTCAGACTTGTTTTGGTTCCAGAGCTGCACATAGATATTTTGTGTGTGTAACCAAACAAACTTTGTGAGCACAGAAGACTGACCTTTGGGGCACCTCCCTGCTGAGGTTTCAGACAGCTTGCGTTAAAGCTTCCCTTAAACACCACCTTTCTCTGTGTGCGCAAACAGCTGTGAGTGACATTCTTCAAACAACGTGGGAGAAAGCCAAAGACATGCTGGAGGCTGCTCAGAGAGTGCTCCTCAGGGGCATGGGTGCCTGTGAAGCACCTCACTTCCTTCTGGAGACACAGAGCAGATCTGCCCTGGTCTGAACAACGACTGCTCTGTGGAAAGTGGCCCTGAGCAGACCTGAATATTGGCTCCCTGGCATACAGCAATGGAGCTGGACTCAGGGATGCTTCTGTCCCACCAGCAGACCAAGAAGCCTGGTAGGGTCAAAGCTACCATATGAGGAAAGGCAGATATCTATAAATAAAGTACATAAGATGTACAAGCAGATAAAGAGAGAGGGTAGTGTGAAAAGTGTGCTCTGTAAGCCAAATGAAAACATATGGTTTAAGCTTTGGTTGTGTGCACTTGCAATTATCACTTCAGCAGTTATTTTAATATTTTTCCTCCCATAGCAGAAGTATCCCTTTTATTCCAGAATTAACAGCAGATAACCAGACAAAATGAACAGTACTCACCTGGATCCAGATTTTATGCAGGATGCAAAGGCAAATGGCCACAGAGTTTATATATATATATATATATAAGTGCTTATTGGAGCACTGGCATCACCTTGAGCAGCCCAAAGGGATCCAGCTTCAAGCAGCACTGGCCCCATGTGACCCTCACAGCTTACATCCAACCCAAATTATTCAGTGAATGTTTATTCTTAGGGATGAATAAACAGCTGCATGGAATTTTGCGTTGTTATCAGGATAATGGTTTCTACAGAAAACAATTTTTGTTTGTTTGTTTGTTTTTTCTAAAGAGAAAAATGAATGTAAAATTATCTGCCTGTGAGCAGAACATGTAGGAAAGGAGAGAAGGGGAGAGGTGCACACAGTCACTTCATGTTACAGAAACAGATTGCAGAGGGATTTTACTTTCTCATTTGCTTGCTTACTTTACAAAAAGAGCTCAAATAGAGGTATCTTCTTAAAGAGAGAAGTTCATGCCAACATGCTCTGTATATTAAAGCTGGATGTAATATCTCCTGTAGAAAAGTGATTCATGCTCTAAAGCATACTTGTGTTTTAAGTAAGAATACTGCAATTTCTGGGATTTTTTGCCTGAAGCATGGTTTCAATTTGCAGTTCATTACAGACAGGTGGAAGAACCTTGTAGCCGAACCAAAAGCTATATGAAAGCAAGTGAAAAAACCCAAACCCCACCAAACGACCTCACCTAAAAAACCTCTGTTTCTCTCTTTCAAGACTTTGGGCTACAACATGTTTCCAAGCCATTTCAAGCCCTGCTTCAGGGGTGCTCATGTTTGTTCAGTGAATGTGAAATTGCTTTGCATTCTGGACAGCTCTGGTTAAGAAATGCAAGTGTCCTGGACTTTAGTCTGGGATTTGTAGTATTTTAAAATGTAGTTCCAAAATATTTGCAGATGAAGCATTTTATGGCTAAGTGCTGGAGCACTCCTTGCTTGGTATTTAGTGTAATTGCCTTTATAACCCAGACAGTTACCCATTACAGTATTAGCAAGCTATAAAAATAATCAATGGTGAATAACTGACATGGAGCTAATGTCATAAACAGACCAATGCCTTCCTAGGAACTCCTGGGGAGCTCTAGCTGAGTTTGCCTCTGTGTTGAGACAGAGCAGTTCATGCCACCAACAGAAAGATCTTTTACAGATTTTCAAAAGTTGACTGAAGAAGACCTAGAGCAACATGATATAACTCTGAAGGTAACCTCATTTCAGCAGGAATTCAGAGCTCTCCAAATGTCCCACCCAACCCTATTTTTTTTTTTTTCTGATTAAGTAAATAAAAAACCCCGAAACTTTCTGTAATTGGCATTTCCAGCTTCCTGTGACTAAAAAAAGATATTGCAATTATTACACTTGACTAGTCCAGGATGAAATGTTTGATGTGTTTGAGGTTGAGGCTTTTGTTGCGGGCCAGGGCCAGGATGCGGCCCGGGGTGCCCACCACGATGTGCGGGCAGTTCTTCTTCAGCACCTCCTCGTCCTTCTTGATCGACAGCCCCCCGAAAAACACGGCCACCTGCACGGGGGGGGGGGGGACAGGGTGGGGGGGGGGGGTCGCCATGGAGGCGGGTTCAGGGAGGGCAACCAAAACCCCAATGTGGGATTTCTGATATTTTGAAAATATCTGGAGAATGGTAAAGTGGAGAAAGGTAATGAGAAATACAAAACACTGGTATATTTCTGCATACATTTCTTAGAACTCTTTAGTGCTCATCTGTGAAGTTTTGTCTATATATAAACGGCTGGGTTTAGTGTTGTTTAAACTTCCTGCATGACATTGTTCCTTTTTTTTTCTTGCGCCAGTAAGGTTGGTTGTTATGTTCTTCTTTCCATCAGCTTTTGGTTGCCTGTGACTGCAGGGAGAGTGGAAAGGCAGCCTTCCATCAACCCGGCCCAAGGACAAAGGAATACTGCGGCTGTTGGTAAGTAAACAACATTTGTTCCCCAGTTGTCTGTTGCTTGGCAACCAAACCTCCCTGGACAGTTTTAACTGATCAATGAGTCCTGCAAATGAGGAGGCATAATGATGCTCTCTTCAAAGCCTGTCTGAAGCTTCATCCCCATAAAATGGAAGTCACAAAGTAAACTAAATTTTACAGCCAATTTTACCCATGAAACATTATAAAGTTTATCATTTAGTCCATTTGACCAAGAGATGGCCTAGAACTTGAACACAAGCCCCACACCTAATGTGAAGAGCAGGCACGGTGGATCTGCTGGTTGGTAAAAACTCTTGAGCTGCTGCTTATTCACCCCAAGTGTGATCCCCCTCCCAGCACTGACTCTTCTTGCTGCAAAGATATATAATAAGGGAGTACAACCCTGAGTTCTTGCTGACCAGTTTTCTATAAGGCAAGGTGAGAAATGTTGAGTATCTATAAGGGAATATAACCCTGAGCTCTTTCTTGGTGACATTTTTCTATAGGGCCAGGTGAGAAATTGGAGTATCTACAAGGGAATACAGCCCTGAGCTATTTCTTGGTGACATCAGTTTTCTACAGGACCAGGTCAGAAATGTAAGTATCTATATAAATAAAATCTTAGGGTTTGTTTCTTTAAAAGTTATGCCAAGAATAAGACATAAATCCTGGTAGGAAATATTCCCAATCTCTACTAACTAATTGAATTAGAGTTGTTAATTATCAGCAAAATAGTGGAGCATATCTTTGAAAACAAGGAGAAAAATAAAGATAAATAAAATAAATTTTCTTTCGTTTGAAGTAAAAAATGTATACTACAATAACGAGAGAATAATAGCTGTTAGTTTTTGCAAGATGATGTCACAAGGTAGAAACTTAGAAGCATTCTTTTTAAATAGTATTAGTAAAAATAGCCTCTCCTTCAGAAAAAGGTGTTAACTGTGTCAGCTTGACTGACTTTAACAAAAGGAATCAAAATCTTAAGTGGGCCATATTATTACATTGAGTATAGTAATTTAGACAAAGACATGTAGTAAGCATAAGAATACTGTCCAAAATGTGCTGCATAGGCATGTGTACAAACTGAGCCTGTGTGATCGAACCGGATGCTAAGATGACAGACTTTGACAGATGTGTTTAACAGAGTACTTTACTACTGGACAGAAAAGAGTCTCATTAGTGGTATAGCAACAAATCAGCTGGCAGTTTGGACTGGCGAGATAAAACACTGATCACATATATCTTTTTTTTTTTGTCATTATCAACAATTTTACTTTCTTCTTTGAGAAATGGTCCTCCACAATGCTTTGTGTTGCTTTTAGAAATGTGTTTTGTTTCAGGATTATAGTTTTCCTGACAGCTTTAACCAAACTGGATATGTATGTAATATAGACTCCTCAGCTTTTTTTTTTATGAAAATGCCAGATTTTTGCTTTTAATGGTTATAGAACAGCTGCCTGTCTGTCTGCCACTGCCTATCCTAATGGGGAAAAACCCAAGGAAAATGGTAGTGCAGTGCCATTTTGTAATAGTTAAATGATGGAGGATATATAATAGCCACCCTATGCACCTGCTGATTCTGCCCTTTCCTAAAGCCAGCTGTGCAATAAGCATTTGTAAAACTTGAGAACAGGCACAAATTGAAAATCAGCTGAGTAAGAAACATCCTACAGCTGTTCCTGTGTGCCGCAACATTTTGTGTGAGATTGATGTGCCCCAAACACGAGTGAAGTCACCCCTGCAATGGCAGGTATGTCAGTCAGGATATTACATGGCCTTTCATGGAAACTAGTTGTCATGTATTCACACTGTTAAAATGTTGTGTGGACTTTGTGAGTAGGGACACTAAGAAAATCTTTTCAAGTTCAAAAATGCATTTTCTGCAACAGCAGCTGTAGTATTGTTGCTGTCAGGGAACATTTTTCCTTCATGCCTTGTTTTTATATAGCTTTTATGACCTTAAGGAAAGATCTCAAGCTGATCCATAGTCGTAAGATTATTTTCTTCCTCATAAATACGGCACATAGTCCTAGAAAAACTCTAGGACATAACTGAGAATAGCACCTACTTAAAAGTTACTCCCGCTCTATTTCAATCCTTTTCTCACCCTTCAAAATATTCCTTCTCCTTAAAATATTTCTTCTGCTAGATTATAGGATTTAATAACTACATGAAGACTTTAAAGATAAATTTTTGGTCACTTAATTTACAAACTAGTGGTAAGATTCTCTTCAGTATGAAGGTGGTGAGACTCTGGAATAACATGTTTGAATTCAAGGGGAAAGTAAAGCAATTTTAATCAAGACTGAGGGAAACATTTAACCTTAAAATACTGCATTAAAAATAAAGTGCAAGTGTCTATGTTTATGTTTAATTACTAGCTATTCAGTTCTAGTTTAAGTGAAATTTCAAATAATCTTTTTATGGTTAAGGGATTGGGACTAGTTTATTACAGCTTGCTATGGAAAACAGGCTGTGGTTACTAACACCAAAAACAATCTAAACAACTCATTTTGTTATAGTCGTCCTGTACTAATTATAGTTGTGGATGATCTCCTTTTGATCCACCAATAAGTTTATTAATAATTCCAGAGTAGAACATGCTCCATGAAGAGAATGGCTTTAGTGTAAATCAGAATAAGGTAATTTACAAGAAAAAGTACATTACCTGGAAGTACCAAACATATAAATTTTACAAGTCCCAAGAAAAGGACTTGGGGGTACTGGTGGAATTTGATTTAAGAGTGCTGCAGTGAAATTTGTTTTCTTGCATTTCTGTTCACCATAGAAGAGAGACAAAATTCTATTTCACTTTCTTGCTTTCTTGCTCTGTGTGCCAAACCATTTTAAATGGGTAACTCAGTAATGTAAGTAATAAATAGCTGTTTTATGTCATATTTGAAACCCAAGAGGCATACTGATATATATGTTACACTTATATAAAAATAAATTTTAAAAATAGAAGAGAGCATGTGTCAGCATAGCAATTCTGCTGCTGATATTCTGCCTGTTTCCCATGTGGATTCTGTGCTGGGAGTTAATCCAAACCTCTCCTTGCTCTTCATGCTCACTTTGTGCCTGAAGGCTGTTGCATTAGTGGATTGACTTTGCATCCAAACTATAAGCCAAGGCAAAAGCAACCCCAGATACCCTGAATTTATTGTACCAAGTCATACTGATTCTAGTAAACCAAATGTATTAATGTTTGTGCTTGGATCATGTGGCAAGCTCCACCCAAATTAAGGTTGATGGAAATACCAAATCAATAGACATGGCTTATATCTGGCTCATTTGTCAGGTTAAACAGATAGCAGATAGTAACAACCTACAATTAGCTTACTTCTACTATTATTAGACAAATGCTAGCAGTTACAAGAAGAAAATAAATCAAAACCCCCACAGTACATATCCAATGATACCTTTCTGATTAAAATAACAAAGAAACAACCACCACCTCACCCAGCACCACCCAACAACCACTATAAAGTCTACAGGCAATACTTGTACATTACATGGAAACTACTTTTTCTGCATTTGGCTGTGGCCAATTAAGTCTTTCCACATCCATGCTGCCTGAGTCATTGGGTGACCTTTTTCTTAAAAAACAGAACAAAACAAAACAAAAGCTAGTAGGTCTAGTTTGAGCTAGTAGGGCTAGTGAAATGTTTTCAGAGATATTCCTGAAAAGTAAGAAAAACACATTGGAAAGGTAAAACATTCCACATAATTTGCTATTTTTAAACAAAAAATTCACAGGGATATTACTACCCTATGTAGATTTGTGCAGAAATACCATGTTGGGTTTAGTCAGTAGAATCCAACAAAGAAGTAGGTTTAAGACATGACTGATCAACTTCTCTCTTGCACGTCTACAAAATACTGTTTAGCTGTATTAAGAATTATAACGAAAACACAGCTCTGGCCGAAATTACACTAATTTTACAGCTTCAGGACCAGAGCTGGTTTAAACTGAGTAATCTCCACTGGCATTTAGAAAGCAATGTTAATATTTTGGGTGTTTTTTTAATCAAATGATCTGTTTCTTTAGGTGGTATAAAATAATACTTGACATAAGAAAAACCTTATCGTGTTACTTAACCAAGTGAGCAAAGGAGCAGCACGGGCATTCTTGTGAGAGATCGGACTGTCTGGTTAAGGTGTTTCTGCCAGCAGAAATCAGCTTATTACAGTAAGGACCTGCCTTGTCAGTAAACACATGGCTTCCCTTCAGCAAGCTAGACAACCGCTTTTCTCTTACTGTATTGGCTTCAGTGAGTTTTTCATTATCCTTTTCCTCATAAAAGATAGTTCTACTCTTTGTTTACTTAGCTCATTCTGGTTTCTAGTTCCTTGCATTGCTAAATTACTGTAGTGCAGAAAAGACTGAAGAACAAACAGATCATTGCAGGGATTAACCCAATCCCACACAGAAACATGTAAGAATATTTCCCTTTCACAATACTTTCACAGCACATCTGCTCAAATGCTCATACTACAGAGCCAGCCAGACAAGGAAACCTAGCCCTGAGGGAAAAAAGGAGATCCAAATCTACTGGAAAGCAAACAAACAAGATCAAGTTTCTTACAGAGAGAAACAGAGTAGGAGGTCTCAATTTCACTGACTTGCTATTGTAACACTTCATGTTTCATTTGTGCTACAGTGGCCAGCCATTTAAAAGGTAATTTTTATCATCACCTATTACTTAGCTTTGTATTTTAATCACTGGGCAATACAATTCCATGGAAAGAGATGGTGTTCTGCAGGCTCTTCTAGCACCCTTTTAAAGACAGCCCAACAGCAAGATTCTCACCTGGTGTGGCTTCACCAGCTGACCTTTGGATTCCTCTTTGGAAGAATTTATTTAGAAATAATTCTACTAATACATCCTTGGCCTTCATTTTTATTACTAGGAGTATTTAAGATATAATCTTCAGTTTGTGGCGTAAGAGTCCTCTCTGTGTCAGTCACAGCATAAAATACGGATTATGTCTTTATCTGGGAATTACAGAACAAAGGAAACTTTCAGGGTGTCTTGTATTTTTGAAGGGTTCTACAGAAGTTGTCCTAGGAATTGCTGTCAAGTCAAATGGGGTTTTGCCTTCTCTTAATGGTCAGAGTCCTAAATCTGCTCCTCACTGGGTTCCTCTGAACCTTAACTCCATCAACCCACAGCCACTGCAGCCATGCTGTCATTTGTCACCACTTTTGCCACCCGAGACTAATTTTTACTTGTATTTACTTGTACACTGGCATTGCCAACATTTCAGTACCACAGGCATTCCCCCCATGCCTCACCCGTGGTTTTCTCTGCACAGGTAATGACTCAGCCACTGACCTACAGCATTTCCAAAGGATTTCTGGAATATGACACAGCAGACACAGTTATGATCTTTTCATCAGTTATGTCACTGTATTTCTTTTGTCTGGAGGTAAGTCTTGATTATGAGCTAGATTTAGAAACATGGAATAATTTAGTTTGGAAAAGACCCACGAGATCACAGTCTAACAATTTCATACCATGGTTAATAGTCTGGCAATTTCCCATGTGACCAGCATCACAATTAAGACATGTTAGCTTCAGATAGCATCAGTTAGTTGCTGATGCTGAAGATATCCAGACTGCAAAAAAATCACATTTAAAAGATCATATATGTCCCCAGTAAGAGAAATATTGACAATAGTGGTCTATTTCTGGAGATAACATCATCCTCCTCTGGCAGCTTACTTAGCCTGCCCTTGAGCCTCCAGCTTGCCAAGCAGTAAGATCACATAAGGCAGCTCTAACAACTACCTCAAAAATTGTGCTCACTCAGTCCACAGAAGTTATCTATCAATCATTTGAACTAGCAATATAACCAGATCAGAATCTAAAACTCCACATGATAGAGTATGCTTGAGTTGGGAGATGTCCTATTTACAGTTAAACTTATTTATCATGATGTAGAAATTTTGGCTTTTAAACCTCCACAAAATAAGCTTTAAATTCAACCTACCAGAAAGATGAAGAATAGCCTCTTCCAAGCAATTTGAAGTCATTCTTCATCACAAAGACAGAATATCACTTTTGGTACCAAGAATTCTGTTTTTCAACAGCCCCTCAAAATGCAACAGAGGACCATGCAGCTGGCCCAGGGGACCCCAGGCTGGGAATGTTCCACCCACCTAGAAATGATTTCATTGCCAAACCCTTCATGGAAACAAGGTGCCTCCTTTCTGCCTGGCATTTGTCTGACACAAACCTCCTTTTCTTCTCTCAAATTCTTAACTTCAGCTAGACTCTGGATAAGAGATGGGAGCACATACTTAAACGCTCTGCAGAAGTGGGTCTTATGGAAGTACAAGCTAAAGGAAACAAAAACGCAAACTCCTCACTTCAGTATTTTACTCTGAGTACATTAAAATGTACATATTCCTCAGACACAAAGCTCACATGAGAGATCAAGACCCTGTCAGCTCAAATACTGGAAGAATATGCTGTAGCTTTATGTGTAACGTGAATGATTTCCTTGGAGGAACAGCTAGAAAAGAATGGAAGGAGGTTTACCACATCAGTAGGCAGCAGATACAACAGGATATTTTGTTCTCTGGAGTACCTCTGCTTCAGTCACCATTTGCTGTCATCAACAGCAATTGTTAGTGACTGAGTGTATATTTGTAGTGTGTTTTGTTTTAATTAAAATGAAATCTGTATTGAGCTAAATCATCACTTGGATGTAATTTCCACCAAAAATCTAAATAGGAGAGTAAGGCTGGAGAGGAGAGTTCTGTATTTTCTTCCTTTCAAGATCCACTTCCAGTATTTTCAATTTACCAGTTTAGCTGGTAAAACAATCTGACCCATAAAACCTCCAACTATTAGAAGTTAAAAGCCTCTTCAGCAAGAGAGCAGAGTGAGTCTGCCTTAAATTAGTCTATTAGCGCACACATGGCCTACTCTGTAGACCACTGAACGTGATTAATCTATATTGTCAGTGTACTTCCTTCCACATCAGTGACTTACTTGTGCTTTTGCCTCTTCTGTTGAAGCTGTTGTATCTAGAAGCTCAGCACTGTTTCACTCAGAGCTGTTGGACAATGAGTGAAATACAATAATTGACATGTTTGGGCATTGGCAAGGTGGGAACTTAGAAAAGGTTAGCATCTAGAAGTGCATTTGTGATTCACTTTACAAGACCCTTCAGGGAATAGTTGTCCACACTGGACTTCAGGAGTTGAGGGCATAAGGAGAGGACCAGATCTTGTAAATCTTCTGATTAAAAAAAAAGAAGGAGGCAACCTGGAACTAAGGAATGTCACTCCTGTGATGTGGAAGGTGATAAATACCAGCACTTTTGCCTGTGCTGCTCAGGTATGAGCTGGAGCCATCTGGGTGACCCCTAGCGAGTTACCCTTTGATACATCAGCCCAAACCTTGAAGATGGGCCTTTACCACATTGAAATTATTTTTCTGTTTGGTTGTTGTGGTGTTTTGGGAGATGTTTTTTGTTTGATTTGTTGGTTTTTTTTTGTTGGTTTGTTTGTTGGTGTTTTTTATGGCTGTTACTAACATGATTTACTCATTCCCCTCTTTGTTTTAAATGCAAATTTTGAACGAAGATAAACTGTAAAGAGCCTACAAAGCAACTAGAGGTGAATGAAAACTGGAGGATGTTGGAGACAGATCATAGGAATCCAGCAGCTGCACTTTGATCTGTGCTTCTCAAGAATTGCAACATTCTTTGTAGATGAGGTGATTTTACTTGCAGAGATAACAGCTCCTCTGTTGTTAGCCTCCACATTAAGCCTGTATAGTGACCTGTGAGTCCTTTATGAGATGGTTTTACTTTCCCATCAATCAACTGGATCAGCAAATATTAACATCTCTATAGGTAAAGGAAGTTTATCTGCTAGACTAGCATTAGCACGTTTTCTTTTCGTAAGTGCAAACTAAAGAAATTTAGAGGTTTTAAAAATAAAAAAAAAAAAAAAAAAGAAAGAAAGAAAAAAAAAGAAGTAGAAGCTACAATTTCAAAATGAAAATCGTAACTGAACTGAGGGCCAATTGCATTAAGGAAACAAGCAGCTCAGGCTTTTTCCTGGAACCGCCCCTGTGCTTTTTGGCAAGAAGCCGGGATCTCCAGTTTGTCCCAGTGAACAACAGCTACATAAGGTAAGTGGACCAACAACTGTATCCAAATAACTGAGCTTTAGTTGGCAGTGTCAGTGCACTGATTCATGGGAGTGGTAACTCACTTCACACAGAGACCAAAATGGTTATTAACTACAGTCTGCAGCTCAGATAAATCCACCTGATTGTGAGAACACATTCCGTAATTGCAGGTATTAATATTCAAGTTTAAAGGTTCCCCGTTCCTAAAGGGTAATTACTTAATAACAGATAAAACAAACATGGCTATATACACTGTTGAATTTTAACAGGGGCTGCCCATAACCTTCCATAAACATACAAATGCATTGTATTATCCATTACTTCAATCTAATTACAAAAGCATGGAAGTGAATTAGAAGAGCCCTCAAAAAGTTACCTACTCTATGTTTTGACATGTGATGTCTGATTTGGGGATTAGTCTCAGTATGCAAATAATCAACTTTGAATACTGATGACATCCATCTCACATCCTACAAGAAGAAAATGGTTACAGGTTGATAAATTAGCTACCTTCAACAGTGATGTGTCAGTCACTTTGCAACTCCTTAGCTGCTAAGCAGGGTCAAATTAGGTACAAATCTCTGAATAGAACACATCTTATGCTTAAGAGTTGCTATTTGGTATGTGTGTATCTATGCAAGAATGATTTACATCAGTCTCCCACAACCCAGCTTGTAATTATTACAGAATAGAAATTCTCTGGGATACACAAATCACATTTTACAGTCAGAAACATTCCAAGAAAAGCAAATTATCCTTCCAAAAAGAAACCCGTGGTTTCCTATCTTACTGGAAACAGATGCCATAACCTTTTCTATGAAACATAAATGTTATTGTGTTAGTACTTCAGAATAAGTGTACAAGATACAGTGGCAAATTTAGCCTTTCTTGCTTTATGGTCTAGTCAAGGTGAGTATTTATAATCAAATTACATCTTTCTTCAAACCCAATTGACAGGCAAATGTCTTTGGCTATTTCTTCACTGACACATCAAGACATAAAGGCCTGTATTCATAAACGTTTTTAAGGCAATTTTGTATTTTCTGAGCCCAAAGCGCTACCTGAATTCGTCTCTCAACAAGGGACAGCTCTGTGCTTCCCTAAACACCAGACTTTCATCAAAGCTTAAGCAAAACTTCCATAAGTTTGGTGGTTTTTTTCAGTGCTAGAAGGTGTGTGTGCAAGAAAAGGCTGGAGTGGCAGTAAGCAATATATACAATATTTCACATAGCAAGTATTTTCCCATTGTTTAAACACATGAAATAGCTTTTGACCCAAGCTGAAGAACAACAAAAAAAAGAGTAAAATGTCAGAATATTATGTTAACAATTCCCAGTTTCAGGTCTTTATCAACTTTCTGAGACAATGACCAAACAGAGCTTTCATGCCTAGACATACTGAGTGTTCAGTACCAAATGATGAGGCCAAATGGTTTTTCAAAATTTAATGCATGGAACAAACTCATTTAACTGCTCAGTATATCTGAGGGAGCGCACTATGGACTCAGCAATATGGAAAATAACCATGCCTTTTACCAATAAAACATTAAATATGAAGATCAAGCTTACCTTCTGTCACTACACATTTGCCTACTAATGACAACAAAAGTGCATGACTTCCAGTAAAACTTCAAGACTAGTCCTGCACAGTTTTGTATGGTAAATGAAAGGCAATTTTACCTTTTCCTATTCTGTTAGGACACTGCAGAGACAATTTTGAGGAGAAAACACACCGGAGTTTGACTAAAATTCTAGCATTCAAATTCTTGTGAGTTTCTCTCACCGTAAGTTTTCAAGAGAGAGCCACAGTTCCTATTCAGAAACATTGTTCTATCAGTTATTACAGTGCCTAAAACAGAGTTCTGCAGACCAATTTCTGATGCAATACCACTTAATAAAGAAGTTGAATGTGGGATAAACCTCCACTAAAAGCTTAAAGCTTTGGATAAAACTGAACCATTTTTTCCTTGTTATTGGCCTAGGTACATAGAATAAAGCTGCCTTTCAGATAATCTATTGGTTTCTATGGCCTGCCGACACACCTAAGTAGCATTTATACTGTAATTGAGGCCTTATATGTAAATACATTTGCTTTGGTAGAAAGACTGAAAGGGAAACCTGGACACGGTGCAAGCTGTGAAAGCTGCCTGGGGCTTTGTGGTTCTTCACGCTGGGACTGCACTGACACTGAATGGGAAGTTTGGGCACAGAGGGAGACCACCTGGGGTAGCCTTTGTCAGAACAGGAGGCCGAGAGCTAAGCTTCTGTCTCTCTAGGGCTCCATAAAAGGAGGTTGGAAGCAGCTAGGGATTGGTCTCTGCCCCTTACCAACAAGCGAACCTGCTCCCTTGGGCTGCAGCTCCACTGCTGCTCTGGCCTGGATTTCCAGTGCTCCTGTGGTAGCTGGTGCTGAGCTATGCTCTGGAATGGGGCTGGGAGGCTCCTTCAGGATGAGATCCCTGTGCTTTTGAGGAGCTGGTAACTCTTCATGAAGCCTGGTGATGTTTTCTCTGACGAAGCTCTGCCAAACTCCAGGCTCTTCACATTCCAGTGCTGTGCTGCTGTGCCATGGAATGAAGTGCTCACGTCCCAAAGCTTCACCATGTGAGACAACAGTGCTCTTCAATGTGACAAGTTAGAAGAGATGCTGGCACTAAGGTTGTTCTCACTACAACTTTTTTGGTTAAACCTCTGCAGAAGGAGAGGAGGTATTGGCAACACAACCCCTTTCATGGCTGGTCCCCAAGGTGGGGACCCATCCAAGCTGCCCATCATGACCCTATCGGAGCCACCCAGGCTGGCTGGAGAAAGCACCCGGCGCTGAGGGGTTCTGGGGAGCCCTGGAAGCCGGTGGGGTTTGCCAGCCCTTGGGTTGTGGCCAGCAGACCTCGGCACCAGCGGAGGGAAGAATCACTCCGGGTAATTTGGGGCCTGGGTTTCTTCTTTCCAAGCACTGGGAATAAAACAAAAAACCAGCAGCTACTTTGGGGAAGCAGAGAAGTTTTGTTGACAGACCCTGAAATGCCAGAGGTGCTGCTCCCAGTTCAAAAGGCAAATGCACAGAACAAGAAATCTGGAGATAATACTAAAAGTCAACAACCTTCCATGAAAAATGTTATACATGCAAAACACACTTAAATCTTACTCTAAAGGCACTTCTGACTGTGTCAAAGTTTTAAAAGTCAGACCTCATGAGAATTTCTCTCAGAAGAAGTAACAATGTCACTATCTAATTATCACAATAGTTAGATGATTAAAGAAATCAAGTTTTCAACCAAGCTGACGACAGAGAAAGTGTGCAGTCTATAAATGAATGGATTTAAATAAAGCCACATTTTGGAAATTGGCTTGAAGGTCTTGACAGGACAAACAATGTGGTTGGGGTTACATAGGTTGAAATTATGTGGGTGTCTAGGAATATTGGCTGTATGCTGGTTTCTTACAAATGACAAAAAAATCCATTTTTTTTCCTGGTGATGTTTATTCACTTTACCCAGACAGAAAGAACACTAAGGAAATAATAACCCCTGGTAGCTGCACAGAGACCTATACTTGGAGAGGATGAAATGTGTTTTCTCAGCTTCCTACACTGCACAGAAGTCATGCACAGTACTGCCCAGTTACAGCACCACGGGACAAGTCCAGTTAGAAATTATTTTAACAAACACCACAGAAAGTGGGTGGTTGTTATTGCAACTGGTCAACTGGAAAGGAAAAACCTACAACACAGCACCCTCATTTTAGTATAAGCCTGGGAGCCAGGATGGGTTACAGAGCCTTAGACAGGCTTTCAAACAATTTTTCTTGTCTTTCGAATGATTATTAGTTTTATTTTGGTTTCAATATTAGCAGGGGAATGATTGGAGCAAGATGCTAACCAAATATTCCATTATTAGTAAAATGGGTACATTGACACTGTGCAATTACAGAGAGAAATCTGCAGTTCTTGAAGCTCTGAAGGGTTAAGAGCTGTTCACAGGTAAGTAGTCTGATCATACTATTAAAAATATCCATGTAAATGTAGATACACAGTGTAATAAATGCAGATGAATCCACAACTGGGATTTGTTTTCTTATATGAAATATTTTTCCATATTCTTTTTTTTACTGGGAGAGGGTGAGAAATCCCAGTAGTGAACTCTGTAAAAATGGAGGATGGGGATCTAGAACCACAGTTTAAGATATAGCTTCAAGGACAACATCCTTGCTAAGGCAAAAAGCTTGGTTTGATTTATGTGAGCTTTGTGATTTAAGTATTAAATTACTTCTGAAAATAAGTATCTTGTCGACTTAATTGAACGAAGTGAATTTTGCTCCTTTGCCAAATGGATTGACAAGATGCATTCAGGACCCCACAGTAATAAATCCTTCTGGAGAAGCATCTCAGGTTTTGCAGCTTCTGCAGTTCATACACAAACCCTCTGTACACATTCCAGGGTCTGGACACTGCACAGTTTAAATTTTGCTTACCAAAGGCTCATTTTCAAAGTTATGACATGAATCAGAGATATCTTTAGGATCATCATAATGCAAAAAAAAAATGGTTATGGACTTTGCTCCTGGGTGGGAATCAGTATCAGAAAGACCAGTGTGCAAATGCAAAGCAAATACCCCCTCCTAAAATGTCTAAATCACACAATGTTAGTGTAACATAATTTGGAATATATTATGACAGATACAATTACAAATGATGATCAGCACATGCTAAAATATGTTTTACTGTTTCTAATTAAAAAGACTAGATTTTCAGATATTTCCATTCAATATAGAGCAACAACTTTGAAATGTCCCCACTGTGCAAAACAAAAGGTACATTCTGCTTCAAATGGATGGGAAAAAAACCAACAAACAACAGATTAAGACGTTTCCATTTAAATTAAACAATAGTTTATGGGTTTAGGATAAATAGTTTAATGTGTTTCAGATAAAGGAGGGTCCTGTTTTTAAGATCCATTTCAGGAAGATGAGTGCTTAAGGTGCTTCCTCTAAGGAAGGGGGAAAGACAGTTAAGGGATAATGCTGAATATAAGGCATTTCACCCCCATGTTATCCCCATCTTCCATTCAGATAGTGACTGCAGAAACTGCTGAAAGAAAAGGTTAAGGTCCAATATTCCATTGGCAAAGTACAATCGCTGTCATTTATTTTATCATCATAAGGTCAGATGCTATAGCTGTTCTTTGACAAAGCATCTGAATCAGCATCAGTTGGTGTTCTGGCTCCTCTGCCCCACTGCCTCCATCTGTTAGCTGCTGTTGTTGCCAACCCTCATTTTAAACTTCCAGACCTGTAATCTGTTTCATTGTTCCCTGGCAATGCTGGAGCACAGAAATATCATTACCAAAAGTTGTGTAAAACATTGAAATTAACTTGGTACTTGAAACTCTTATTGCACATCTCAGAAGTCTGGTCAAGGTAAGAAGGGCTGGTTTTTAAGGTTTTAAGCCACAGTTCAGTTGCTGGTGTAACAGCAGTCACACTGAAGTGCTACTCTAGGAAGGCACCATAATCCTAGGAGCTGAGAGTACAGCTGCAGCTGGCTCTATAAGCATTGCATGGGGTAGTTTTCATCCTAGGACAGCTTCTGAATTTGGGGAGAAGGGTAATTCTGAGTAGCCAGTCAGTAGCATCAGTAATGTGCACAGCAAGTCTTTCCTATCATCTGCTCTTTTAAAAATGATACTAGAATACTCATGTTTAACTGCATTTAGTGTTTGTGCTTTTGAGCTTCAAAGAGCTTGTTGTCAAAGACTGGCTAACCAATAAAGCCTGTGAGTATTAACTATTGGGCAGTATGGGGAAAAAAAGAAACAGTGTAAAACAAAGTGGGAAGTATTTTAAGGTTGCATTTTTAATGCATGGATATGCTACTTCTTCCAACACAAACTTGATAAACTCAGGGTGTGAAAAATGTGCAAGTTCTCTTCACAGGATGCCTACACAGTCTCCATGAACAGTATACAGCACAGCTTCAATTACTATATAGAACATCACACACAAAACCACTCCAGGAGAGACTATTTTCCTCCATCACTAGGTCCCACCAACATACTTTGAAAGTCCACAGATCCTTATAAAACTCCTGTGGAAGCATTTGAGAAGTTGTGGATACCCCATCCCTGAAAGTGTTCAAGGCCAGGTTGGGTGGGGCTTCCCGTATCCTGGTCTAGTGGGGGTTGGAACTAGATCTTTAAGGTTCTTTCCAGCCTAAAGCATTCCATGATATGATTCTTATTGATGTGAATAGTGGTCATATCAGTGTTTTGCCCTAAGCCAGATAGCACTTGGCCATGCCAATCACCCTCACAAATTACTCAGCACTGGAGAAACTGGCTCCAGCCAGGCTGTATTTTCAGTGCTGCTAAGAGCACACTGCTGGTAAAAACCTTCAGAAATTCCCTGTGGTAACATAACCCTTGTTTTAATCAGCTCTCCTATCTGCAGGTAAAAATGCCCGTGTTTCTGCCCCAGCACTCACCAGCTCCTCCTGGCCATCCTTGACATCCCAGCACCACCTCAGTCCCTCTGCAGGAAACTGCTCCCTTGCTTCCATTCCTTCTTCCCATAAAGCAATTTAATTCTGCCAACTCAGATATTCTCAGTTCCAAAAGCATCTTACTGTCTTTAATTGTCCAATAACCACTACTTTGTCCTTCATGATATCTTTGCAGATACTTTTGCAGGGTGGCATAATCATTAATTTGTTCTATCCAGTTCTATTCTGAAAGAAACCTGATGGATAACATTTTGCTTTATTTTTTTCTTAGGTCATTTTTAAATGAATTAATGGAATGCATTCTCTAAACCCACTCTCCCTGGAGGATCAAAAGAAAGCCATGAATTTGTTCATGGGAAGAAATTCTGGAGGGAAATACAATGAGCTCTGTGAAGCAGTGAGCAAGGTGGGACTTGAGAGCTGTCTGCATGTGCTTGCCCACAGCAAAAGAACACTCTGGCATAGAAGGAGCCAAAGCCCTGTTCACTGGAAGAAATTCAGGCAACAGGCTGGGGGGATTTGACCCACAAGGACTAGGAGAGGCCCGCTGGCCCCCCCCCAACCCTGGGCCCGGAGCGTGGGGACCCGTGGCTGTGGCCCCAGGTGGGGGGGGGGGGGGCGACTGGGAAGCCCCAGGGGGCTGTGAGGGCAGGGTGCCCAAGGGGACGCCCCCCACCCCCCAAACCTTCATCCCCAGGGTCTCCCCGAGAGGGGGCCCGGGGCAGGAGGGGGACCCAGGGCAGTAGAGGGGACCTGGGGCCACCACCCCCCCCCCCACTTTTCATTACCTAAAGGTGGCCTACAAGAAAGCTGGAGACAAACTTTTTACAAGGGCATTTAGCGACAGTACAAGGGAGGTAATGGCTTTAAACAGAAAGGAGATAGATTAGATTAGATGTAAGGAAGTTGGAGAGGCACTGGAACAGGTTACTCAGAGATGTTGTGGATGCCCCGTCCCTGGAAGTGTTCAAGGCAGTGTTGGATGGGGCTCTGAGCAACCTAGTCTAGTAGAGAGGATTCTCCTAGGTATTTTAGACAAGACAGAGGTGAAAATAAATTCTTCCTAATACTGAAGGAAAATATGCACTGTATAGAGAAAAGCCTGAAAGACAGTAAGAGTGGTTGTGTGTCTCCTGATTGGACAAGCAAGAATTAAAGTAAACTCTACATGTTCTTCTGACACTGTCATCTCTGCTTTTCTAACCTTGTATTCTATAAGAAGGACCTGTCAACTGTACCAGGATTCCTCCCTGTACAACCATAGTCGGTTCAATTCCATATTTCTCCTGGAATTCACAAATTAAAGCTTATTAAAGATCCAGCAGCAGATACTACAACTGCTACTATTATAACTAATTAATCAAAAGCCATAAGATCTCAACAGGAAAACTTACTGATGCATGGACATTGACAGAAGTTTTATTAAGATATATCTGAGCCAATTGAGTTAACAATATTGGCTTGGACACATTTCCTTAGAGGTTGACATACAAATAACTGTACTCGTCACTGGAGTTTAAGGCCCTTTTGGAAAGTTTTATTTGCATGAAAAGATTCAGCAGCTGGCTAAATCCCACAACAAATGACATAAACCAGCAAAATCAAACTTGACCCAAACATTTAAAAGACATTAAATGCCAGTAGTAGGTAGTGGCTGCTTTGCTTTCCATGCTGTCTTTTCAGTTTTTTACACTTTCTGTGTTATTTTTGTGACCAGCTGATCATACCTACATTGGTTCTTCATAAGTGAGCACTGTAATAACTGTTTACCATTGCAAGCATCTGAACTTTTTCTGCTGGTAACTTTGTATCTTGAGCAGAGTGCTTGTATTTTACATCAAAGTTTAGATGTTACAATACTCGATTCTAGAAAAATAAAAGATAAAGGTTCTGTGGCCTTGAAATATTCTGTAATATAAGCATAAGAGATTTCATCTTCCCCATTCCTTCACCACTAATTATCTCAGATAAGCACCCAAATGTGGTTTGACTTTGATCCTGAGGCATCCACATATCTATTAGATCACAGACACACCTTACATAAAGCCGTTAGTCATCTGCTATGAATAACCAAATCTGCTCCTTCCTTCTTAATACCTGAATGAGATAACCCCATATAGAGCTACCATAGACAACAGAACTACATTCTGAAAGTTTCATGTCTTCTTTTATAAAAAATTGAACTCTACTCATTCTTAGGTGTGTGTTCCATTTTACAGTCTCAACTTCATTCTAATTCAGATAATCACAATTTGAATAATTAAGATTGTAACCTACATTTGCTGTTAAACAAAGATGCTATTTCTATCCTCTGAAACTCTGATACTTAACATTGTGCGAAGAATCTGCTGTGCCCTCTACATGGTGCACCCATATTTTGGACAGAAATGAGTAATCTCTTGACAGATGCAATCTGAATGATAACTCTAGTAAATAATTGCATGGTGCCTTACAATCCATGTCTTACAACAAGATGTGATCAGGGGTTTTTTTTGTATAATCTTTTTTAAATAGCTGTCAGTCAGAAAACTAGACTAATTTGGATTAATAAATAAGCTTTTTAAAGTCATGTTAGGATTACTGTCAGAAGGGTTATTCTTTTCTTTCAATAAGGCACCAGTCACGTCCTGTCTGGATGCTGAAGCCAGTTACAAAAGGAAAGGATAAGCTCTTTAGGAAATAGCAAGCCAACAGGTGAAACAGCCTACAAAGGCATTCTGGGGTACAAGGCTGTTTGGGACTGTCCCATTTTACCTGGAGCTCATACAGATCACAGCACACTGAGTAGGCAGCACGGCTGTCTCCTGCCCCCATCACCTCCTGCAACACTCCACACTTTAACCAAAATACACTGCAGTCACTTCTTGCAACAAAGTTGAGTAAGAAGCAAAGATGTTACAGAGCAAACTATGGCAATCTGTGAGCTGGCAGAGTCACCCACAGCTTTTAAGCAGCATGGATAAGAAAGTAGCCATGTTTCTATCATGTTTTTGAAATACAAGATAAAATATTCTCTATATAATACATGTTTATATGGCTTCAAGGCTTAGAGAAGTCAAACAGATCTAGAAAGGATCCCTTTGCTGCATCATAAGAGTAGAAACAACAGCCTGTCAGGAGAAAAACATGTAAAGCGAAGAAGCATCATTCAGTTAACAAACCTGAAATAATCTGCAGAGGGAGGTGGAAAAATAATTTAATTAATCCCACACATTTCCCACTTTTCCCAATGTGTAATTACTGCTCTGAGCATTTTTGAAGACCTTTTCTTTTAATTATGGGACAATCAGCTGCACATTTATCAAGGTGGGAAAGGCTAAGTCATCATCTTGAAGACCATGTTATCCAAAGGAAAGCAACCGAAATAGAGGAGGTGCAGGCCGTTCAACAGACAAATAAAAGCCACACCTACAATTTGAGGAACAACCCTAGGCCGGGAGGACCTTTCACCACTTCCACTCCTCCGAATAACATCAATACACCCCCAGATCAGAATGCTAGCAACAATCCTGCCATACTTAAAGCTAGTCAGCACACAAATAATGGAACAGCAGTGCAAAAGGATCAAACAAGTAAGACAGAAGCAGTAGAGACAAAATTTAATTCAGCTTTGTGAATTCTATCTTGCCTGCTGCATAAAATAAGAGTACTTAAAAGATATCTTTTTTCTGTAGTTTTTATTTTCTGTAGTTCTTCAATATTATTCTTGCCTACATCCTATTTTGAAGTGTAAATTGGATGTATTTTTATTTTTCAGAAGAAAAAAAATTGGAAGCAGCAAAACAGGACAACACTGAAGAGACTGTAATAGCATCTGAAAAGTATGTGCTAGATAGGACCTGGGGCAGCAGGTGCAAACTGGAACATAGGAGCTACCACATAAACGTAAGGAGAAACTTTTTTATGGTGAGGGTGACAGAACACTGGAACAGGCTGCCCGGAGAGGTTGTGAAATCTCCTTCACTGGAGACATGTAAAACCCACATGGATGCGTTCCTGTGTGATCTCATCTAGGTGATCTGCTCTGCCAGGGGTTTGAACTAGATGATCTTTTGAGGTCCTTTCCATCTCTTGCAAAAACAAAAAAAAATCAAACCGGGGAAAATAGGCTTATTGCCTCAGGAAAGAGTTTGGAAAGTGTTATATGTGTTAAACTTTTTGCGATTGGCAGGTAATAGTGATGAACCACCAATGATTATTCATAGCAAAGCCTTGGGTGCTAGCACTAGCTATGATCAGGGAATAGGAATAAAAGTAGCTTATAAAGATCTTGCTACAGGACAATAAAAAGGTCCCATTTACCTGATTTTTCTCATGAAAGTTTAACTTTTTAAAACTATATTGGATTGAAATAAATTGAAATATAGAAAAGGATAAGAGTAAGGCTGCATGTTTTGACTTCTTACTTGTTACCACTACTTCAGTATATGCCATCCCTGAAATTAGACCCTAAACCACTGCTAGTAATTTGCTGAAGGGTGAAGACTTATCCCACATTGTCCTAGAGAGAATCTTGTGTATGTTTATGACAGTATAAGAAGGGGTATCCGCCTATCGTGCATAATCTAGTACCCATGGATCCTAATGAAAAAAAGACAAATGAAAACCAAAACAAACAAACCAACTAAATGATGAAAGTTCAAGACAAGACTGCCTCTGAGGTACTTGTTGCCAATAGAGCAGGTAGCCCCCATCAGCATCAGGATTCTAGCTTTGAAAAGCAGCCAGTATAATCTGGGGCTGCAAAACTATAAAACCCAATCATTGTTTCAGAAAAAGAAACACAAAGGAGGTGATGATGAAATGTTTGCTCTGCCTGGAAAACTGCCCTAGCAGGGCAGGGGCAATGCAAACAGCAGTAGCAAAACACTCTGACGCTGCCCCAGAAACAACCTGTGGAAAGATGTGGGTCAGTTAAGATGGGCGTACTCAAGAAGTCCATGCCCTGAAATGCCAGCTGTAGGAGCCCTGCTCGGGAAATGCCAGGGTGCTGTTGTTAAATGACCAAGGGAAGCTGGTTGGGCTTTCATTTGTTTATGGCTGCAGAGTCCTGGTTGGTCTGCTCTGTCCCCTGTGGTTATAGCAATGGTTTGAGCACAGGCATGCTGGTGTGCAGACCCACGCCGCACGACACTATATAGGCATTTCCCCCCACGTATTCATACTATCAAATAACATTGGAAAGATCATAAATTTATCCTGTGCTACATAAATAAAAAGAGAGCTGTCAAAATATTTTAAAAAACTCCCACTGACTTCAGTGGGAGTTTTGTCTGAGCATGACCAGAGTTGGAATTACTGGTTTTGGTCCTATACTAATTTCTCAACAAGAAAGAAAAATGGATTTTATGGATTTTCAGTTAAACATTAGGAAGACATGAAGCTGTTACGCTCTATAATGTAGTGGTACAAATATGGGCAATTATCTTTTTGGTATTGCCTCTAGAGAATAATATAGATTTGTTACTTTAACCCAAGAACTAGACAAGGGAGGGAGGATCACATGTGAATACAAAGTGATATGAGAAAGAAAGCTGACATGCTCAAGACAAGGTCTGAGAAAGAGAAAAGTGACTAAAGCCTTACTGGATATTTTAGTCCCTGCTAATAGCAGCAAACTTTATACATCTTTCTTTCCTTGTGCAAAATACAGAAACAAACAAACAAAAAAGTTTTGTTATAAACTGGGCACAGAGGAAATACAGGTACTGAGCTTTTCCTACTGCCTTGGGAGATGTAACCACCTCAGCCCCTACACTCTGACCTGTAAGCAGCCTATGATGCTCCTAACTTCAGCCTTGCCACCTTTACCTTCAGTTTACTTTTATATTAAAGCTGATTCCACCAGGAAAAGAGAATTTACAATTCTCTTTTACTGCCTCAGCTAAACAGTCATCAATTTGTTTCATGCTGGCAGGGACCCAGGCTGTTGAGAAGTAACAGGATATGTCTCTAGTCTGACTCCAGCGTGTAAAATTAGCTGAACATTGCAGACCATGTTACTGGGAGCTGTGTCTATCTTAGCATCAGCTTTTTGTTTTTGCCAAGAAGCTGAAGTAGGGGAGCAGATGTTACTAACAGAATGAATCCAGCTGGAAGACCCGTTACTGAACAGAAACTGTCTAATGGTGTAGTTTGTGATTGGTGTTGTGAATGAGGAACTGGGAGAGAAAGCCAAATGAATCTCATTACCATTCAATAGCTGCAGAAATTACTAACAGTTAAAAAAAGAGAATGCAGTATAGTCCAGACAATCTATCTCAAGGAGATGTTTGGTTTTCCTAGCATGTGAAAAAATCAATGGTAGTGGGTAGATAAATTCAAAGTTAAACCAATGTGTAATTCTTATAATTCAAAAATGGAATCTCATATACAAGAAGCAAGACATGCATAATGTAGTTATTATACCTAATTATAGGGCTGGGTTGTTTGGGATCTTCAGGCCCTGCTGTCCCCCAAATTCCATCAACCCCTTCATTTGGATGCTTTGCTCTGCTCTGCAGTGCTCCAGCTGCTTGGAAATGCTAAGTGGGTTTCTGGTATCCCAGCACAAAAAGGCTGGTTGTGTTATTCCCAATATTTTTATTATTTTTTTCCCTGTGTCACAAGGTTTTTTTTTTTCCCTTCCCTGAGAACAGAGGGGAATCTTTCCATACCTTTCTGAATGTATCTGTTTCTCCTGAAGATCCAGGACTCTGTTTAAAATAACAAATACATAAATAAATAAGTGCAGATAAGAATGAACTTAAGAACCCAGTGGGGAGTGGAGCCTCTAAATGAGTATTCACCTCATAGGGGATGCTTCTTTCAAATTCATCCAACAGGACAGAATGAACCAGCAAGAGATTTTATTTATTTTTTTTTTTTTTCCATGAGCTTTTGAACACTCTTTTAAGAAATCTTTTTGAGGCTCGCTTCACTTAGTTTTAATTTTTACATAACAAGTTACAAATGTTAGTGGTTTATATATTTTCTTCAGAAAACATTTGCTGTAAGGCAATGGAAGTCTATTGTGAAAAGCAAGGCTGATACCTCAGAATGGGAATCTCAGTATACTTTATCTTATATAGCTGCCAGCAGAGATTTTTTTTTTTCTCTTTTTCCCTTAAGAGGTGTCAGTAAACCACAGAGAGCAGTATTCAGTTCCCAGAACCTCCTAAAGACTCCCTTCTCTTTAACATGCACAGCATCCAAGGGGGAATTCACAGGAACTAATGCTAGCACCTTTTCTAATTTAGTAAACCAACCATTTACCAAATAACAAGCTATAATGTGATTCAGAAGAGTTAAGTTTGGCCCCTGTCCTGAACATCTCTTGGAATTGTGTCTTGTCCTCAAAACTATGCCCAAAACTACATAAAGCTGAATTGAACATTTCTTGGTAGGATCTTTGCATGGATTTTAAATGTGGGTCTGACCACAGTAAGAAAGAGTGACACAGAGTGAAATAAACCTCATTATGGAGCTCAGGACTTCTTAATTAATCAGCTTATTTTGTGAATGTTTAGCATCTAGAAAACATACACTGTATTTTTACATGAAGCTTCTTTTGAAATAGCTGTGATTGTTGTGCATATAGTTGACAATAGTCAACACATGTTGAAATTCCTTTCTTAATCAATCTACCAAGTACAAAAGGAACATATTTTTGCTAGCCTGGAAAGCAAGTGCTAGAAATCCTTATGGTTATTTTAAAGCATATTTGGACATTGTTGGAAGTACAAATCTTTTGCAAATACCTTAAAAGGAAGTGGTCTTCCTAAAGACTTCTGTAATATCTTCATATTGACAGAAATCCCAGTAGGATTGGCCAAGCAGCTCTGAATCTTCACATGCCTCTGCAATGGAGAGGCTTCATAATGGACAGAATGTCCATCTCACCAGTGTCAGGCAGCAGGGAAAATAACCTTCCTAGGTCTTCCAGCCATACTCCTCCTAATATAGAGCAGAACACAGCTGCCTTACCGTGACAATGAACTATCAACTCATTCAGTCTGACATCCACTCTAACCTCCTGATACTTTTCCAGCAGTGCTGTTACTCAGCCACTTCACTCCCAGACTTGCCCTTCCCCTTCCCATTCCTCATTTCTTTCCTGCATTTGTTTAACTGAGTCCCAGTAACATCAACAGGAGTTGTGCATAAATAAAGAGAAAGTAAGTGATGCAATTAATAATTCCTGGGTAAACTCTTTCTCTAACCAGGGCAAACAAGCTTAACACTGACCTTAGGAGTTACTATATGAGAAAATGAGGATAACTTTTTTAATCCTACCTCTGCCTCTTTTCACATAGGCAGTACCTAAGGGGTGGCAAAAAATAGCTTATTACATATAATTCAATGTTTTCATTGCTGAGTTACCTACTCCATTTTTAGTACTTGGTCCTGAGTGGAAGAAAGGTACTGAAAGCAAAAACTGACTGAACGTACCTTTTAACTAGTAAATTATACCCTATTATATATATTGCAAACATTATTTTTTCAGCTGCAGAACAGCCCTAATTTTCCACTAGATTTTTTCTACCTCCAGCCTATCCCTTCATACCTTTATTGAAGTATCTCAAATATAAGTTTGGCCTCACAGTTCTTTCATTCATGCTTTATTTCCCCCTGATCCATTGCTCCTTATTTAAGTCACTTGAGTATTCACTTTCCAGACTTTCTAGTTTTAGTTTTTGCTTCACTATCAGCTGGTCTAACCAGTATCTTTGCTACAAGGTAGAGCTGGTGCTATGGAACCAGCATTCTTCTGCTTCTGTCTGATTAATAGTGGATTTAACTCAAGAGAATGAATGGGTGTTTCTTGGGAAAGGGAACACGGCCAGCTGCCTACTGAAGTGCCTCTACACAAATGCACATAGCATGGGCAACAAACAGGAAGAGCTGGAAGCTACTGTGCTGCTGGAAGGCTATGACATAGTGGCCATTACTGAAAACTGGTGGGACAAATCCTACAACTGAAGTGTGGCTATTGATGGCTACAAACTGTTCAGAAGGGACAATTAGTAATTGCACATTGTGGATAGTGGTGAGAATAGCTATGTTATTTTTCTGTGTTCATCTTCTTAGGTACTGTCTACCAATATCTGAATTTTTCCAACCTTCCTTTTCTTCATGTGACTGCAGGAATTGCTGATATTGATGTTTCTTCCCTTATTCAGTGAAAAGTTGACTTTTGCTTTTTCTATAATTTTTGCTTTCTGAAGAATATTTTGTGGTCATACTTCTTTAACAAGATTTTTTGTAAATAATTATCTGATCTGCAGATTCTTGTAGGGAAAAGGACTGATGCAGTCACATCTTTGGATATTGAAATTACAATGGAACAAAGTGATGTTTGAGTCACACTGAAAATTGTTCTCAACTGGCCTATTTAAATCTTTGAAAATTATCCCCTCGTGGATTTTTTTTCAATACAAAAGTAATTCATTGTATCTTTGCAATAGTATGATTACAAAAATAAAATCAATAAATCCTGAAGAAGGGATTTAATCAGATCAGGAACAGTCCCCAGCATTCAGTTTCCTCCAGCAGCTGCCTGTGAAACAGCTGCACTAAGCTCCAGTTTTCCAGCACCCTTTTCAGAACAGATCTGCAAAACATTTTGTCTTCCTCCCCTTAAAAATAGAGGCTGGTTAACTGTGGAAGTCACCACTTCTTTGGGCATTGCCTAAATTAGTGTTGCATTATTGCATCTGCTTATCTCACCTGAAATAAACTGTGCCTTGTCATGGGTGCAGGGATCTGGAAAACAGCCTAGATATGGAAATACAGAGACCCTCTTTCCAGCTACAAATCTGGTCATGGAAAACTTTCTGCAGTGCTTTCTGCTACAGGCAGATAATGTGTGGTTGGAGATTTCCCCTAGAAAGCTTTGACAGTTTTGATCACAGTTGTCAGAGGATCATCCTACCACAGTTCAATTACCACTGTGAGGGGGGAAATTCAGTGCAATTTACAGTCCCACAGTCATGATTAGGTTTCCAGTGTAGAGCATGGGAATTCAGAAGTTGCTATTTAGGGAGTTTTTCCACATTGCCTGACTTTTTTTGGGAGCCCATCATACATGCCATGGTTTCTTTGATAAGCCAAGCTGCCCTGGCTTCACGAAGCACTTTACTAATGCAGCTTCTGCCAGGGCACAGGCCCTGCAGGGCCATCTGTCAGCTTTCCTGCAAACAAAGCTGCTTTTGCCTTACAGCGTATGGCTGATTTTTCAATATGTGAAATATATGTATTGGCACTTCATTTGCATAACATTTACATGATTAATTGTAAGAAATAAATTCAGCAATTAAAAAAAAAATATTTGTATTGCCTAACACCTACTGCATGTCCTCCATGACAATTTCTCCATGCCTACATAGTTCCAAATTACTAGAGGTTCAAAGGGCCATCTGAGTACACTATACTGCTTGAGTGTTTTGAGATTGATGCAGATAGCTGATACTGGCCAATATTAGTGATATTGTGAATATAATGATCTGTGTGTAGGATAACAAGTTTTCCTTCTTAATATCTCATCTTTCTTCAGACAGAGCAATTAAATGAGTTAGTGAATCGTCGTGTGATGAGAACATCTCCGAGTTACATAATTTCTTCACATTCTTTATTTACTTTATGGAACATGTGTAGTAAAAATACCACAATCACCTAATTTCAGTGAAAAGGTTTGTGATAACCTTTGTGTTCAACTCTGTATTCTAATTTATTTCCTTGGCAATTATTAGGAAGTTTTCTTCAATTTAGCAGAGCAGCAGATTTTTATCAGTTATACAAATGTTACAGGTGGGCTCCAATTTTAGAGATACAGAGATAAATCACTTCTTTATTCAAGGGAAAATTATATCCATAATTCAAGCTATAAACATTAGTAACCAAGACTCCTCACTTTTTCAAATACAATTAGTTTGCATTTATGTCCTGACACCTATTAGATGTCAATGTGAGGCCACTTTTATGCCTATTCCTCACATGCTTATTAGTGCTTAATGTACGTGTTAAATGAAGACAGAGAATTGTGACCAAATTGGCAGCTTCTACCTGTCTGAGAAAAGTTAAAGAAGAATTTAAAGGGAAGAGGAATTAAAAATTAAATCTTATGTTAGTCGAGATAAGCATTCGTATGCAGTCGGGATATTTTACACTATTTTTTCATCTACATGGCAGCATTTTAGCTTACTTCATCATCAGTTAAGTGTTAAGAAAAGTTTACTCCCAAGTCATCATTCAGAGATCACTAAAGGAGATTTAAACATTGCTATCGTTTACACTGTGTACAAATCAGTCCTGTTATTAACTGTGTAGTACTGTTCAATTGTTATTTCTTCAACTCAAAGCACTGAGTAACCAAGCATCTAGATGTAGCACTTCAGGACATGGTTTAGTTTTCCTGATAATATTTAGTATATGGTTGGACTTGATCTTCAAGGTCGTTTTCAAACTTAAGGATTCTATGATTCTAAAATTAACAAGTCAGAAACACCACATATCATATGAATTTTGAGTACATCTTTCTTGGCACAAAATTATCTCAAACACTGTAGATATTCAGCTAAAATCTGTTGTTGTTGTCCTAAATATATTGTCAGGCAGTAGAACAAAGATAAATATGAAAAGAAACCTGAAAGACCTGTGGCATTTGTCTGCGTGTACAAAAATTTCCCCAAAATCAAACTGGCCAAGTACAGGAACATGGAAAATTATGGAAACAGTGGCAGCAATGTGGCAGTCAGCATGAGTATTAAGTACTCTGGATACTGACAAATGTGCAGAAAGTTCAATAAACACATAATTATGCTAATATACGCAATTTAAGTGAAATTGGAATAGCCAAGTTCCATTTTACGTAGTTTGAATGTTTTTCATTTCATGGATTTAGAAACTTAATTTCTGCAAACAGATGTTCTGTTTATCAGATTTCTTTCTTGTGAGCAATTTGATAATACATAGAGGAGCACAAAAGTTACACTGAAAAGGGGGCAGATCTGATGATCTGCATTCAGTTTGGTTTTTTTGGGGGGTTTGTTTTGGGGTGGTTTTTTTACTAGTTTTGTAGTGCCTGGGGCACAATCCTGTCTGAAGGTGCTGGGCAGTTGTGTTGTCTAAAGCAGCAGCAGCATGGGGTGAGGAGGGAGCAGCTTGGTAGTGCCCAGTGGCCTCAGTCACCAGAGCAATGCCAGGCACAAGGTGCTAGCAGTGACTTGAAAACCCTAAACCTCTGTGCCTAGGCCAAGACACCCCAAAGGTGAAGCTAAATCTGTTCTCCTGCAGGCCAAGCTAGTGCCACCCAACCTTTACCTCTTAGCCTGCTCTAGTTATTTGAAGCACAATACCTTGTTTAGCTAAGTTAGCCCACTATGTACGTATGAGATGGCTCAAGTGACCCTGCCTCAGTCACCTCTTCAACTTTTCCAGGAACTACATTAAAAACTAATGTTCATCTCCCTGAGATTTTGTAGTGCAGGCTCTCAGCAAGCCTATGTAGTTTTTGTAAATAGTTTGGAAATTGTAGATTTTTCTTGAAAAAGAGAACACCCAAGTCACTGGCAGAAGAAAAAACCTCTTTTGCAGAGTCACTAACTCAAAATGGAATAATTAAAACTCCTACTTCAGAAGATGCTGCTTTGAAGTGCAACTGCAGATCTCTATTTGCATATTAAGAACGCTTGTGTTGATTTCCATGCTCCATCTGGGCAAGAGATTGCAGATGAGAATGACAAGGCTCTGAAATAGGACAAATCAAATGGATGAGGACTCATAACCAGCTTACAGCAGAAAGGGGTTTATGTACAATGCTTTTAAGTCTCAGAACTAACCCCTGGATTCAGAAGATTCCTGTTGACTTAATGAAATGACTAAGTTCCTTAAAGATTCTGAAAGGCAAAATTAGATTTTCTTCCCATTCATATTCTGTAAAATTGATATGACTAAGAAAGTTTAAATATTGCTTTGGAGCAGTAACACTGTTTTATTTCTGGACAGAAAAAAAATCAAAGGTCAAGCTGCTTTCATTCAGCCTACACGTGTGGTGTGGTTTCAGGAGGCTACACTGACCTCACTCTATAAACTGTCTTTCTATTATCACTACCACTGACACATGAACTAGAGCTACTGTTCCATTCTCCACTCAGAATCATAGAAACATTTTGGCCTTTAGGATCATTGAGTTCAACCATTAACCCTGAACTGACACCACCACTAAATGACTCACTAAATGACATCTATGTCAACATTGAGGAATTGGATGGAGATAGAGGATATACAGTTATATTTAAATAGGATCTAAAAATCTTGTGTGTCAGGTTAAAAAAACAATGAAAACAAAATTGAATTAAGAAGCTAATAAATATTTTTTGCAGCGCTTGCTTTACAGTAACACTTTCTTACCTCTGTGCTAAAGCTGAGATTGAGGGAGTGGGTAGTAATGGTATGACTTAGAAGTGTACTGAGAGCAGCTGCTGTATATACATATCCTGCCCTGTGGACTCTGCTGCTTTTCATTGTTATATTTTCCATCTATTGAATCTACTTCTTTTTTTTTTTCCCTGATTGTTGGGTTAAGTAGTAGTCAGGAGTTATTAAAGAATCAAGAAGATTAAAAAGAGTGGAGTTTAAATTTTTGGTGGTTGTGCTTAAAAGTTCTATGTGAAGGAAACACTTGTATTTCATACTCTGCATTTTAAAAAGCCACTCTACAATATTCTTTACAGACGTAGACAAAACTAATGACTTTAAAGTACTATAAAAAGAACTACAGAAAACTTTCTGGACCGTGGTGAAGTTGCTGCAGACATCATGAAGTCTCTGAGCTCCCCAGTGCCTTACACTGAATACCAATTTCCCTAAAAATACTTTCTATCTACATATGCACAATCAGATCTGCTTTTCCAGTGCAGAAGTCTAGTAAATTTTAAAATTATTCTGTTTTCTCTGCCTTTTGCTCTCCAGTTAACTTGTAAATTTTGTAAGTGTAAATATTTCCTTATGTACTAAGCAATACCAAACTGTAGATTTTAATTAATACTCACATAATACCCCTTTTGCAGTCATTGACATCAATTAATTTTCATTGTGCTAGCAACCACTTTTCTTGATTAATAAAAAAAGTCAGAGGAAAGAATTTATATTGGAGAGGTCCTATGAAATCACCTATATTTGTATTTTGCTGCAAGCCTGTAAGCATTGGGGTGAGGGCAAAAACAGCTGAGGAAAACAGAGGGTATTTTAACCAGGTCAGGAGCTGACCATCCTGCTAGCAGGTGAAGCAAGGCTGCTGCCACTGTGGGCACTGTCCAGATGAGGTCGTGTTCTTTTCTTCAGGGAGGGGGGGGTAGCAGCAGCCAACCTCGCTGCAACTGCTGCACTGTCAATTACAAGGCCATGCCCAACTTCTTAAGCAGGAGAATTTCTTTAAAACTTCACTACTTTTTTTGCATGCTTCAGGTATCTACTTTCTGCCTCCTCTTCTGCTGTTATTGATCCTATGCTTATTTAACAAAAGTCTACTTGTTTCATGTTTCTAAATTTTACTCATTAAATTACACATTTTGTTACCTACTATATATTAGACAATGTGTCTCTTCCTGCTTCTTGTTCTATACAACTAAGAGGTTTACAATGTTCATAATCTTTTCTTCTAATGGCTAAAAAAAAAATAATCTGACTACACAGATAACGCCAAATATAAAATACTCCTGCTTTCAAATACTTTCACCAGTAGCCTGTCATACAGACTTCCCACATTGTCAGAGACTGGAAGGGAAGAGAGAGGTTTGGAGATTTGTGTGGTTCAGTTTAAAAAGACAAGTATTTATTTTCACCTTAGGCTATAAAAAAATACAGATAATTACCCGTTACTTTCAGTGTAAGTAATCACCTTGACTTCAGAAAGGCTTTTGATAACATCTACCATAACATCCTCATGGGAAAGCTCAGAAGTGTGGGTTAGGAGAGCAGAAATTTAGATGGGTTGAGAACTGGCTGAACAATAAAGTGCAGAGGGTCATCATCAGTGGCACAGAGTCCAGCTGGTGACTTGTAGCTACTGGTGTTCCCCAGGAGTCAGTACCCCGTCCAGCTTTATTCAACATCTTCATCAATGATCAGAAAAATGTTGAATTTGAAGGTAATTATGCAAGCTATCAGATAGCATATATGCAGCTGTATTTTCAAATATCTATATTTTATCTGAGAACTTCCATATATACTAATGTATGGCCTTCAGATAAGGCATTTAAAGGAACTGGAATGAAACTTAATTCCATCTTTCCACCCCAAGCACACACTGCAGTGTGGTTAGACACAGCCTCCAATGTGCAAACAGTGCATCTGTCCCCAGGATTTCCAATGAAGTTGATGCCATGATACGTTGGTACATTTCTATACTGTCAGTTGCAATGTCTCAGGGCACAGAAAAAAAATAATTTCAGTTGCTTACTAGAAATTGCTTGATTGTTCCTAGGTAAAAAGAATTAAGCAAGATGTCCTAAGCTTGAGATGGGTAGCACCAGTTGTCTGGAGAAAGACCTTTAAAAACTCTAGTTGAAGATTGAATGCTACCCAAAGGTAACATCTGGTAGAACTTCAGCATATGTCCATTTCTTACACTCAGAAATTTCAATACTCTTTCCAATGTGGTGCTCAGTTTCTCTTCATGTTACATATGCAGTCTTTCCAGAATAGTTCCATGTTAGCTGCTTGTGAAGAATATGTGCATTTTATTCTGTTATCTTTGTACTATACACATTCAGAATTCTGCAAGCTTACAACATACAATTTTAATAGCCTGGGGTAAATTAAACATAGAAACTGTTAAACTAGAACAATTTTAATGATAATAATAATAATGGAATATATACAAATATGTACCAATCCAGTATTGAACCCAACCCCCCTGAAGGTAATTATGTCACCGTCACTGATGCTGTGGAGTTGGCACAGGGAGAGACACAGACTGGGCCCCACAGCAGACAGGACCTGTGATCAGGAGCTGGATTCTGGCACTGGGTTCAAGAACACACCGATCGGGATTGAAGGCAGTATAGACAGAAGCTAATTATTCCAACCAGGGACAATTTATTCTTTCCTTTGTAGAAATGTCCCTTAAATCTTTCCAGAATCTGACTGTATTTCACTTCAGTGTCTGTGTTGTGGATGGCCATCCTTTCACTCAATAGCATTGTCTTGCATTTTCTCAGAAAACGAGTTGTTGCATTATTGGTCACCAGCTCCAGGTGAAGTGCCATTAAAACCATTAAAGCCATTAACATTTGTATTGGATACACCCCAAAATCTCCTTTAGAACGCCAAAAGAAGCCCCAATCCCCCTTTTTCAACCCCAAATAGGCAAAAATCCTCTTTAGAACCTCAAAATAAGTGAATATCCCCATTTTTCACTCGAAAAGTAGGCCAAAATCCTCTTTAGAACCCCAAAAGAAGACCAAATCCCCCTTTTTCTCCCCAAAATAGGACAAAATCCTCTTTAGAACCGCAAAATAATTGAAAATCCCCGGTTTTCACATAAGAGAATCAAGTGGATTATAAATGTAATTTTGTGAACTGTTGCAGTCCAGAGTTTCATGGAAATCCCGGTGCTTTGAGTTCAGATTATATATGGGAAACTATGTATTTTTTTCCTTACAGCTATAAACTGCTTTGCTTTGTGTTCTGGACAGCTAAACTTCTTGGGAACTTGGTCAACAGGACCTTGTTAGGTTTGTGCCATAGTTATGAGCATCGTGATAGACTCGCTTTGATTAGCAGTATTTAGCTCCACCTGCCCCTCAGGGTCTTACCAGAGAGCAACTACACCTGAAAGAAGCAAGTGAATGTGGAGGAGCTTTCATTGGAGGCTGTTAAAAATGCTAATGAGGATTTACATGTTTTGATTAAAGAAAGGTATTGTGGGGAGAGCTTTGTGAGGAGGCTGTTGTGGTGTGCAAGTGTGAAGAGCTCTTAGGTGCACCTATGGTATGTGAATGAAGAGCCTCAATTATTCTGGGTCATCTTCTCCTCAGACTCCCCAGTCCTTGCCTGCCTCTGAGTCTCCCCCGCTGGTGCGGTGGGCGGCGGGATGAAGCGGAGGGCTCTGACCCGGGAGCAGGGCCAGGTGAGGATGGGTTTCTCTTAACTGGGCGTCCTGCATCAGCTCCGGGGCTCTCCCGTCTCCGGGAACGGCAGGACCGCAGCTCAGAGCAGAATTGGGCCCCAAAACCAGCAGAGGCACACTTACCTTGTAAACAGTTACTCTCTGCCAATTAAAGAATAATTTCACAGGGATAGATTAGGTGGAAGCAGATATATTGTAGATTCACTCTGAGCTAACAGCTTTAGGCATTTTGTACTCTCACCTGTACAAGACTCCTGTCCACAACTACCCCAGAAAGCACCTGGGACTGAGGGCCTGCAGTTTTAATGTCTTGCAAGTTCTGCTCTCGGATCTGTGAAGGAAAGCAGCACAAACAGGGTTCCCAGTAGCTTTTTTTTCCTGCTGACACACCTAAAAACTACAGACTCCATAATGTACTCTGCACTGACAACACTGGAGCTGAGGCTGTCAGATGAAATCTAATACACTGTAGATAATATATTATATATACACATCTCTATTAGTCAGTTGAGAGTGATGGCACTAATGTGCACAGATAACAGAATGTGTTCAGCTACCTGATGCTCAAAATATTTCCATAAATGCCACTGGCGACGCCGCGACCGGCACCCCCCCCACCCCTGGGTGACGCTGGCGCCGGCACCCCAAGCAGGGGGTGACGCCGTGACTGTCAGATCTGCACCCCGGGGTGACACCCTGGCTGTCACCCCTCGTCCCTGGGTGACATCGTGACTGTTGGATCCGGACCCCGGGTGACACCCTGACTGTCACCCCCTGACCCCGGGGTGACACCGTGACTGGCGCACCCTGACCCCGGGGGGAAATTATATTCTGTTGGTGACATCACTCCTTTTGAGGCTTAAATCAAAGCTTTTATTTTATTTGAAGACATAAAGCTTTCACACTTCTGATTTCCTCTTAAGTGCAGTGTATTTTGTTTTCCTCAATGGAATCAATTTAATGTAATATTATTTTTCGTATCTACTTGATCTCAGGAAGTGCGAGATTTTTTCTAGCAGTAATGAAGAAGAAGGTTTCTGCGGATGTGTGAGGTATTTAATTACTCCTATTACATCATTAAAGGGAGCAAAGTGCCCTTTCTTACACTGAATAAACCCTGTGATGACTCAAACACTCCTGTGTCTGCTATGACAGGGGAATAAACCCTGTGATGATTCAAACACTTCTCTGTCTGCTATGACCAGAGAACAAACCCTGTGATGATTCAAACACTCCTGTGTCTGCTATGACAAGAGATAAGAGAAACTTTCACTGTGCTGTTAAATCCTAACAGTGCTTCTTAGATGCTCACTCTGTGCTAGAAACCTTCCTGTAATTATGCCAGCTAGGCTTCAACTTCCAAGGAAAAGGAAAGTTTCTGAAATGGCAGCAAGGTAAAATATAGCTTCAAAATTACAATTAACTTAAAAAAAAACCCCAAATCTATTTTTGGTACTGAATCATTTGAGTTGGCATAATTTTTCATACTACCCCATTCCAGATTCTAGAATCATTCCACACACCTCCTGTTACTTGGACAGCAGAGCTTTGCAAAGGGCGTTTGGATAGCTTTGGACACAGAGAACAGCCTTCTAGAAAAGGCTGAAACTTGCTAAAAGATGGACTTCAGACTACCTCAGAGTGCTGAGGAACACAGGAGGCAGAACAACCTTATGCTTGCATGACTCCAGGGACCAGCAGAGCCTTCAGAGTCTGTGTATTGGGGCAGCTGCTTCTCTGTTAGGTAAACTTAACTCATAAAACAAGAGAAAGATGCTCCTGTCTCATGCTCACAGCTTTACTCTTTTACACACTGCAGCTCCTGCCTCCTTCTCCTTCCCACTCCCCAGATTCCTAGGATTTATTACAATACAGTGTCACACACACTAAAGCCAGAAAATAACATTCCCATAGCAAAGGTAATTCTGCCCGATATCTTAATGGGGAGATTAGATGTGAGTGCCTCAATAGCCTGTGTAAACTTCCCTCTGACAGCCCCAATGAGAAAAAAATAACACATCACAAAACATAGCTGTGCATGAGGACCATGACAAAAAAAAAAATGGCTAGAGGTAGCTTTGAGATATGTTTATAAACAAGTCTAACATTACAAAGGGAAGGAATAGTATAAGCAATAGGGTCATACTGTAACTTCAATTAAAAAAAATAAAACCAAAAATAGCTGAAATACCAAAGGAACATATTTAAAAGGGGCTTTGAGTGGGAAGGCACTAAAAGATGTCTTGGTGTTTCTGGCAGTGGAATTCTGAAGAGTGGTTGCAGTTTAGTGATAAGAATTGATCACCCCAGCTCAGTAACTCCTGCTCAGACTGGGAGAAGAGAGAGATTCCTATATATAATTAATACATCTATATCCATTCATTGATAAGTGTGTTTCCCTATGCATATTATAAATATGGAGGTGAATATATGGGAGAACTAGTGTTCCATGCAGTGCACTTCACACATTGGCAAAACTATCTCTTAAAAGCATGCAAAAATAATCCTGACATATTAGAACTTACAATTATTTTTTTTCTTTGATATTAAACATTTACCCTTTTTATTTGTTGTTTAATTCAGGTAAACCATCTTTATAATGAAATAACTCTGTGTGGAGAAGAAAAAAGAAGTGCAAAAAAGAAATAATAGGAAAAGGAATCAATAGATGTAGATACAGAGATGATATGGAGGCAAGGAGAATCTGGGATTTTAAAAATCAGTGCATCCTCCAACAGCCACCCATCATAGAGACATTCAAATATTCCATCAGAAGAGTCTTCAAAAAGCAACTTGAAGGCTACATCCCATCCACTAACGGTCCCATGGCTATCGACACAGGCAGACTCCTCTATTTCTGATATCCTAAGATCACTCTCTATATCCCCATGTTGGAAGGACCATCACAGCAAGAAAAGAAACAGGGAGGTCAGGCAATCCCTGCTTACTTCAGGGGCATTGGACTAGATGACCTTTAGAGGTCCCTTCCAACCAAAAGATATTTTATTATTCTTTTCAAACAAGTTTTTGCTCCAGTACATGTGTCAGTCATCTCAGCAGTTTTTCTAAACATAGTAAACTCTGCAGTGCACTGACTGGTCCCCAGGAAGGCTGTCTTCATCAACTTGAGACCTGGATACCTGAACTCTGCTAAGGCTGACCCACCTCTACAATGGACTGGAGCTACATGCACCAGAAATGCAGTGCCAAAAGACACTGTGAACATCCTTCTGAGCAGGCTGAAGGCTGAACAGGAACCAGGATGGGTGTCTCACACAACATCCCAAGTCCCAAGCAGTTGGGTTGGAAAGTATTCCCAATTCCTGGGTAGCTTGCACTGTTCTGAAAGATCTTTGGCATTCAGCTTTGAGACTTTACTGTATTTAGCAAACAGCAAAGATTTATAAAAAGATGAACTTTGTTATTTCTGTAAGTAAAGAAAAGATTTTATGGCAGCCAAACATGTACATTTAATCTGGAATCTGCAAGTTAAACTGTGATCCTTGGGATTTTGAATCTGAATTGCTAACAGGGAAGAAAGAAAGCTGTTTAAACTATTTTAATTCAGTGAATTAAACATACATCTCTGGGACTACACAGACTGCAAGACTCTACTGAGAAATTACTATGTCTACTCAGGCACATTAAATTCACTTAAATGTGGTATAACCTAACCAGCAACCTGCCAATTGGGATGCAACAGGAGGAACTAAAGGGGGAACCTAAACCAGCAAGCTTTGTACTAGCAATTACATTTGTTCCCTGCTCCTTGCCATCAGGTTTGGGATCTTGCCCTTGGTGCAAATGGCTGGAGGTTGCCATCGAAGCCTCTCCCGTGTGTCATTAGCATTCCCCTCCCGTGCCAGCTCCAGAGGGGTAATATCAGCACTTGGAAAAACCTCCATTTGAATTTGCAATCTGAGCCAATTTGTGTTCCTTTTGGAGTGAACTATAGAAAAGATATTAAATGTCAAGTTGCCAAAAACATAACCTCTGCCTATAAACACAATGGAGACAGTCAAACATTCTGCAGGGAAATGTCAATTCAAATTTAAATCTTAATATAAATTTGGGATTTGCAAATATTTTAAGACATACATTTTCCCAGGGAAGTCATAAGGGAAGACAAATATTTGTGCCTCAGTTTCTCTGTTGGAAATGTAAATATTGCCTCTGCCTGCCTGTGTAACCCACAGATCTTGAGCCACACAGACTCAGAGCTTGTTGTTCCAGGTTAAATGGTTTCTCAACACCAGGACAGCTGGAAGCCAGGCATCTTTGGAGGGATGGCTTGGATTAAAGGCTGGAGATGAAGCTCTGTGCTTTCATAAAGTCATCCTGATGTACAGGATCAAATCCAAGCTTGGTTTTGGAGGGCAAGGAGAAGTGGAAGCTTCAGGCACCTACAGAACTTGAAGGAAATGTGACTCAGATAAAGGTAAGACAGGAATGATCCTTCTTGCATGTTAGTAGGACTTCACAAGCATTAAATGAATAGATCATTGTTGTGAAACAGATGAATCTGTCATACAGGTAGGTGTACCAATGGAGGCTGGTCCTCCTTCAGGAGGGGGAAAAACCCTTTGGGGCTTTGGGGTTTTTTAATGTTTGGCTGCCATCATGTGGTTGGCTTTGTTCCTTAACTTCCAATTTTAAAATATTTTCAAGGTGGGGTTTTTTTCTTCTGAAATAATTTGCAGGGTTTTTTTTTCTTTTCTTCCCCCCCCCCCCCCCCCCCCCCCCCCCTCCCCCCCTTTTTTTTTCCGTGTTTTCTGTCCTTGCTTCTCGTTGTTCTCTGCTTTTGTCTTACTGCACAAGCAATTTCCAATAAATCCTACAAGGAAAAGGTGGAAAAAAACAAGTTATCAAAATTGCCAAACATACCTTTGTGAGAGATCCACAAAAGGGGTTGGATTTGGGAAATAACTTTAAATCAAGATGTTTTGGGCTGAAAATGTTGAACATTGATCTTGGATTTTCCAAAATAAAGCATTTATATCTAAAAATATCTAAATATAAGCAATTCCCATCAGGAGATGCTTAGCAGGTGAACTGCCTTGACCAGTTTCTGTGCAGGTTGGCTATGGCTGTAGTGACTGGAAAGCCACATTTCTCCAGTACAATCCAAGTCCATTTGTAAACAGATCTTGGAATAGAAAATATTTATTAATATCAATTAATATTAATTTTAAATTATTACTATTATTTTATAATTAATATAAAAATAAATAAAAAAATAAAGCTGTCACTTTTTTTCTTCAGCAAGATACAACCACAACTCCAGACCACAGGGACATAGAGAGGGGTGAGACACCTAAGATGTCTGCATGGATTGTTCTAATAGCTACAACTCTGCACCTGAGTGTGGAAATCTGCCTCAATTTTGATCTTGCTGCGTGCATCACTTTCCTGGCCAGGACAGTTGGTCAGCCTTAGGGTAGGACAGATAAGATGCTTCACAAATCAAGCTTGTAAAAGCTACTGACTTTAGGAAAAGAGGAGGGGACTGAAAATCTCAGGAACAGACCACCTGAAATCAACAGAAGAGATTCCTTCCAGACCAGGGAGAATATATTAAGTAGTGTAACTATTAAGAGGTTGGATTTACTTTCATTAGCTGAATTCACCAAGTATTTGAAAAAACAAAACAAAGCAAAAAAGAATCAGACCTTTTCCTATCACTTTTCCTCTAGGAAAATTACTGTTTCTTGTAGGCAATGTTCTCAGAGAAGTAGAAAACCCCAAGAGTGCTTAGTCCGCCCCTCTGCCGTCAGGTCCGGCGGCACTGGGGGGGATGGGCCAGCAGTGACACCCCCCCCCGGCACCGCCCCCTCGGTCCCGACCCCGCCCACCAACCGTAGACTCCGCCCCCAAACCGTAGACCCTGTCCCCACACCACAGGCCCCGCCTCCGAGCCATAGGCCCCGCCCACGACGCACAGACCCCGCCCCCAAACCGTAGACCCCGCCCCCAAACCGTAGGCACCGCCCCCTGTAATTAACAGTGAGATAAATAAAATTATTTTACTCATATCTTATCCCTTCAAATATATTTTTAGCATATCCCTGAATCAACGCCGCTTTATCAAGCCCGTTTATTATCTGACGAGCGTGAAAGTAATCGGTCTTACTGCCGTTGATGTAATCAGATAACTTCTTTCCTGTAAACCATCCTTCTGTCATTCCGAGAAAGAGAATTGGCACTGCATATTCAAGTTTCATTACCAAGAAAAAAAGCAACCTGTTGGAAACTCTCCCTCAAATGGCTTTGATCTTCAGGATGGCAGAATTCTAAGATATCCTTCCCCAGAAGATCCTAGAATAAAACACAAGGCTGTGTAAAAAACCCAGACCACAACACAAATCCACAGGCAGATCTGCAAATAGTCCTCATAGATTTACCACCCTTAATGGGACTACTCAGTTCATCAGGGATGAATCAGACAAACAAGTTTGCAGGCAAGATCTGACCTCAGGATAAATAAGATGATGTTTGTAAGAAGTACTGCTGTTAAAGACCATGGACTTCTTGCACTTACTGTTTTTTAGTGTGGGCTTCTGACTGAGCCACTTGCTGTAAAAGAAACTCTGACAATACATAGATTTGTTGGTGCCATAGAACATGTTGGTGCTTTTTTATACTGTGGCTCATGAAAGGTATGGGCTGGACATAGAGATTCTGTTAATCTCTTAAGGACTGCAGAAGTTCCCGTGACCTGTGT
Organism: Actenoides hombroni; assembly: GCA_024336885.1. NCBI lineage: Eukaryota > Metazoa > Chordata > Aves > Coraciiformes > Alcedinidae > Actenoides > Actenoides hombroni. Next base: position 90,215 of record WUAM01007343.1, on the reverse strand, counting down.
GGTGTGAGAGCTCTTTGTGCTGGGCTTGTTCTGTAGCCTCCTTTTGTGTTCAGCCCTTTGTATGTGGAGTGAAAGCTAGAAAACCTCCCAGGATTCAGCTGGGGATCAGAACACTTACCCTTTTTGTTACCACAACAGGATTTCAGCCTCTCCTCTTCTAAAGCCAATATATAAATCTGCTTTTGATGCCACCTGTCCATGTTAGAGGAAGCCTAAGTATATACAGCTCATAAAGAATAATGAGAACAGAACTTGTACAAAATTACTATTAAAATTCAAATAGAGTTTTATCTTTAATTCACTTTGATTATCTCTGGAAGTCAATTCATCCAGGTGCATTCTAACCTGCATTCAAGAAAACCAAGATACGTGGTTTTATTATACCAAATTATATCTATAACCAAGGTATAATTAGTACTGTAGCAGAACATAATTTGTTTTATGAGGCTCAAATACAGGAGAAGTGAAGCCCTCCCCAATGAAAAGTAATTTGCAGTCATGTTTTATCATTGCTTACAGCTCACAGCAGCAGAGTGGTGTGGAGGAGAAGGGCTGAGGACAGGCTCTTACCTTCGGGCTCGCTGTCGGATGCACTGCTGTAGTTGGCCAATGAAGTCAGGGCAGATGTGACCTGCTTGGGAACAACAGTCAATCCCAGCTTCTCATCTTCCTCCTTGTCAAACAAATAAGTCCCACAAGGATGGATTTGTTCCAAGCCTGTAAGAATGGTAAGAAAAAGTAACCTTGTCCGATACCTCAAGTTGAGGACAGAATTTTACTTTTACCGACAATTCCTCTTTTACCGCATTGAATGTCGAGGATAACGTGTTGACGATACTTTGCGCCGCCGCTGTGTTGTTTAGGAAAGTTGTCTCAAAATCATAAACCCGCGATCCATACTTCCATGCCGTGCTCCATTAAAAAATTAGTAGATCTAGTACTTGAAGCTATGGTCTAGTGGTTAGAGAGATGTTAGGGTAAAGTTTGGAGTTGATAATCCTAGTGGTCCTTTCCAACCATAATTATTCTATGATACAGCACTCATATCCATTTAATACAGCCCTTTTATATATATATATATATATATAATTTTAGAAAAAAACCCACACCTTTTCTGAATAGCATTTATAAAACTTATTACAGTGGTAGCGCCCCCTTCACTTTTATGCTTCTCCAAAATCTATTACCAGCCCAACTTTCAAGTCTCACAAATACAATTATTCCATCTGGAATCTCCAAATTGCATTATTTTTTTATGGTCTGCCTTTCTGCACCCCTGTCTCTTGATTTACAGCATGTCATGTCAGAGAAAAAACTCCATTCCTTCACATTTAAGCTACAATAGCCCATGTCTGAGTGATCTGAAGGCAGGCAGCTGCTTTTGAAACATGTTTTCCAGGTGTTTCTTCAAGCAGATTACCCACAAAATACCTGATAAGATTTTGTTGTAAAAGCATTATAAAAAAAACCATATTAAAAAAAAAAAAAAAAAAAAAAGAAAAAGAAAAAGAAAAAGTGTTACAACTATTTAATTTATTAAAATCTAGTCCCAAACCAAATTCCCAAAGGGGAAAAATACTCAGCAAATAAACTTCTGGAATTGATAGTCCCGTGCCAGCATAAAAAAAAAACCAGGTTTCCGATGGACTCCATAGAGTTTAGAAATTCTTGTTCTCTTGTTATATATGTCCAAGTCACTGTTACAATTATACTAGCTTAGGAAAGTGTTGGGACTTTTTGTTTGGGTTTGTATTTTATTTTTCTATGAGAATGGACCACTTGTTTGTTAAATAGGGAGAGAGAAGAGTATGGGATGTACTCACAAAATAATGAGTGGGTCTACTTTCACAAAGAAATCCCAAATATTCCTAATCTCTGTCAGGCCTTCTCATTTATCCAGGCATCAGCTTTAGAGGGATGGATAAATGAGAAGTACATGGATGGGCTGCCAGGCCACAAAAGGCACAAGTGGCAGGGACAAATACAAGCAATTAATAACAGGGGTGTGGTTAATTGGTTTACAGCCTCTTTATAAATGGGCTTGCAACTTCCTCAGTCATGAGTGATGCCTGATGCAGCCTCCAGCACTAACTTTCACATCTTTCTAATAATTTTTCATTGTCTTCTGATAAATACTACTTTAACAAGTATACAAATATTTTAATATCTAAATATTAATTTCTGCATTTTGAATTAATCAGATATACTATAGCTAAGTGTAGTAGTAAACACTATTTTTATCTAATATCTAATTTACATTATTTGACATTTGTATAAACCAGCAAAGTATTAACAATCACTTCCAGCTGTCTTTTAGTTTGAGGAAGCTACTTCTACTTAGGATAAAGTGTCAAGGAACAAATTAATTTTATTTAAATTCATGGCAGTCTGTATACTTCAAATACTACAGGCATGTCTGAACAATGCAACATACTGCTATGTTATAGATGCATGATACTATTCTAACTGACTGCCATGAAAACATAGCAATTACTCCAGAAAACCACTGCATTTAGCTAGGCAGCTTCTGGATCAGGATTTAAGTTCTTTATAACTTGAGATGTAACATTTCTATTGAGTTTTTATAATATACACTTCCAACAATGCTGTGTGCTACTAAGTCAGTACCATATCACTTTTCTATGTATCACTTCTAATTCTGAATTCAAACCCACAAAACCAACAAAGTCACTAACCTTAGGAAGCACTTTATCATTCACTATCTGAATGTAGAAGAGCTTTGTGTTTGTACTGCTCCCAGAAATAATCATGTCAGGGTTCTGAATACCTGGGCACTTCGAAATCATCTTCCACAAAAATAACCCTTAGCACCTTCAGCATCAGCTGCTACTGTAGTAAACAGGAATGACAGGCACCACATTCCATGATGGAGCAAACCCAAACAGAGGAAATCCCTTTCCTCATCAGCAGTTTAACACCCTTTTTGGCACATGAAGAGGAGTGGGTGCAAATATTAACAATGCTGTCTCATGTCCATGATTGATGAACCCATCTGAAAAACCATTCCCAAGAACTATGATTTTGCCTTGTGATGATCTGAAAGCAGAAACTGTTTTTATGCTAGTACTGTTCCTGCACGCTCGTGTTAGCATTGTTGTTGCAACTTTTTGGTCTGTTTTTTTTTAGTTGTGCTTCCTTTTTCTCCTGACAACTTAGGTGCAAAATGTACTGGATAGAGGTTGCTTTGAGATTTTAAACTTACTTTTTGTGAAGCTTGATGGGTAGTAGAGGAGAACAACTGTCTATTGTAATAATCAGTTTACAATGGCAGAGAGATTTCCAGGAGCCAGATTATTCCCTCTTCTTGCTACTGTCCTGCTTCAAGAGTGTATGTTAAAATACTTCACTAGTGGTTTATTCTTTCTGGTGATAGAGTAGCTGTGCTCTGGAGGAGGATAGAAAGACATCAGCATAAGTGCCTCGTATTATTTCTAACTTGGATTATACAGGGACCGTGAAAAAACTTGTACATTTTGCTGGTTAGTTATCCACAGTAATTTTTTAGGAGTGACTGAATTAGTTTGCCTTAGTTTTGGACCTACATAAAAATTATGATGCATGAGATTTGGAAATTTCAAATTATTTGTCTCCTGTTGTTCAGTTTATTGAGAAGTGGAGCAGAGATAAGTCTGGTTATTTGGCAGAAAGATGAGAGGGGAATTCACGTAGAGAAAAATATTGTCTCAGTCTCATTGCTGCTCTGGTCCCTCTATAAAAGAAATAGCAGATCATTCCCTATATTTCAAAACATCATTTTCAGCTAAATCTCACTCTAAACAGGGCAAGATGGACACAGTGCAGAAGAAAAAGGAAATTACAGGAAGGGAAGAACTTAAGCTATCTCAACAGCTTTATAGAATTGGAATCAAAATATGAAAGCTGTCTATATCAGTTTTGACAACATGGCTTTCAGAAAAGGGCAGTGTGAAATATATGGGAATCCTCTGCTCAGTTGCAGATGTCCCTGCTTGCTGCAGGGAAGTTGGACTGGATGACCCTGAAAGGTCCTTCCCCACCCAGCCTGTTCTGATGTCATTGATATAAAAGCAGTGCACAGCCCAATGAAACTTACTGGCTGATGTCTTATCAGTGGAAACTGTTGCTCAGTGTAAGCAGGTTTTTTTTTTTGGATGAGGGGTTAGTGTATGAGTGAAAAAAGTTAAATTTGCACAGTTCTGCTGTTAATGATATCAGTTCAGTGACACTTCTTCTGCAATAAGTTTCAATTGTTTATGACGCTGCAATTCTTTGTGGCAGTACAGTATGTTACGTTTACCCCTTTGTTTCATGAGGACTTATTTCTCACATCTATGTTCTAACTGGAAAGATCTGATTCTCATTTATTCACCAGTTTCTTGGTCAAAGATAGTGCTTAAGAATTTACAAAAAAGATAACTTTTTTTTTTTTTTTTTTGTAGCCAGTGGTTTGCAGACTGTAGGAAGCAGGGTTTTGACTGCCCATCTGCTCTCCACTTTACAGCTCCAGCTGTGTTAGCTGGCTTGAGGAGGAGCTGCAGCTGTGCCATGAATCTAGACTGTGTAGGGTGGGGTATCTATGGCAAAGAGAAGAACTAGTGGAAAAAAAAAATCAAGTGGACATGTTTTAGGTTTAAGATGTCATTTCAAATCCTGCTCTCTATGATTCAATGCTGGCAGCGATTAAAATTTAATTATTGCCCTCCCCCAGCATCTCAGTCTCAGGATGCATCTCTTGCATATCTGAGGCTCTTCTGAGGCTTTTTCTTGGATCATGTATTCGAGGCCAGAGATTTGGGATATGTTTAGGTTTCTCCTGTCTGCAAATGACTATGCCAGCTGGAAATACAACACTGGGATGGTAGGCGTACAATGGTTAAAGTGTTTACAAGGAGTTATGAGAACTATGGATGAAAGTGCCTGCTGACTGGAATGCTCCTTTTATTGTATACCAAAACTCTGAATTCCCTCTTGGTGGTCTTCCAATGCAGGGTTAATAATAATAATAATAATAATAATAAATACTGACATCAAGTATCCTTTCTACTTAGAAATCTTTGACAGGTTTGTGTAATCTCTTGCTGAAGCTATTACTGGAATGCCTTATAGATCAAAAATCATTAATTAAACATCAATTCCCTTAAAACATCAGAAGTTTTAAATAATTGTTGCCTGGATTTTGTATTTTAAAGAGAAGAATGTCTTGGAAGGTCAGGTTTAACTAATGTTGTCTAACAAGGGAGATACAATGATTAGTAATACATAGTCCTGCTTTTGTCTTTGGAAGGTGTATCTGTAAAGCAAAGTTTACCTTAGAGACAATGTAATGGAGGGCGCCTTTGGAAAGCTGGGTGTAGCTTTTTACTTGGTCGTTGTTTATGCAAGTATTTTTTAAAGCCACTGCTGCTCTGGTCTAACTGAACAAGTCAAAATGATCCTTTCTCTGGCTGGATCTGGCCCTGAATGAGATCACAATTGTAAACATATTAGTAAACGCACTCTAATAAAATGCACTTCTTTATTAGAAGTTACTTAGTCATTAATTCATAGAATCATAGAATCGTTTGGTTGGAAGAGACCTTTAAGATCATCAAGTCCAAGTGTTCGCCCTGTCAATCAAGATGATGTAATGATACCAAAGAAAGTAGTATTTTCAGATGGATGATTGAAATAGAATATTACCTTGGCTCTCTCTGTTGGTAATAAGAGAAAGTTACCTTATGTGTGAAGAAGCTGCACTGTTTAATTCCTAGTAGCTCCTTAATATTTTGTCCCAAGCACAACAGAAGTTTCTTCTCAAATGGACAGTATAAAGATCAACAAGATAGTCCCTTAGAAATGCCCAAAAGCCACAGTTACTGTGGCCATTCCCATCCATGTGTGCCTGCATTAACTTTTTATCTGTGTAAGTGATCATTGCTAGGCATAAAAATGTCAGGAGAAACAAATCGAGCTGTATTTCTTACTATCAGTTTTTATTGTGTTTATAGAGTTCTTGGCTCTTTACAGATGTATTAGAAGACAACTTTTCTTCCGATTACCACTAAAGAAGCTGTAGTTAACCTAACACTTCGGATGAAAACTTTTAATTAATGTAGTTAAAGCAATTGTATATGTAGTACAATATAAGTGTTCAATAATAGATCCTTTGTGATACTTAGATATGAGTTTGAGGCACAGTTGCAGTTAACCATTAGAGTGTTCTGTTTCTAAATCATAACATGTCTCCTGAAAGATCATTTCATTGCTGTTCATGAATTTTCTGATGAAGATATATTTAATGTGAAAAAAATGATAAATATCTTTGAATATGACAGGAAATATCCTATGGAGAGAGGATTTGGCAAACTTTCCAGTGCTGATGGTAGGACATCAGCACTGGCTCTTTGTGCCTTAAGTATATTTGAAGTGTAAGAAAGAGAGGAGCCTTTTACAGAACTGTGATAAGGTTCTCTTCCCTGAGGAGTATATATTTTCTTAGCTGATGTGAGACAGCACAGGAGTTCCCAACTGTCCCCTTCATGGATTTAAAACAGGCACACACACACCTGGTGTGCAGAGGCAGTTCATCAATAGTACCCAGTTGATCAATCCAGATGTTTTGTTAAGCAATGGGTAAAGCAACTTCTGAGCAATTCCTGCCACCATGGGGATGGCACAGATGCAGGGCTGCTAGCCATTTCAGAGGACATCATATAAGGACTGACTAAAACACATACATTGCTCACAGAATTGTGAAATAAGGCCACCTCCAGATACACAGGGGTGGCTTTTGCTCTCTTTAGTGCTTCACATACCTGAAAATTACAAGCAGGATCCAAGCCTCAGTGAAATAACCAAGCAGTAGAATTCAAGAGAGAGAGCAACACAAAACAAATGTAACCTTTCTCCAAAACTGAAAACAAATGTTTATGTCTAAGGTTTGAAGCAGCTCCATTCACACTTGTTTATTTCTGATGTGGAACTTCCCGAAGCAGAACAAACTAACAGTGTTTCCAGTCTAAAGGAAAATAAGAAGGGAAAAACACGCCACTCTTATGTTTCTGCTGTCATCCCTACATGTTGAAACGGTAGCTCAAAAATTGATTAGTACTGCTTTCTGTAATTCCTCTGGTTTTGTAAGCAGTTGTGAAACCAGACGACTGTCAAATCTGATTTTGTAACTGGCTGTCTGACAAACTCTGTGTTAGAGGCAAGAAATGGAGGAAAAATGGAAAACCATGGTGAAGAGCAGCAGATACATTCAGTCAGATCACCCAGGACCTTGTAGTAATCAGGTCTTAGCAAAGGAAAATTTAAGTTAAATGAATATTGTGAAATTTGCAATAAAGTAACAAAAAATGGCATACTGAAAACAAACCCAAGTACTGATTTGATTCAAGTGAATGAATAACAGTTGAGGCATATTGTGCATCTTTTGTAGAATGAGAAGACCATGTCAGATGGCAGCAGCTCCACTCCTGAGCACACACACCATCTCTTGTGAAGTGACTACCTAAAACAGTTTCTCTTAAATATTTTGATTCTTTATTTGAAATACAGCAGGATGATCTGCTCACACCACTAAGGATAATGAAATTTGTTTCAAATTTATAGAAAATGTAGGTAGCAAGAAACATCTTTTTGAAATGAATCATTTTAAATGTGTAGACTAAATTAATCTGCACTGAAAATGAAATTTTATTTGCCATACCATGGCCATGTTAAAGTCATGTGGGTTGAAAAAGGACAGGAAAGCATCCTCACTATGAATAAAGATAGCAGCATGTACAGGAGGGAGCAGATAAATACCAAAGCAGTGCAGTGATGGATGTTCACAGAAGGCAGTGGCAATAGATCATAAGTTTCCATTAGAACTATGTGTTGCTTTTGTTTCCTTGCTGAATGCTTTATGGAAAGGTGCTGTCCTACCAGTGACTTGTTTCCAGCTCTGTAATGTCCTGAGGGCTCATGCTTTGTGTATCAGCTAAAAGGAAAGGAAAATACACATCAGGTTACATGAGATCTTCACCTAGTAGCTCACTACCTTCCAAATTTGTCACATGTTATAGTACATAGTGTTCAAAGAAAGAGAAACAATGGAAAGTCCAGCAGACAATCAAGAACCCTGGCTCTGACAGCCAAAACCAATACTGTATGTGCTTAGGGATATTTCTAAAGTTGTTGGTCATCACATCACACTCCTGGTGTTTCACAACTTAAGCCAATTTCAATGCAAGTTTTAAGCAAGTGATTTCTAAATGGTGTCAGGAGGAGTTTTAGTCTGTGTCCAACAGATCTGTACTGGGCAATTAAAGCTTCCTACATGCAAAAGAGGAGCTGATTGACTTTACAATTGCTCAGTCATTAGCAGACACACTTTCTTCTTTATACCCCACACCAATTTTCCTCTTACACATCTGTGATTGGAGATGAAACTCGAAAGAATTTGCTCATTCGACTTCCAAGAGTGGCTTCAGGTCTCCATTCTGGTATATTTTCCAGTGACACGTGAGGTTTTTATTTCAGTTTATGTTATCCCATTCTAAAAGTTAAGTTTGTGATAAGAAACTGCAAAAAGGAGTTTCTTTAGAGATGGTGCAGATCCCAGGTGACTGTGTTGGAGTGATTTGGGAAAATCTCACTTCCAGCAGAAAGCAGCTTTGGCACATCCCTGCCAAATCCTGAGGGCACAAGCTTCACTGTTTCCTTGTTAAGAACTTCTTGACAATGATTTTTATCCCCTTGTTCTCACATAATCCTTTGGTAAACAGTCATATGTCCCCCCCTACTTATTAATATGTGCAAATATACATAGCCCTATACATTTGACATGAATACCATGCAAGCTGAGCAAATAGAACATTTTTAGTATGTTTTTTTTAGTGCGTTGACCTTCATTGATGTTTTTGCAATGTAAATCTCATTGAGCTGCTGGCTAAAGCCTGAACTGAACCCCTGCAGAGCAGCCACTCTTCTGCTCCCAGTGATGACAAGATTCATACACAGAGGATTTAAACAGCACATTCACTGCATATTTGTGAAGCATTTACTTCCTAAGCATATATTGACAGAATGATCTTAAATCTATATTGATTTATAACTGATTTTGTGTGTTTGCCTCCCTGACTCAATCCATCAGAGCTTTATTCTTATTATGAAATAGTCAGCTGGAGGAGGACATAATGCTTCAGAGGCCAGGAATCTCAGTTTGTTTAGAGGGCTTGAGTCAGAGGGTTGGATCTTATTCTAGATAAGATAGGGAAATTCCACTGCTTCAGGCTTTCTGGCTTTAGGGTTTGTTGGGTTTTTTTTTCCCCCTGCTCCTGGGGGAAGGGAAGAGAAACTTCATTTTCTGATGAAGTTCACGTGCAGTCTTTGACCCAAGTCACAGGCTGGCCACCTCCTATAAAACTGTAATCACCTCTGAAGCTTTTCTCATCATACTCAAGTGCTTCACAAGTACTCATCCATTCATGTCAAAATACATTCAGCAATGCTGTGATAGCCCTTCTTAAAAAATGAAGAAACTGGGAGATATGTTACATGTGTTAACATACAACAGCATACAATATTCAACATATTTGACTACATCGTCTTTATCTTCCTCATGCATTATGTACTGTAACAGAAGTTGAGGGTCCTTCCAGCCTGGTATTGTATGATTCTATGATAGATTGTAAAGAGCATTTCTGAACAGTTATGACAGCCCTTGTGAGCAATTAACATTCATATATGTGTGTTCATGTTGGTTTTCACAACGATTTTTGTCTCAAAGTATTAATGGGCATGCAAATTTTGTATCATTTTTGTTCTGGAGTTATTTTTTAGACACATATAGTTAAAACAGTACAGCCCTGGACAGGAAACAAAACAAGGTTTTTCCCCACTTATGAGCTGTCTCTGACCCACCACTATTTTCAAGCACAGTCCTTATGTGTCTGCTGTGAAAGCTGAGTGAAGGAATCTGCCCTTTAGCTCTGCTGGGGCATCACTGCTAACACAGCTGCTGTCACCCCTTAGCTGGGAGCCTTGAGAGTCAATACATTTGGGCAAATGTGGGTTTTTTGTGTTTTAGTCATAGCTGCTGTCCTGCATAGCATCACAAAACTGGCATAAAGAGATCCTGGGAAAGAGATCATAGTTCACCACTCACAGTGGCCCCCATATTACAGTGTAAAGCTCCCTCAGCTGTTCCTATTTAATTATTTGTGATTCATAGCCCAAACCACAAATCCCCACTCCACTCCCTTTTCTTTGGAGGATTAGACCTTTCATCTGGTGATTGCAGGGATCTGGTACATCTTTCCATCAATCAAGCAAAGACAGTTTAATTTTGATTCCTTCCTGGGAGGGTGACAGAGGACAGGGCCAGGATGACCAGAGGTTATGGAAGCCCCTTTGGAGACTTTCTAAACCTGCCTGGATGTTTTCCTGTGCAACCTGCTCTAGATGAAGCTGATGTGGCAGGGGGTTGAACTAGATGATCTCCAGAGGTCCCTTCCAAGCCCTACCATTCTATGACTTATTATGTAGAGGAAGTAGACAGAAAGCAGAAAGATCAGACAGTAAGCAAACTGGAGAATGTATACAATTATTTATTTTTATATATGTACTTTATATCTCAGGTATATTTTAACAACATGAGCCGATCTCAAGTAATTTTTGTGTTTGTATTAAGTGTCATGTACTGTAGAAATATATAATTACACAGCTGTCTGTGCTGGCTGTGACATCATTGTGCCCACTAGTTTATCTGTTTGGATTGTCTGAATATTCATCAGGCTGTGTATGAAATTGAAAGGAGAACTTTCCCCAGAAGAAGGATTTTACAAGTGGTTTATTCTGAGTTATAGCTTTGTAACTATGACAGTGGTCCATTACAGTAATTTCTGGGCACATGAAGGAGAACTACACATTGGCAGAATAATTGAAGTTTAGAGGGCACTTCTAGACCAACTTCACTGCTTAGACAAGTTCATCTAGAGCAGGTCAACAAGGCTGTGGCCAGCCACATTTTCTCCACAGACTGGAGATAATCAACATTCTTTGTAAAGGAATAAAGATGAGAGATTTGTTCAGCTACTGAAGTTGTACTGGGCTTTTCTATTTTGCTATAAATGCTATTTATAAAATCTGACATGTGGGAAGTAATGCACTATAAATCATTCAAATGTGACAAATTGGTTTTCTTTGCTGGGGGAGGAAGTAATGATCCTCATCCAGTCAGCTCTGAGTTTGTAATTTGGGGAATAAGCCTGTGGTATACCCTAGTTTCCTGCTTTTCATTCCTTTAAATTTTTGGTTAATGAAGCAGAGCTGGGAGAAGGGAGCAGCTTTGCTGTACATCTCATGGATCCCCATGCCACACAGATCAGAGCCCCAAATGACAGCACTGCTATTTCCTCCATCTCCCAAAATTCCTTTTGCAACTGGTGCAAGCAATGCTTGATTGGCATTTTACACCAAATCTAACTAAATAGAATCAGAATGGTTTGGAAGGGATCTTAAACAAGTTCCTACTTCCCCTCACACTTAGGAGAGTGGTGAAAACATCTCTTCTGCTGCTCTGCCAGCCCCTCGAGCTCTGCCCCTGTGTTCACTAACAGAAAGTGCAAAGCAGCCATGTGTCACTTTCACTCTGGCTCTTCCCATTAAGTCCTTAAGTTCATTAGTGCACTCTGATCCCTGTGTGCCAATGAAACTTCAGCCAGCTTTGCCTCTGTCCCTGGTGCCAGCTGTTGCAGGGAATTAGAAAAGCCAAAGCCATGGCAAAACAGCTACAATAGCTGTGTTCAAGTAATGACACAGACTAAATTATGGTCACTATAATCACAGAATGGTGACAGGTACTCCATGATCTCTTTGCTGACCTCATGCAGCATTAAGGACCTCATTTTATAACAAAACTTTTAAGTTATGCCACAGAATTCTAAAGCCTGCCATCAGAACAAGCAGAGAACTTTGTTTTGGTGATGCTGTGGAAACCAATTTAGGCTCAGAATCTGTTCCAAAAATGCACAAACCACATTTTGTATTGTCTTTTTATGAAACCTTATGCATATCTGCAAGGGCAAAAGATGGTATTGTGTTTTTAACATAGAAAAAAGGAAAGTATGATTTAAAACAACCTAAATTCTGCCTAGAATAGACATAACAGATATTTTTTGTTCCATGTTTAGAGATTGAATTTTCAAATGGCAAGTTATCCTGCTGATTAAAGCTTAAGCAAACTGATTTTACTATCAATTTACTGAAGTAGCAGCCTCAAGGGATTTTCAACCCTGCCCAACTTTGATATAACGAAACTTTTTCTAAATTACCATTCTTTTAACCAGTTTTACCTTGCTACTTAAAAATGTGATTCATTTAAAGTGAACACTGAAAAAATTTCCACTGTGTATTAAAGCTTATCTTCCACACCGACCCCCCATAATTATGATAGCCTTGGTTGATCCTTACAGGTTTAAAACCCATCAGAGACCTGACTCATGACTAAACCTGATCTTAAAACACTCCTCCAGTGATTCCCCTTTCAGATAACTTACTGAATCACAGCTGTGGCCACTGCAGGGTCTGATGCATTGCGGAGTAGGACAGTGTGACTCAGCTCAGGGTTAGCTGGAGTTTACAAGACTAGATTGAATTTACTGTCACTGGGAGGGCAAGTTTTGTTGGGAACAGTTTTGAAACCCATAAAATAGTGGCTAAAAGACTCATCTAACGACCACAAGCTGCTGCAATGACAACTTTTAGTAAGGATGGCAAGAAAGGCAAAGAGAAAAAATAAAGAAAAAAAAACAACAGGGGGCAAACCACAGACTTGAAGCCTCTTAGTTCCTGCTGATAAATCCTAGTGACTATACACAGGCTATAGATTGTGTATAATTGACAGTTTTATTCTCAGCGTTTCTGAGCTTAGGGACGGGCAACCCCTGCCACCACTGCTGCCATGAGCTGGAACGCTGTGAGTGACATGACTTCAGCAATGCAAATGTGCTGCAAGAGCTGGGGCCTCTTCCTCCTCAGCAGTGGATAACACTCATCTCACTAGCAACTAGAGGTAATTTACAGGGTATTGCATCTTTCTGGTCCCTTGTAATTCAGCTTCACAACAGAAGCACATATGTGATCAGGAGGATTGTTTTCTTTCCATTAGCTATAGTAATTGAGTTTGCACATGAAAACTGTTTTCTTAAGGTAAAATTACAGAAGCAGTGCTTACCAATAGGTCTGTTTTAATTTTACTCTTAAATTAAAAAATGCATGTACTTTCAGCTGATAATAAGAGATGTAATTGATTTCTCCCTCCAGATTAGTGCCAGAGTGCAGAAAGAACTTTTTGCAGTGAATCTCTAGTGCTGATATTTATATTAGTAGAAAGAGATCTAATAAGTAGCCGTGCATGTCCAAAGAGAGGCTATTGCAGGTAGCAGAGACTTGACTGCATGTGCCTGCAGTCACAGTTCCATACTGAAATCACACCCCACCAGAGCTAGTTTGAGACAGTTGCACTCCCAGACCCCTTTGATAAGATTCATTGCAGTCTTTCGCTAAAGGTTAGAGTACCTTTAAGTGAATTGAATTAGCTGTTTGAAGGGTTGATATCTAACCCTCGATTAGTGAAATGAACTAGAGGAACCTCCGGCTGTCAAACGGGTTGGAGAAAACTCTCCTTCAAGCGCAGCACGCTCCCTGCCCGCCCCACGCCCCAGACACGCCGCGCACTCACCTCCGCGACGGGACCGCGGCCGGCACAGGAGTAGCGCTCGGCCCAGCGCGAGAGGTGGAGCCGCTAGAGGGCGCCCCAGGCCACCGCCGGCGGGGCCGCGCCAGGCCGAGCTGGGCCCAGGGCCCCGCCTTCAAGTTTCCTCCAAAGACTCCCTCCCTCTGCCATGGCAAGCCGAGTGTATCATGCCAAGGAGATGCTAAACCGCATCCCAGTTGTTTCTCTGTGCACATAGTACTTGTGCCATGCACTTAAAATCCATTAGAACACAGCCCTGCAGTCACAGGGGGTTTGTAACAGAACAGCTCACCTGTAGTACCAGCAAATCCTGCTCCTCTCTCACAACCCAAGAACAGCAAAAACAAGATTCGCAATTTGTGCCCTTCATGTGAACAATATTTCAAACTATTGCAGAGCCACACAGGATGCTGTGGTCTCCTTTTGCAGGCAGATGCTGCCTTGTAAAGTTTCACTGAAACTGAAAGAAGTGCTGTACACAAGAGTTAGCATACAATGTACAGGTGACAATGTCCACGAAATAATAAAAATATATTTTAGAGAAGAAAGAGGTAAGAAAACTGGTAGTACTTAAACACAGAACAGAACTTTCGCAATGACCCATGCATTTCTAGTCCTTAATCACTGGTCAGGGTAAGACCATTTTTTAAGTCCACTTAAAGAATAAATCTGATACATAAAGGGGCTATGTTTTGATATAGTTTTGAAACCAGGCTCGAAATAATCAGTGTTCATTTTGTCTAAGGAAGGCAGTGTATAGACTTCACACTCCAAAATCACGCCAAGCTGTGAGGAGTTTCGTTAACTCTCAAGTCCTATAAAAAGGCATTAAAAAAAAATATCCTGTTGGCAGCCTTCCAGCAAGACTGTGGGGTTGTTTTAAGCTTCCTCTTGTAAGAAATTTTAAACAGTTACTGATTTGTATGTCTTTCTGCTTGCCCCAATTACAGTGATCCAGGCTGTTGCCAGATGGAAGGTGAAGCAGCATCAGCCAGGTTTTGTTGGTGAAGTTGGTGTTTGTCGAGAGCTCTGGGGGATATTGCTGTAGACACAAAACCACATGGCATAAACTGCATCAAAACCCTCCTTGAACCTTTTGTGCTCTTAAGTGAGGAAGTCCTCAAGGAAGTCTGCCAGTTCCAACACAGATTCATATAAATCCTACACCACTGAAAAAAGCATAATGATTAATTTACAACAAATTAAAGCATTTGGTAGGTAGGTGTTGAAATAGTAGTTCTCACACTTGGACCCAATGTATATCAGCTTATAAAAAATGGAAAGGTGTCATACCACCTGGATCTGTTCCTGTGTGACCTGACCTGGGTGATCCTACTCTAGCAGGGGGGATTGGACTTAATGATCTCTGGAGGTCCCTTCCAACCCCTAATGTTCCATAATTCTGTGTTTGTTGCAGGACTGGTTTAGCACTTGGAACAGACCAACAGTGCAAGATGTTGTCACAGTAGCCTCAGGGCGGCTGCTATGTCTCAGTATGGAATAACATGAGCATTACTAAGGTTTCTAGGCTCTGTTTAGCTTGGAATAAATGAGACTGAGGGGGTCTTAGCAATACTTAGGATAGGGACAGGCTCTTCTCAGTGCTGCCCAGTAACAGGACTATGGGCAATGGCCATGAACTGAAAACAGGAGGTTAGCTCTCTTATGTGTCTTGATGAATTTCTCTGAATAATATAGTCTGGTATAAAATGGATTGAGGGAATTGAGTGTAAACACTAATTTTAATTTTGAGGCTAATCTAGCAGTTTAGCAAGATCAAGGATCATCCTGCTCTAGGCAGTATCTAAACCTGGTAATTCCTACCTGGTTGATGGCTGCTGGTCAGCAGAGAGCCTTTGTGTGCCTGCACCAGCACAGTGAGCATTGCTGTTAGTTCCAGTTATTTTCCATGTATAGAAGATAATTGTCTTGTACTCATTACTTTTGTATAGTCCTGCTCTCAAATCTCATTCTTTTACACAGTTAAAGGTGACCAACATTATTACAATTTTTATTTTTCATCTATTTTTAATCCTGTTTCAGCCGAAATCCCTGTAATAGCATTTCACCTAATATCAAATATTTACTTTCATAAAATTCTATATAATGTGTTGTTATCAATACATACTGGAATATGCAAATCTTACAAAAAGATCATCTTTGTGTTTGGGTTTTTTTAACTTTTTTTTTTTTAATTTACTTATCTTTGTGAATAAAATTTCACACATGTTCGCACCTTTTGAAACATTCAGGATTTTTACCCCTCTTTTGCTGTGTTTAATTGTAAAATCTGGAATAATTTCAAGCAGTGAAAAAAACCTTTGTTCTGGTGTCTGTACTTATACTGATGCTCCACAAATGCACCCTTTTTGAATTTCAGCACAAGACTCAAATCTGCTCCTTTTTGCAATCCACAGGTCGTGTGTAGGTCTGCTGACAAAACTATTTTTTTTCTTAAACTACCACCAAAAAAACCTCAAAGACATGCAAATCATTTTCCTGATAAACCCACTTTGTTTCATAAAATAAAGTTTATAACAAAAGCAACCTAGGAATAGATGACAGCCTGGATCATCCTACCACTCAACTTCTGTAACTTATACTTGTTGATGATGGGAATGCAATGGTATAGCTAAAATTTCCACCAGAGTTCACTGGGTTTATCAATTTCTCATAGTCCATATGAGCTCAGCTGGGCAGAGGCTGTGCAACAGGACCTCTGCTTCTTTTCTCTTATTACTGCTACAGAAACAAGTATGTTTGGTTTCTGACGGTTTGTTTTCTCTTGATGCTCTCTGCCTTCCACAATCACTTCACTGTCTTGTGGCATGCAAGGGCTGATTTCATGGCTTGTTCTGTGGTTGTGGAATATCTGCTGTTTCCCAGGATGCCTGTAAGACAAGCTGACAAACCAGCCTGGTGCTTAGCACACCCCACCTTAGGGGGAGGGTCAGACTGAGCTGGAGCTTTAGTAATAGGATTATAACACTAAAATCCCCTGTAACTCCTGAGGTTACTCTTGTGCCCCTGCTGTAATCTGGAGGAGGATGTCTGACATGGCCCCTTCAGCTAGCCATGGTTTTTGGGGGAAGCACCTCACTCTGTTATTGAATGGGGAGATCTTGCCCTAAAGCAGCCAATTCTGTGACAGCATCCCCCATCCCCATGTGGCCAATTTTCAATATATTCTGCTTCTCAAAGATGTGGAGACTGAGATTTCTCTTAAGGTTTGGACAATGACTGAAAGAAAATAAGACTGAGTACTGAGGACAGGTTTTGAAGCTTAAAAGAAAGACAGATCTATCTTCATAAATATGGGATAGAGAAATGGATAGCTCATAATCACATGGAAAAGAATATGATTTAGATTATTTTTAGATATTGTTAGGACTTTATCACCAGATTACGAAGCTTGGGTTTTGTACCTATTTTGTTTTGTGACTGTAACACGAGGTGGTTTATGTCAAATAAAAGCTTCAGGGAATCAAAAAACTATATATCCAAGTGGAGCTAAGTTTTAGGATGCTGTTGTAAGACCTGTTATCATTTTAGTAAGATGAATGTTGATTGGAAAGGAAACCTTATCTGTCTGGCTTTAAAGCAGAGGGTTTACATCATATGAGTCTCTTCTGGTGTGTTGGCCATAAGCAGCTTAAACTTTTCAATAGGAAAAAGGGAAGTGCTAAACTGTTTGGAAGTAGCTATGGATTTAAGGTAAATTAGTTCTTTAATACTGTTTTAAGAATTATTAAATTCTAGGTAATTCAGCCTTTTAGCGATGCTTAGAAGATGTTATTTAAGATCTTATATATATATATATATATATATATGTAAAGTTCCAGTGTACTTACTACCATTTCATAGGTTTTTCCAGCACAGACACACTCCCAGAGATGCTACCTCTTTTTTCAGGGGACCACTGGGCCTGTGCAACTGCTGTCAGATAACAAATGGCCCCTGTTGTATCCTTACAGTTCCACCTGCATAGTCTCACCTCCTCCTTTGCTCTGACATTAAAATCCCCCTGCTCTGTTGGCATGAAATAATTCTCTGTGTTATTTTTTTCCTGTCTCAGTGTGACAACACAGCTCAGTAGGATCAGACAGGAGCAGACCTTCCAACAGTATCCATGCCAGCAGTTCCCTAGAAGGTGCTTAAAAAGCTGATTATCCCTGCTAATGTGTAGAGCTTTGTATCCCCCTTACTGAATTACCATTGAATTTTCTTCCTCTTCTGCAGCACTTGCCATGCTTTGAACTTGATGACTTTGCCCATTAAACGAGCAGGTCTTGATAATCCCCTCCAACCCACTGATCTTCATCTGACAAACCTCTGTCCCAGAACAGAACAGCAAAGCTGGGGAAGGGTCTAGAGAACGTGAGCATCAGCTGAGGGTTGCTTAGACTGAAGAAAAGGAGGCTGATCTCTCTCTCTAAAACTACCTAGAAGGTGGTTGTAGTGGTGGGGTTTGCTCTCTTTCTCCCAAATGACAAAAGACAGGACAAGAGGAAATGCCCTCAAGTTGTGCATCAGGAGGTTTAGGTTAGACACTGTGAAAAATTCCCTCACTGAAAGGGTTATCACAGGTAAATTTTGGAAATCATGTTATGACTATAAAGGTTCTTTTTTTTTCTGTTCCGTTTTGAGGATATTAGGTGAATTGGATTATCTATATTCAGATACTTATTTAGCAGATGTTTCTAAGACTTACTTGTGGTAACTGGTATGAGGAATAATTTGCAATAATCATCTTATTTTAAGTACAGTAATACTGTAATTATTTAAGAAATCTTGATGTGATATATGGTTTCAACCATGGCATTAATTGATTATTTCTAATCACCTTCTCTCTTTCACTAAAAAGTTATATTCATATTTTCTCCAATACTCAGCCTGGCTGAGGTCTAACTAAGATTAGGAAATCTTGAACATTGTTTTAAACAGAGCAGAGAATACTGTAGCCAACCTACAGGATTAACTTTGGTCTTTTTAGTCCCGATTATGTGCATTAATCATAACATTATCACTATTCTTACCAGCACTTTCTCAGAAAAGATACAGGGTAAGAACATCTCTGAAACCTCAATATATTCTGATATAATGTAAGGATTTGGTTACAAGCTTGCAAATTAATTACATTATTTGAATTTGGGGCTAGTTGAAGTCTTGGTGATGTGATAAAACACTATTTTTATCTGCTCTGTGGAAGCATTTATGGCATCCTAGCCTGCATTAGGAACAGTGTGGCCAGCAGGGCAGGGAGGTCATTCTGCCCCTGTACTCAGCAGCCAGGGGCTGCGCTCTCACCGCCCCGGGCCCCTCCTCGGGCTTCTCCTGCTTCCCACCCGGCTCGGGAAGGAAAACGACCGGGAAGAGGCCGCCGGCCGGGAGCGGGGCACGGGCCGACACCGCCCCCGCCCCCAGGAGGACCCGACCCCCGGCCTGGCCCCCTCAACTCCGCGCCGGGCGGCGCCGCCGCCCCCGTTACTCGCGGATAGCCCGGAACGGGGGGCGAGCGGGCCCATGTGTTGGTAGGCATGTTCAGGCATAAATCCCTTTGTTCATTCACCAATTAATGAAGTTAACAAACTCAATTTGTCCCATATAAGTGAAGAAACAGATTTATTAATAGAGATCTTGCTGAAGGAGTTTGCTTCCTTGCTTCTTTGTAAGTTCTGTCTTTCCTGTCTAAAACTGTGAAGATAAACATATACGCTGTATGCATTATAATTTATATTCTGATCACTTGTTCCTCAACTATAAATTAGATGTGAGGCAAGAGAGAATCAAATCATTGAAACATGATGCTATCATAACTGCTGTTGTCTAAATTTTGGAAAATGTATTTCATCCTGGTGAGGCTGAATCCCCCCAAAATTGCACCCTAACTTTTACTGCTTCACAGCACTTTTCCATCTTTTCTTTCTGAAGAGCTTTAAATAAATGTCTGTAGTTCACCATATTTTGGTCACCATGGACTTCATTCTTTCTAAGAGGTACCTACTTTAGGAAATTACTCTCCCTGTACAGTCAGTAAGAGATTCCTTTGGAGAACCAAGGTTTGGCTTCTGCTTGGAGCCTCCATCAATTAGGAAGCACCAGGAGACAAATTTATTAATTCAGGCAATTTAAATTGAAAGCCTGCAATAGATTAGGTGAATCCCACCATCCCCTTTGTTTCAAGCAAAAAAACCCCAACCAACCACCAAACAAAAACAAAGCCCCTCCTACAAGTGAAACTTCTATGCAATCTGATTTTAAAAAAACAAAAAAACAAAAACCCCCTAAAAAACCCAACAAACCCAAACCATCATCAACAGCAACAACAAAACACAAAAAAAAAAAACTCAAGCCAAAATGAAACGACAACAACAACAACAACGACAACAACAACGACAACAACAACAAACCCAAAAAAACCAAAATGAACCAAAAAAAACCCCAAATGAACAAACCCAGTAAAGCACAAGAACCTTTTGGGTTTTTTTAGTGTTAAAAGGTGTTTGGGTTTTTTTTTTCTGTGACAAAAACATTTAATTTTATCAGCACAAGGCTAAGTTGGGCTACTTTGGACTTCACTGTTCCATCTTATTGTCTGATGCAAGCTTTCCTTATCACTGGGGGTATATGCTGTTTTTACAAAAACTGACTTTGTTAACAGTTCAAAGTCAAGGCTTTTCACAGAGTGACTGACTTGAAAGGTGTTGAGGGAAAGATCTGCCTTAGGTGATGGAGTTTAAGACCTTTCAAAAGCAATTCCATGACCTGGGCACCATCGCAGTCCAACAGCACTAGCTGTCTTCTAGCTCTGGAAAGTAAATAGGTAAATAAAAACATCATATGATTGTGAAGTGTTTTCTGTGGAACAGAAGCTGACTTGCCTGCTAGCACCAGCTGGCAAGTGGGAGTAGAGGAATAAAGCAAACAAACAGACAGCTTACAGCAGACAGACTCGCTTGCAGGTCCACACATAAACAAGTCCATCTTAAAGCAGAATTAGGGAAGAGGAAAAGCATAAAACATTTTTTAACCAAATTAATTTTTGGCTTATAACAGTAGCTATTTGTGCCAAAGTACCCTTGCAAATAAAAGGTAGAGTATAAGGTACCTGAAATATCTTCTGTGGGAACATACTTCATGTTCTTCTCCACTAAAATAAGAGGGAAAGAAAAAAAAAGAGAAGGGCAAAAGTAAAAATAAGACAGCCCATGCTTCTCAGAAACAAAAAAAAAAGTCATTCAGCTGCTGAAGTATTATTTGAAGAAAAAAGAAAATTGACTCTGTATTAGGAAAAAGAAAACACTCATTTGTATTCTTGCTAGCCACAAATAACACAAGGTAACCATTAGCAATGATGATATGATTTATCTTGTTGTGTGTTTATTACACTTAGAGTAAAAACGTTTATTGTAGGTCTTGCATTTTTTATGGTTGCTTTTCATACACTATAAACTAACAGAAAGAATGCTATTACATTTTCTAGCTATTCATTTAATATTCACTTAAATAATATTAATTAAATTTCAGAACGAGATGGCAGTATATGAACTTATTCATAATTTTGTGGAAGTTTTGGACACATACTTCAGCAGAGTGGTGAGTGAGACGCTGAAATTTATATGAAATATTTCTTTCAAAGTCTTAATGTTTTTGTATAAATGCATCAAAGCTAAGTTCTAGTGAATATCCATCTAATATATATATGATCAACAGAAATATAACTAATGATTCCAAGCCATATTAATTATTTTCAGATAAGCAATCTCAATGTATCCAAAGAGCATCAAACTGCATAGGATTAACTTACAATTGTGATGATAATTTAAATAAACTTTTAAACAGAAAATGTACGTAAGAACTTTATGCATGGGCCCAATAAGGTTATTAATTTATTGAATGATAGTTTGGGACCTATTTGGACTGTCATTGCTGAGAGTAGCTCAGTATCCTCAGATAGCCACTAAATATGTTTGTTTCCTCTGTCAAGTCAAGGCTTTGATTTCTTCTCCAATCAATGTTTCATATCAAATAACTCTATAATCATGCAATCGGAAACTAGAATGTAGTCCTTTTCCACTCCTACTCCAAGTGACTAGATTAGAGAGCAAATCTTTTTATCAGAGCCTTTTGTGTCAGGACAGGGGTGGTTTTAAACTGGAAGAGAGTAGATTCAGAGTAGATATAAGGAATACATTTTTTATTGCTGAGTCAATAAAAGAGACCCTCGCCCAGGTTGCCCAGATAGGTAGTAGATGCCCCATCCTTGGAAACATTTAAGGTCAGTTTGGTCACAGCTCTGAGCATCCTGATCTAGTTTAAAATGTCTCTGATCATTAGAGGACAAAAGAAAATGGAGGGAATGAAAGAAATAGAAAAAGTGAGAAAGCAAGGAAGGAAGAAGACTAGCTGAGGTCTACTGCTTGTTATGCTTAAAACCGATCATAATTTCCTCACCAGTGTATGCTTTCAGATAGCACTTTAGCAGCATTTTGGCCAGTGTAGGAAGTGAAGGGTACTGATTAAAGCGTGTGTTTGTGTCATTTGATAAATGCTCAAACTGTACACCTAGTTTCTAACGGCCAAAGATAATTTTTTTTTTTCCCCCCAAAAGGAATGACCACAGGCTCTGACAAGGACCATTTTACTGAGTGCTGTCACAGAGGCACCCACAAAGCAAACAGGGGCTGCTATCCAAAACAGTGATATATTACAACTTCAGTGCCCAACACTCCTGAACAAATACAAGTTTGGATGCTTCTCCCTTTTCCTTTTTCAAGGTATTTTCCAGGACAAAATCACTCACTCAACTTCACATAGAGAGGTTTGAAGGGGGGAAATCGTCATTCTCCACAGATTCACACTGGGAACTGGAGCAGGGTGGGAGCTCCTGGCTGTTAATGGTGCCAGAAACCAGATAGTGTTGTGATGGGTCAAGCAGGCAGATTCCCTGGGAAAGAACTTGTACAAAGGTGTCCTTGGGGCTTGCTGGGGCTGTGGACATAGCTGTGGTTTACTGACAGCCTTTTTTGAGCTGGATTTGCTACACCTCCGCCTGGGTTGGGTTTCACAGATGGTTTATTATCTTCCGATTTTCTTACTTCTCTTGTCATTGCCTGTAGCTCTATTTTGGTTTGACTCACCCAGGTGTGCTGCAGGACAGAAGAGAAGTGAAAGCAAAATCCAGATTCATAGCTCGGTTTGGATATCAGCTTCATGCCGTAACAGTCATTTAAGACATTGCCCTTTATGGCTTTCTGTATTTTGTGATTTCTTCTCTTAAAAAAAGTCAAGTGAAACATTTCCAGAAGTGATCACCTGTGTGAGAGTCGAATTGTCAGCGTCTGAGCCAGAGCTTTACAGAGGGAGGTTTTCCCAGTTCCAGGAGGACCTGGTTGGAAATCAAATCCATACATGACACAGAACCTGCATCAGATTGTTACTGACACATAACAGACTTTTAACTACTAGATTTCATTACTTATTGTAGGGTAAAAACAGAGCAGACTGTTACAGCTGTAGGGACTCTGTAGAGATAACTTCATATTTTACACATCACTGTAAATGTGTCTCTTGGAGAAATGTCTTTCCTGGACTGCCCCGAGAGTCCGAATCTATTCAAGTCAGATGCTCAGCTCTATAGGATATCCCTTTGTCAGGTTGAAGATGGACACTAAGCAAGGGTTTGATGGGCAGATTTTGGGTCATTGATTCTCTGTCTCTTTTTTTAATTAGCTGCCATAAGTCTTTTAAAGGGGGAGCCACAAGAAGCATTTACTAGCCTTAAACCAGGTAATTTCACCTCATAAGAGCAGGAAGAATCAAAGAGTAAATCTATCAGAGGCAGCATTTGCTGTGCTGCTCCTAAGGTGATTTAAATTCTGCACTGAGAACGTGTCAAAAGCAATTTTACCAAATCAGTTGTTTAAAGTGAGGCTTTATTTTTAAAGGCAGTCATGTACTTCTGTCCTCAGCTCCTTGAATAAGCACACGGTGAAGTTGCTGTGGTAAAACTGATGTTTCCCTGGCCTGGGTTAGGATGTGCTGGAATGCCAGCCTGAACTGGGATTTGAGTTGGAACAGTTGGTGTCAGTAAATAAATGTACTTTAGAAAGAAGACACTCCCCGGCCAGTGGCTGTGTACTGCCTGGCATTGGCCACAGTGTCTGCAGTGAGGAACTCCTTGGAAGTCAATGGCATGTCTGAGAGTCCCTGGTCCTCTGTGAAGTGGCAAAGTGCTTTCGAGTACAAAAGACCTGATGTTGATTTTGCTTTTGTTTCAACTAAATTCTTGGAGAAGGAGGAGGAGGAGGGTGCTTGTGAGCTGAGTAAATGACAGCTAGCCCAGTTGTGGGTATGAGGAAATAAGGCTGTAGGCACAAACACATGCAGGGTAGTAGTCTACTCCACCGGTAGGTTTTCATGCTAATTTGGAAAGCCATTCGAGCCTTAGCTTGATTATTAACAACAGAATAACCAATTTTATAGAATTACACAATTAATTATTTTATCATTAGTGCTACCATGGTTATTAATTTTGTTATGTTGACACAGCATCTTCATTAAAGGTAATTTTTTTTGACACATAGGCCATCGAACATTGTTCATTGGAGTTCATGTGCCACTTGGTGGAAGAAAAAGTCATCGACGCCATAGGCACCGGGGACATAAACACAGAAAGAGAGACAGAGAGCGATAAAAGCCTAAATTGCTGCTTGACTCAAATTGTTGCTACTTTTTAAAAATTTCATACCTAAATATTCGTTTCGTGTAATGATACTATGAAAAAAGTGATAATAATAATTAAATGCTTAGGTATTTAATCAACATGTAATAAAATAGATGCTAATTACATTGTTAGCCATTAGTGGAAAATACAAGGACAAAAGATAATTCAGTATACCTTTTTCTGCATAATCTTATTAAACACAAGGCTGAGAATACATCCAGCCTTGTCTTCCCCAAGACACAAATCTAATTTAACAAGCCTGCTTTCACCTAAAAAGCATGAAATTTTACAAACTATTTCCTGCTTGGCTGCATAAAACAAACCCATGACCCAGAACTGAATATTAGCGTTTAATTGGCTATTTTTCCTCTAGCATTTGCTGCTCTGGACTTTTTTCCCTTTTTTTTTTCCAAAGCCCTGGGTACAGAACTGGGACAAAGTTATACAAAGTCAAGACTTCTACATGCAAAATAATTGCAAGTTCAATAAACTGCAAGATAAAAATATCAACAGTAAGCCCTATCCTGAAAATAGAACTACTAGCAGCCAGAACTTGAGTTAGTAAGATTTCAAGGGTGACATCCAGCTGACTATCTTGACATACTGCACATAGACAACTTCAAAGGGACCTCAGATTTGTCCTAAACTCTTTGGTCTTGAAGGCAGTGAGGAGCACACTAAGCAGTTACATCATGAAAGGAAAAGCAGTGAATTTCACAGAAAAAGAGGTAAACCTGAGCTCATTTTATTTCCACAGGGTCCACAACAGCCTCATGCACCAGTCTGAACATCTTACACGTGGGCAGCCGACATTGACAGCAGTGGGCTAATGTTTCTATTTCTACAAGGGCCAGAAAGGTTTAGGAAGGAAATGATTTTTTTATTCAGTTGTGTAGTTACTTGTTGAACTTCGGCAATTTTTCTGCAAGATGAGATTTGTATGTTTGCTGTGATTTTTACGGGTACTTACTTTCCTGATGCATCTTTGAAATGCCATTACTTTGCAGAGGCAACCACTGCCCTTTTAAATGGTTCTGTTAAAATATATTTTAGATCCCCTGCAGCATTCTCAAAGAAATCCCAGCGATAATAAATTAAACTCCCTTAGTGAATGACTGACTTGTTAGACCTACCATTCAAAAAGGATAGATCCCAGTAGGAAAATACATACACACACACACATATATATATATACATATAAATATATATCTCAGATGTTTATCTCCAAGTTTCTCTTGTATTTAATAAGGTTTCCTGGACTTTGAATGTTCACAGGAATACAGGGAGATCTTTAACCAGTTAATGCCATGGGCAAAACAGACTCAATTTGTAATAAACTAATCTAATTTATTGCCAATTAAAATATATTTGAGTAGCAGAAAAGGGCAGAAAATAGGTTTATCTTTTGTAGTTCATCTTTAAAACACGACGGTTAAACATAAGACAGTTGGAGATGCACAGTCAAGTTTATTTTACACAAATGCGTAAGTCCAGATTCCCCAGACACATTCACAGAAATGGAGTTTAACAATAGCTTTTAGCCATATATAAATATCCACGGTGTGTGTCAGGGGGTGTTGTTTGCTTACTTTTTAAATCAACATTACTGGAGCACTGGGGCTGATGTGCCCACCTTCTGCTTGCACTGAAGATAAATGTCTCAAAGAGAACAATGTCTACCAAGTGGTTCAGCTGTGCTCTCCTCTGTGTTACTCCCAAAGGATTCAGGCTGGAGCTCTCATTCAGATATTAAAAAAAAATGATAATTAAGAGCAGTGAAACTTTATAAAAGTTTTACTGGCTTCATGACTCATACATACTAAAACAGCTCAGGGAATCTCAGAAAAGGCTTGTGAGTAGCTTAAAAATGTACCAGCACTTGCTGTAAAAGAACAACTGGGAGTGGGTTTACTTCATTATCTTCACACCCCTTCTACAATGGGCAGGAGATTGTTTTTTGATGGTGCGTTTTGTTTTGAAATGTGTATTGCACTTGCTCTGCTGTGTATTCAAGTTGTACTGAACTTAAGATACACATATATGTATGTGGCCATGGCTTCAAGTCTCTTTTCAAGCAGTACATGGTTGACTTCATTGTGCTTTATCCTGCAGTTAGTAAGAATTGTCAACCCAGGCCCTGCTCCATTTCCTTCCAAACTGGAAACCCCTGTTACGAGTCACTGGCAATAGACATTACAAGAAAGGACACTAACAGACATTACAAAGCTCACTCACAATCAGTACAAAGGCATGTGTATCTAATCCAGGAGCCAGAGAAAAGAACAGGACAAGAAAAAATTTATTTAATACGGCCTAATCCCATTTGGGGACTTGGGTGCAGAAGGACAGCTGTAAAAATTTCTCTAGTTACAGTTTTTGAGGAAGAAACAGTGCAGAGACCAAAAAGGTCAATTTTTTCCCTTTTACATGCAAAAGACAAGTAATGGCAAAAAATGCTCTTTGTAGAAGGTTGTGAGATGAGAGCTGAATGATTTTTACAGTGTGGAGAGCGGGCTGCAGAATGCCTTTGAGAGAATAGGAATTGAAGAAAAACTCTAAACATGAGGTTGTATCACTGCTAGAAGCAGACACTGTCTGTAAAACATGATACTAACTCCAGAAAGCGCAGCCAGTTAGGTAACCTGAGCTGAAAAAGTAAAATCACTGAACAGAATTTGCTCGTTTTTCACCCAAACCAGGACAACCTCCGACAGCAAAATGTTTTTAGTATCACAAACAACATATGTGATTTGCCTCCGAAATAAGCTAAGGTAATTTGTGAGTCAGAGGTCGAGCAGTTACAAAGCCACAGGAATACAGAACAATTTCTGCAATCATGGCATAGTCAGGAACCATCATAGCTACTGTTCTAAACAGAGCCTGTTAAACACATAGGTGAAAAATCACATCAGAAAAACAATATACCACATTAATCTATAGAACTTGTTGCTACAATTACATAAAATACTATTTTTTCTCATTATTTCATTACTACAGTGACAGACAAGTTTATCACAATTAAAGTCATTGCACACATTTTGAAGAATCCAAAAAAACTGGATTTTTTTTTTAATCAACTAAGTGCCAAACGTGATGGCTTACTCCAATGAAAGAAGTTGTGAAACTCCAGAACATAATGCAAGAAAAGTAACAGAATATCATGCTGACCCACCCAAAGCCAGAAAGACCTCATCTGGAGCACTGTATCCAGTTCTGGAGCCCTCAGCACAGGAAAGACATGGAGCTGATGGAGCAGAAGGAGGGAGGCAAGATCACAAAGTACAGCAAATTCCACTTAACTGAAGGAGTACCACAGAACAGGGACATTTACTCAGCAGTCATCAGAGTTTAAAAGACTTAAACGTGGAGTCCCAAATAAAAGCTTTCCAGCCCAGAAACACAGTTTGCTCTGCACACAGGTTCTGAGTGTTCTCAGTTTCTTCTGACTCCACAGGCAGCTGTTTGCTATTATCAGCCCACACCTGCCAACAAGCACAATGCAGCTCTCCTGCTGTCTGTAAAACAAACTAGGTTTGGTACTAATCTGTTTTCCAGAGCAGACAAAGGTATTTGTTTGCTATTCTTCTCCAGTAACTTTATTATTCCCAAGAGCATTACAGAGAATTACATTAATTGCTATGGTAATCACAACAGGAAGTAATTACTTTCAGCAAATAGCAATTACTTCACCTTCTCAAATTTGTTTGTGACCACACCTGGCCTTAACACCCAGATCTGCAGGGTGATGCCATCCGTGAGAATTCAATGGTGTGACTCTGCCCCTTCAACCTGGGGTCACCATCCAGTCGGGGCCTTGGGGACAGCACTGACTAAGACAAGGCTGCCAGACATTTTGGTTCAAAAGGAGATGGGAGCTCTGGTGTTTTTTTTTGTTGCAGTCGTTTTTGTTATTTTGTTGTTGGTTTTTTTTTTTTTTAACAAAACATATAAAAACATTTGAAATATTTACCATAGATTAAGAAGAAAATATGTCAGCTAGTAAGATTGGGTTGGGAAAGGCATCTATTTCCACCTTTGTTCATGTTTTTATATTCTCTCTCATTCCTCCTTCATATTACAAAATTAAACAAGTCGAATATGATAAATTAGCAAGACCACTATTGTGTGCTATTAGTAATGTCAACATGACCTACAAATGCATTTCATGTTTAGATATTATTTTTAAAATGTTTTACACTTGAATTCAGTTAATCATCTGAGTGACAGTCGTCTTTACATCATCTATATGCTAATCATGGAATGTAGATGCATTTAAAATTCTTTCCATGACATGTGTGATAAACTATTGGCTCTTTCTCAAGCTTCTACTTAAGGTACTTATTACTATCTTTCCATTTGTGTAAGATGGAAAACTCCTGGCCTCTAGTGGAGAGATGATACATGAACAATTAACAGAGTACGAAAAGAAATGCTTCATATTTTTACCCCTGGTTGGTGGTGTACATATGAAGGTGTTACACAGAGACAGGGAAGTACAAACTAACACAGAAGTGGTGCTCTCACAATTAAAATAATAAAGGAGGAGTTAAATTTCCATTTAAAAGCTGGAAATGATGGTCAAGTTCTGCAGTAAAAATCATGGTCTTAAATAATTGCTGTTCCAAAAGTAAAAAATCTTTTTGTTTGGTTCTTCCCAGTGGGTGTACATAGCAATGAAAACTGTGCCATATTGCACATTTCTAATAAGATGTCAGTTATTTAAAAACATTTAATGTCATAATAATCAGAATGTAATATATGAGAAGAAGGAGCTATGAGATATAAAATTTTTAATTTCTTTACTTTGGTGTATTTAAATCTGTAAGTAATTTTAAAATATTTTTCTTAAGTTGTCATTAACTTGTTTACTTTTTTATCCCATATCCCACAGCCATTTCTACAGCTTCTACAGCAGGATTAGATAGGTAGCCCAGTTGGAGTAAACCCAGAAAACCTAAATGGCACCATGAACAGGGCCACGAAATCTTGAGTAGCACAGGAAGGTTGGAGAGGAATTAGCTATTTGATATGCCCTCTCAAGACAGCATTAATGATGGACTCTTGTGCTCACAGACCTGCTGGACTCAGTAGTACATCAGAGTCAGAGGCTATATCTGATTAGCATCCTCACCTACCAAGATATTCAAGGCTAGGTTGGATGGAGCTTTGAACAGCCTGTTTTGGTGGAATGTGTCCCTGCCCATGGCAGGGTCTTAAAATTAGGTCACCTTTAAAGGTCCCAAACCATTCTGTGAGACTATGATCTGATGATATCACTCATATTTGTAAGTGGAAAATAAAATGACAGCTCTTCCCCAAGTAATGTATGTGTCTCCTGGATCTGCTGGTCTTTCACTGGCCAGGATTCTGTAAATGAAGGTATCTGTGTAGCAGGCTGGTTCTTCAGGCTCACATTCTGATAATTTTCGAGGGAGAGCTATTCAATACACTGGAGAAGAGACATTCATCTAGAAAAATACTTATTTTCCAGAGCAGAGATATCTAGTGTCATCTGAAACTTCATAGGGTATCCCAACTGGCCTCTAAGCGCTGCACCAGGGCAACAATATATAGGCCCCAACTTTTAAAAGTCAGATCTGGTAGCTGCAATCAACTGCTTCAACCCATTGCTCCTTCAGGAAAATATTTGGAACTGTATTTTCAACATGAAATAAGATATTTCAAGGTGTTAATACTTGGCTTGGTAGAGTGTCACCTGTATATTGTATTTTAACTTCGAGTTCAAAATGGAATTTATTTTAAAGGAGAGAAAGACACTTTTCATTTTGAACATGTCAAATGAAGCAGTTTAGGAATTTCAGCGTGTTTTCCAACATTTGAACATCCTCTCCATTAAGTGCTCCTGGAGGAACATCTCCATAAAATATACTCAGCTTGCAAATTAAGATAAATTTTTTTTCTTACCATTCCACCTTTGAAAGTCTAGTATCCATATATAGTGCTAGGGACTTTTGTACCCTGACTCAAAAGCCACATCAAAAAGGGTGAAGTAAGAAAGTGTCTTCTGCACTGGGAAGAGTGGGAGAATTAATATGATTTATCTGCAGTAATTCCCATGTTTTAGTAATTAGTAATGTCTCCATGCTTTAGGAAAGATATACGGTGCAGAAGCCATCTTAGAGGGCTATAGATACATTCTTTGAAGATAACTGTTTTATCTAGCTGTCATGTGCTTCTTTAGAGAGAAGTAATATGTGCTTCAGAAACTCTAGAAGTGCTGCAGATACCATACTGAAGAGGTGCAGTACACATAGCTGTCATGTATGTGAACAATTGCTGAATCCTTTAATCGGCCGTGTGTGTGTGTGTGTGTGTGTGTGTGTGTGTGTGTGTGTTATTTTCTTCCTCTGTCCTCTCCCTGTCTCTCTCGAGGGTGCTGGGAATGCTGCACGTGGCTGGTGCGTGCACAGCAGTGTCAGTTCCTCACGGTGCTGCTGTGTTTGCTCAGATGGGTTTTCCCCCTTGGTCTATTTTTTTTCCTCTTTCGTGTGGTTCTCTCCCTGGCTGGGCTGGCTACCTGGGCCAAGAACAAGAGAAAGGAGATAAAAGATCTACCTTCTCTTCCTTTTCATTATATCAGAGGGCCTGAGGTGTTAACTACATTGCCTCTCATACATATCACAGCTCCTAGGGATGGAGCTGCAATGGTGGTTTGGATGTTAGAACACTAATTAATTTAGTCTGAGCTCTGCCAGTCTTACAGAATTGACTTCTCTACAGACTGACTCATTATCATCATAGCAGCTGTACCTTACACAATCTGGGGGAAAATCCATAAAACAAGACGACTGTGTGCATCTACTGCACATAATTAAACATTTAAGTTAGAGCAGTGAGCAATTTTATCTGAAAAATTGGTCTCAGTGCACTATTGAAATTTCCCCCACAATTTCCTATAGGTTAGAATGCCCCCTGATTGCTGAAAAAGCTCTGCTGAATGGTATTGCACAAACATGGTGGCACAGAAGTAATATTTCTCTTCCACCCTCAGAGCCGATGCTTATATTTCCACTTTTAAAACACATATAAATATATAAAGAATTTTACATTCGTATGGACAGGATTTGTTTGTTCCTATTTTCATTCCCTTGGCGGACAGCACTGGTGAGCTGAAATGTAAATTGTGGTCATCTTTCCTGGTGTAAAATAAATAAATGGCAGCTTGCAGAGTCCTCAGTGCTCATGCAGCTGTGGACAGAGAAGGCAAAGGCAAGAACAGATGCTACATCCAAGCAAGAGTCAATCACAGCCCACAGACCCCTCTGGGTCTTGCTGCTGGCATGGGACCACTGGCCAGGAGCAGCCTCTGGAGCAGAGAAGACACCAGCCAGGGCTTGGAGCTGCCCCAAAGCATCCCCAGGACACTCACCTCCTCCACCCTTCCATGGGAGCTTGGACTGTGGCTCTGCCACAGGGGCCAGGCCAGGGCAACCCAGCATCGAGCACAGGGTGTGCACAGCTCCAGACACAAACCAGCAGCCCTGTCACTTCATGGCTTGGTTTTATTCTGGTTCCAACAAACTTCTGCTACAAGTCGTGGTCACAAGTTAACCATTTAAGAATTTAAATGTGCTTTTTTAGCACCGCAAGACGTGTCCCACTCTACTGGCAAAGTTCCCTGCAACAGCAGCTTAGGAAAGAACCAGACATGGAGGAAGCACTGACTGGAACAAACCATGGCCAGAAGAAAGCAGAAATGTAACTATATCAATTATCCAGTCTCCTAACCTGTACATTCCAGTGTTTTTAAAGGAAAATGAGTCTTATAGAAAAGCAGACAGCAAATTCAAAATTAGTCCAAGTTGGTAGTGTCAGAAAATGTTTATAGTAAAAGGAGTTCTATAAGACAGGTCCTTCTGGTTGCTGTTACCACAAATATCCTAATATAACCATTATTATTAGTGCTAAACAGCCCTTTTCCTGATGCTGTTAATGACCTACTTGGCTTATCTTTTCTCTTGCTACCTGTTGTTCAGTACCAAGGGGTCAGCTTCTTCTGATTCACAATCATCTACTTGCTAAATTTCAAAGAAACAGTCCCTGGCTACCTCTTCATTTTGGGAAAAGTGCTTAATGAACAAAGCTGCTTTGTTGTTCTCCTTTATATCAAGCCCTAAAACGTTCCTTTGTCTAGCTGGCTGTAGTCTGCAGTGTCTGGAGCACAGCAGATAGTCCAGTGTTTGACTGGCAGTGAATTATTTTAACATTTGGCAATAGGAAGTATTGTTCTTAAGCTTCAGCAGGCATAGCTGATCTTATTGCCCATGCAGTTAATAAAGGTGTTAAAGCAGCTTTACAACTGTCTCTATCTTCATTATTCGTTTAACATTACACCTACCTTTGCACTTTTTCCCCTACAGAAAAGAAGCTCCTGTTGGAAAAATGCTGAAGTGTAGAATGAGTGAGAAATTGTAATAACTTAAGCAATTAATTGTTTAACTCATAGAAAAGCAAGAGATGCAGCTTTTGATGCCTTTTGGATGATAATAAGGAAATAGGTTATGTTTTGACTGGGTGATAGCAGAAGATGCCTGCTATAAGCTCTATAAATTAAATAACATGGGAGAAGAGGACCAGCTTTGCAACGGTCGCTGAGCTGGGGGGAAACATGTTCCTTTCAGTTCAAGTCTCTCCTCTAGAGACTGGATTCAGACAGCTCTGAGCACCCAGCTGATGGAGCACTGTGGACAGGAGGGCACACAGAAGTGGGGAGAAATCACACTCACCCTCATTCTGATGGATATCAAAATGCCTGTGCCAACAGCACCACTGCAACTGTTCCTTGGGTGTTCCAAACTGCACTAAACCTGGCCCAGCACAAAGCTAAAGATCATGAACTGGGACACAGGAAAGGGCAAAGCTCCCTGCAAAACTCTCCATATTTAAGGGAAGAGTAATTTAAGTTAAACACAAACTACCTTAAGAATACAGTTATGCAAGTGAAACCTAAAATCATAATCACAATTCTTAACATTGACAATTCTGAAGTATGAATGGGGCTCCCTTGGTTTGGTTCCTTATACAGATGACATTTTATAGCATACACACTGTCCTTACACTGTTAAGCTACCCATGTATCATGTGAAGAGAAGCTTATCTGTCCTCCACGAAAAAACTTTATCACACCCCAGCTTTCACAATTTGCAAGAATAATTTAGTTTTTTGAGAGATAAATTTCTAAAAAAAAAATTGTTATTATCCTGTATCACTTGTGGACTGAGCTCATATTGCATTCTTTTTGTTGGGTCTTTTTTAGTTTTGATTTAGTTAGAAATCTTGGATAAGCATGATTCTATAATTTCCATCCTATTTTCCAAGTTATTACTTCTGAATTAGTATGCTAATAGCCTGCTCCCCTGGTCAGTGTGGCTCCTGGGCTTGGTTCCACAGTGCTCTGGGGCTAACCTGGGGGAGCTGAGCCCAAGGATTGCAAAGCTCAGCATGTTTGCTCTACCTCCTCCTTCTGGTTTGCCTCCCCAGCCACCTGAGCTGGGGGCACAAAGGTTTCCCAGTGCTCCTGGCACCCTGGGTTTAGCTGAGGGTTCCAGCTCT
Source organism: Actenoides hombroni (assembly GCA_024336885.1). Classification (NCBI taxonomy): domain Eukaryota; kingdom Metazoa; phylum Chordata; class Aves; order Coraciiformes; family Alcedinidae; genus Actenoides; species Actenoides hombroni. The sequence continues at coordinate 56,193 of WUAM01007343.1, read as the reverse complement.
GCAGGGGGAGGTGGACCCAGAGCAGAGGCTCCACTGTGCAGGGCAGCTGCTGTACCAGTTGAAAGAGTCTCTGCAGGACTAATAGCAATAGTGGTATTTTATTCTACTGGTAAAACTGCATGTTTTTGGGATAATAGTTTACATTCTGTAACTTTTTATAAGGAAACACAGACTTCAGACTGGGCATGCCATCAGTATTTTGGAGAAGGCAGAAGAGCTCTAATTCAATTTCTGGCACTGCTGTTTTTGTGCAGAAACCATTAACTGGTGATAGTAAATTTACTAAAATAATTAGTAACTGTAACAAATTAGTTGCAAAGTTGCTACTTTGGGAAGTATAGGTATCCCGTACTCTGTTGTAATTATTAGACAAGATAATATCCATACTATCTGAAAGACAGAACTATAAAAAGAGGAATATGTGAAACTCTCCCCCTAGGGGGTCTTAACATCTTTTGATCTATGCTTATTAGCCCCTCCATTTGATTACAGTAGGAAGTAGCAATCACAACAGTGAGTCAAGTATCCTAATTCCTTTTTAGTGTAGTAATTTATATTCTTCACTGCAACAAACCTTGGGCTGTCATCATACAAAATTTGGAGGAAGGCTATTATACAGTGCTATTTTTAAGCTTTCAAAGGATTCAGAACCAAATTATGCCAAATCTATAGGAAATAGTTCTGTGCATACAGAGAAGTTTTGTAAACTGTACATGTTAATTATTTTCTTAGACCTTGGTGTTTGGTAGAACTGCTTTTACCATGGGCTTGTTACAGTAGGAAACTAGTATTAAAACACCTTCCTTCTTCAATGACTTTCTCTCTGGCACATTAACAAATACAACGACAACAAAAAAAGAGAAAGCGTAAAGAAAGAATTAAAGGAAAATCTTACCCTCTTTTTAAAAAACTGAAAGGCTGAGCACTTCTTGGCTGGAAATCCATTCATGTCTTTGTTGACCATTTTCAAATATTTCACTGGGTTCTCTCCTGGTCTGGTTTTGCTTTCAAACCTTGACTCCAATTTCATCAGCCTAGTAAAGAACACCAGAACTGAGAAGAAAGGTCAAAAATTACTTCCCTCAAGAGATCTGTACAATTCTGGAGGCTACACAGCTTCTTGGCCATTTCTATGTAACTCAGAAGAATGCTAACCAGAAACTATTTGAGACAAAGGAATTCCACTACAGCCAAGTCACAAACCACACTGCAGATCACAAACCCATCTCCCATAACCTCCTTCCCAATGTGTGTTTCCAAGTAGAACAGTTTGGGCTGCTGTTATCCATAATACTTTAAAGTCAAGCTCCAACAAGAGCTAAGCTTAGAGTGGCTCCCAGTACAGTAATTTTTCCAGCCAATTCAGTATCCAACTTAAAAATCTGGTCTGCACAGCATTCTCCAGAGACAGGCCTTGATGCACATCTGGGAACACAACATTGAGCTACCTCTGGAGTTGGTATCAAATCAGAGCTATATAGTGTGTTATATATGGAGAAAACCTGAGACCATAAGGGTTGCATCTGGCCATACTCCCACCAAATATGAAAATATGTCCCTTCAGCCTATCTGCATCTCCAACAGATGGCTGAAACAGAGGGGAATATCTGCTGCAGGGAATAAGGGTCTCTGTACCAACTTGAAATAATTTTGAAGTTCTTTTCTTGTACATAAAGGTTTCTCATATCCAAACTGGATTTGTATGATTTTGTACATTAGTAATGAAATGTCTTAATTTATGCTTTGCAGAAATGTCTGTGAAATTTATTTGTCACTGTAAGTTTGTTAGATTCACATGAATACTCCTGTGCTAGCTGAACCAATGCAGTTCAGCTGCTTGCTTAAAGGAGGATTTTCCAGCTCACTGATTCTCACACGAAAGAATTGTTGCCATCGCATCTGCATAATAAAAACACACCAGAGGCAGCAAAATTAAGCTGGAAGGAGCACCCACACACGAAAGGCGAGGAGGACCTGGAAGCCACAGAGGAAGGACCGGCCCCTTGCCAAGAGGGGTCACAAGAAACCTTTCTAGAGGGTGTAATGCCTGATATAACATTCTTGTTGCCTTAACATACTTGCAGACAGCTCAAATTCAAAGCTGGGAGGCTGGAAACACAACCCACTAAAACCATTTGTGGTGCTATTACATCTTGCCAGCTAAGTTTTCAAAGAAACTAGCAAGGCAGCAATCAACAAAGCTAAAAAGCTGAAGCTACTCTTTCTCTACCACTCCTGCTTTGTCACAGAGATTACTGCTTTGATTTTTGAAGTGAAAGAATATTGTCTCATGTCTTGGTTTGCCTTCTACTGGGCAAACATATGGTTTCTCCACTGTGATTTTAAACTCATTAGGATGAATCTGGCAAAGCAACAAACAGAACAGAACTAATTCTGCTCAGTGATTTGACTTCCCAGCTCAGCCTCTTCTAAGCAGCTGCCCTGTGTGAAGTTCAGGGCAGATTGTCCCAGCCAGTCTCTGCTCCTGGCAGGGATGAGGCTCCATGTGCACAAAGGCTCCTGCTGATGCTTGATCCTAGAGAAACCCTGAGCAATCCTGGGTACCACACTGTGCTGTGAATCAAAGGCCCCTCTTTGGGGAGGGAGCAGCCAAGGTGCTCTAGCTGAAAGGTTGAACTAGTGCTAAGAAATATTGTTTTAATTTATAAACGACATGGCAAATGCAAAGATTGATGAAAATTAGTAGCTTTTTATTAGTATGAACAATCACCAAAAACATAAAATAGGTTTGATGCACAGTGTTTAGGCAACTATAACAACAATTTTATGCAAGCCAGTAGGAATATCAGAAAGAGTCCCCAGGAGTGAGATGGCTCTCGACCACACTAAACAAACATGTGCCTAAAATGGCAAAGTGATGGCAACTGCATTTTCTTCACAAAACACTTGCACAGCTTATCAGCAGATTCAGTTTTGGTCAGGAGTGCCAAGACTCGACAGAAATAAATACCAGCACAAAAAGAAGTTAGTTCAATTTCAAGCTAAATATAGGAAAAGTGGTGTCAGTTGGGGGGCAATAGCAGCTTTAGCTTCAATTGCCAAGAGAGCACAGAGCCAGAAGGATTACTTTCAATTGTATTGACTGGGATCCAGGAATAATACGTTCTTGGTTTTTGGTAGTCTGATACATGATGTATTGAGTCACAGAATTCTGCTGCTCTGAGACTAAGGGAATCTGATTCCTTTTAGGAAAGGCAATCTAAAAATCTTCAGGGGTCTCAAAGTAGTCAGTGAAAATGTATCACTTTTAAAACAGATAGATTCTTAGAAATTCTCTGTGGAAGTGATTTGTAAGTCGTTCTGTTGATCCAAATCAGTTTCTTCTCCCTTGACTCCTACTTGACTCACAAGGAAGACTTCTTAATGTCAATCATGTGATAAGAAAATATGACAGACTGAAAAACTTCTACAGGCTGAAAGGACCTTGGAAAACAGTTTTGGTCAGTATGAATTAACTTCCTTCCACCAAGTGCCATGAAACTTTATTACTGCTGCTGCAGTTTGGGAAACTTCTGTGAATGAGCATGTTAAAAAGAGGACTGTTTCCACCTTTGGAAACAAAGCTAAGCTTAATAGCATGTTACAGAAAAAAACGACTGACTCATTAGAACATTGCAATTTATTTTCTTTTTAAAACAACAAATTAATCTATCCAGAATTCCCAATCAATCTGCTTTTTGTGAGACCATTAAAGAGCTTCTAAAGTGAAAGTGGGTATTATTTCCTTGTCTTTCCCCTCCCCTCTTAACTTCCTTTAAAATAAATCCACTAGAGTGTCAGCCAACCCAAATTGAGGCCGTTTAGTGCTCTAAGTCCTGGTTTCTGACAGCTGCTGGCTTACTGGTGTATGTTGTTCACGAAGCATATTTTGCATGAGTTGTACAGGTGATGGTCTCAGTGGCAGCCAGTGGAATCACACAGTGGGCAGGTTCATGGGCAGCAGATTAATTGAGGAGGGAGGAAAAGCTGTTGTGGTGTTTAAATGGAGTTGAAATCTGCTTCAAAATTCCACATTGTGAACCTCCCATAAATCAGAAGGGAAAATATTTTCAGGCATAAATGCTATTGCTCCTCAAAGCCCGACTGGTCCTCACCCAGAAATGAAATGTAGCCAAATATACGACAGCTGTTGAAGACCACATGCCAACACTAAACCATATTTCCACAGGTAAAATAAATTCTATTGTGCCTCTGCTAAGAATCACATTATGCATGAAGCATCTAGGTAAACAAAGAGGCTTGTGTCTAATAATCCATTTTATACTATAAATTTGATTTCTGGTACCACAAATTTAAACCACATAAATACTTGTGACAACTGGTTCCAAATCATCACATACAATACAATACACATTTGTAACCCTGAAAACTTAAAGCATTTTTTTTACCCTGCTTCAATGAGAGCTCAAGATTCTTTTTTTATTTAGTGTCACCGATACAGATTCTTGAAATCCTTATTTATTCAGTCAAACAAATTTTGTGATCATATGCAAGTAATTCTTTTCAAAGGTAGTACCTGTTTCTTGTGTTGGCTGAAGGCAAGCTACTCTTGTAGTCAGAAACAAATGATTCAAACCTCAACAATCAAAATATTAAAGGTTTTGTCCTTAAAATTCAGCACATTCTCTCCCAAAAATCACACTAAGGTACAGAAATTTGCTCTGTTGCGATTTTGAAAACTTTAATTCTCCAAAGTTTTAATATCACCCCCCCCGGCACGGAGCGAAGGGGCCTCTCCCGCACGCGTTGTGTCCGTGAGGCGGGAAGCGCCGGTGGGGCCGCGGCCGCCCGCTCACAACAAAACTTTATTGGGAGCCCGCGGAGGGGACAGCGGCGCGGCGGCGCCGGCAGAGCCAGCGCCGGGACCCGGATGTGCGCGGAGGGGCGGGTGGGGGAAGCGGGGGGCGGGGGGGGGGGGGGGGGGGGGGTGGGGGTGGGTGGAATACTTTCTAATATAAAAATTGGAGCTCTTCAGTGCCCTTCCTATATTTTTATCTTATTTTTATCTTATTTTTCAAAATAGGAACAAGATAAATGCATAAGGAATGAATGTCCTGAGAAGAAAGTAAAATTGTCAGTGAAATAAGGAGTTTGTTTTTAAAACCATACATAGTGTTTAAATATGTTGTAGAATTTAGCCACAAAGTTCCTTTAAATTAAAAAAGTAAATGAGGAAGCTCTATTACAGAAAAGCATGCTTTTTTAAACTGTGTAAATCTACTGAAGTGCAGAGAGAGAAGACCCTCAAGACTGGTCTATTTTATACTTTCAGTAATCTGGAAGACTTTGATCTCCAGAGCTAAAGGCCTCACATCAGTGTGGTGCTCGATCCTGCAGCCTTGATTAGGATTTGCTTTACAGTTCACAAAGCTTGATCAGCCCAGAGGATCATTGCATAGCAATGTGAGATCCAAGCCAAGACCCAATTTGTCTAAACTAGCTTTTAGCTCTGGCTGATGCCCCTTGCTGACTGAATGGTACTCACAGTGAGCCTGAAAACAAAGTGCTGGCACACTGAGAAATACCCCTCCTCATCAGAATATCAGACTGTAGTTAAACATGCACACTCAGCAGAAAAGCAATAAAAAATGCCCTCCCACAACACAGCTTAAAGAAACGTCACTTACCAGACATGTTTGCTTTGAAACTTGCTTATAAATCCTTGAAAGACTTTTAGAGGCAAAGGGAGGTTGAGGCTGTGGCACTGGCAGAGCAGCAGAATCTGTTCTGTCCCCCCACACTAATCACACATGTGATCTGCAGAATCCCTCCATGGAACTGCTGATGCTGAGCTTCCCCTCAACAAACCCCACGAAAAGATTGGCAAGCTGTGCTTCTGGAGCTGTGAGCAGGACCTCTAGACTAGTTAGAGCCTCAAAGAACTCCAAATTAACAATCATCTTATTTTTACAGGAAGGTAGTAAAAGCAGACCTATTTTTCTTTTAAACCTGTAAAGCACTGCAACAGCCTCCATAGAGCTGTTATTTCTACATTGAACTATACCTCAAAAAAAGTAAATATGGTCAAGCTTTGCCAGGAGCTAAACCCAGCTGGTTGGAATTACTGAATAAAGTTATAATTAAATTCAAGGAGCAATTTCAAGTGCCCTTAGCTTCGCTGTGATTAAACTGTGCATACAGTGAGTAATAGAGCATCTACCATATCATTTCATTTGATTCTTACACATTGAAAAGTGGCTTCTTTACCTCCATGACAGGTCAAATAAGATCTTAAAGGTCTCTTTACAAAAATGCACGAATAATAGGCAAAGACAACTACATATTAATTTGTGGTTTATGTGTTATCATTCAAATAGTTATAGAGTTTATAAATATAGAGCTGATTAATATAACCATGACTGCTGCCTCAGTAGCTGTTCTACAGTTAGTTTGTGGTGTGTTTGTATGGTGCATGGTCACACCTTTGCAGTACATTGTGTAGGTTCATGATGAGAAGTCAATGTCCTCTAATCTTGCCTGGCACAGGTCTGGGTTTAGTTAAAACTTCCTTATTTGTACCACCTAACATAACAGAAGCTTGCCTAGGACTTTTTGTAATATAATCTCTTTTGGCTTTGAGCTCTGTAAGTAGGAAATGTGCTGCTTTACCTCCAGTTCTTTGAGGTAGTTAACTGTCGTTTCTTGTCTCATCAGTATCACCAAGTCGTGTGGGTTCCTCAAGTTCATTGGTGAATCCACCTGCAAGACAGGTCACAGTCCATCACATGAGGCATTCTCTTCAGGAGGACAAGCTCAAAAGGTTAAGTTAAGCTAATTCATAAAATTCATAGAATGGGTTGGGTTGGAAGGGATCTTAAAGATAATATAGGTTCAGGAAACACCTAGGAAATTATTTACCTTCTTGGCCACAAGGGCACATTGCTGTTCCATGTTTTGTCTACAGTTTGTCAGCGTCTGGAACTCAACTAAACTCAGGCTACATGCCATGATCTAACATGACAAATAATTTGAGGAACATTCCTAACAACAGTGGGTGCAAATTAGTACTTCCTTTAAACTCTTTGAAAACCAGTCTACATATGTATTTGGTTACAATGGAGAAGATTGTCAGATGAAGGATATATGCTCTCTAATTCCCATCATCATCTTCACTGAGTGGAAATTGTGTAGTTTGATTGTAGCTTAAATCTGAATCCTTATATATGCAAAAGTTTCTGGTCCAGTCTGTAAAGTGTTGTTAATACTTACTTGCTAAGAACACTCTCAGTAAGGAAATCTGCTGCTTCAGTATTACTCAGAATCTCAGAATCAAAGAATGTTAGGGGTTGGAACCTGCAAGTCAACCCTGTCCTTCAGCTAAGGCTTTATTTTACAGTTTACTTCAATAGCCAAGAAAGTTGTCTTCTGATCTAGACATACTCTGACAGCTAGTCCCAGGTTCTCAGTAAGTCATAACTATTTCATTTCACCTGCATATTTGAAATATTTGTTAATCAACATAAAATTAGCACAGAATTTATATTATTTTTATTTTATATTTTTTATTTCCCCTCTTTTAGGATGATCAAAGCAAATTAGATTCACATGTTATATGAACCTTTCTCCCTGGAGTTTCTATGGAATCTCTCAGGACTATAGGGAGAAGAATGCTAAGTCTCCCTTGCCCCATTCTAAGATGTAAGTATCTTACAGAAAGAAATCAATGAATGTGGTGTATCAGTAACTCATTATAATTAATCAAATCAGATTTTTAGGGTTTGCAAGAAGTACTCCAGTACTGAGCAGTTGTTGGTTTGGTTGGGTGTCCTGTGAGATATCTGGAGCTTTCTTTACAGACTCTTGTCTCCAATGTCTCCACCAGGAAAGGCACGAGGAAAGGCAGTTTTATAAAACAGAAGGTGGATGGAGGTAAAACTCCTATTGGCTGAGAAGCAGAAGAGTGAACAAAGATGCTGCAGGGCAGTCAAGTGGGAAAAAGACACATCTGAGTCCCTAGAGTAAAAGAAACCTCTTCTCTGTAGTGCCCAGTAATAGGACAGATGAGGAAGGAGCAGTGGGAAAGAGATTCAGAACAAGGCAGGGCACAGGGTCAAGGAAGTCCTGCCAAGGCCTGGTTTCTCTGTGCTCTCTGCTTTGGCAGCTTCTGTAACTGCTCCTGCTGTCTGGGCTTCCTGGCTTTTCTTCCCCAGTTTGGTTTTTTTCAGGCAGTATGTCTGGGAAAGAAGGGAAAAAGCAACACCTAAGTTGTTGCACTTTGAAAATTATGTTCTATGTGGTCTGTGAAAGAACATGCTTCGCTCTGTCCGGTTGCCAAGCTCTGGAGATCAGCGGGTTCTTAGATACCCCTGCACAGCCAGCCAGCATTCACTGATAATCCTTATATTCAGGTTCTCATGCTACAGGTGCACACTCTTACCTGCTTAATATGAAAGGTACTTCACCATGTAGAACACAGTTATGGAGTGTGTTGTGTACTCAGTACCAAGAAAGAAGGTGTCCATGCCAAAGGATTATTTTTTTTAGCCCATCAGGAACTCATATTTGCTTAGTCTGTCAGTTAATAGACAGGTACATGCACAATTCCCTAAAATGAAACTGAACATTATGGTTGAAGCTAGATATAAACAGAAAACAATAATGCAGCGACTGTTGGTAATCTCTAACTAAAGATACCTCTGTTTTTAAAGAGGACCCTTTTTAGCATGCATCAAAGAGTGTGCATAATTTGCATCTATTAGCATATCAAAGAGAGAGGAGTAAATAGAGCCATTAAGTGATAGAATGGGGCTACTATTTAATGGGAAAACTGTCAACTGACTGCACACAGTTGCTTCTGATGTATTACAGAATTTGTAAGCTCTTTCAGCCTTAGGAATGTCATGCTTTTCATAGATCCCAAGATTCTGCAAATTCTGTGCAATGTAAATTTAAAAAAACTTGCCCAGCACTCTAGATGGCTTTTTGGACACAAAGCCCAAATATATTTTTGTGTAATGCAATTTATTATGGGTGTTTATTGTTTGCGTTGGGAAAATGTTTGGTTTGGGATGATCTTACTGTATAACATGTGCCCTGCTGAAATTGTTTAAACTGTGGCAGCAGGATTCTAAGGCTAGCTTGGCTCCATGCTCTGAGAGCCACAGGAAGGCAGAGCCCTTCCCTTGGAAAGGCAAAGGGGCAACAGCTTCTTGTATGGGACATGCAACAGAAACCAACCCCAAAACATTTCAAAAGCAGCAGTCAGGGGGCCCATCTTGTTCAGAGTGCACCAGAGCAAAGAGGTTTTCTGGTCTGCAGTAGTGTTTTCAGATGAGGGAAGATGGCAGGAGATTCCCCTTTCTTCTTCCAGGGTGGTGGCTTTGATGCTGTTACCAGGACTGTATTGCTCTGTTGCACACCTTGTGTATAGCCCTTGCAGGACCAGCTCAGTTCAGGTGAGTAAGGTCAAGAGAGGACACATTTGAGAAAAGTGTCCTCGGGAGAAAACATTCTAATAGATGTTCCAATAAGAGAGGAAAGTTGGCCAGCCTTAAGAGATAACATAAATAACATAATATTTCTTCTTTGTCTTCCACACAACCTTCTGCTATATTATTCTGGTGCACAAATACAAAACTTATTTTCTCTGTTGCTTGTTCTTGATCAGCTAAGCGAATTTCATGTTAGAAGAGGAAATAAATTAACAGAGGAACCTGATCTCAGCTGCAGCTTGCTAGGTTCTAGTAATCAGACAGCACATACCAGGTGATACAAAGGTATTGTAATATATTTTATTTGAACTTTTTAAATCAGTGAAAATTAGAGGCAAATGAGATACTATAAAATCAGTTAGATAGTATAAACTGAAAGAGACTTTAATGGAGATAAGCGTTGAGAAGGAGAAAGAAACAGTCTAGAAATATGTAATTTCCTTTCTCACCGGTGCGCGGTCACCCGGACGCGGGCACCAGGACCCCCACACCAGCACCGTGGCACCAGCACCCTCACACCAGCACCCTCGCACCAGCACCCTGGCACCAGCACCTTGGCACCAGCACCCTCACACCAGCACCCTGGCACCAGCACCCCGGCCCCAGCACCCCCCCCCCAGCACCCCCACACCCGCACCCTGGCCCCCGCCCCCCCCCCCCCCCCCCCACCCCCCCCGCCCCAGAGATGTAGCTGAAACTGGAGATAGGTATTGTCATGAACTGCTAACAGTATTAACAGTATTTTCAAGTGTTGGGAGTCATCTAATGAGCCTATAAAACAATTTTGAAACATAATTTTTTTATTATGTAGGAAGTTAAGTAATTTACCAAAGAGTAATTAAATCTGCCAGGGTAGATGCTAGATATACCCTGCATTATCTTACACCAAATAGTTTGCCTAAGAAACTTTACCTCACACTTCATTGTCCTTCTTGAAGTGTGGGGCCAAGAACAGCATATAGCACTAGAGGTGAGGTCTCACCAGTGTCGAGTACAGAGGGGAGAATTACATCCCTAGAACTGATGGCCACACTATAGCTGATACAAGCCAAGATCCTGTTGGACTTCCATGCCATTTGGGCACACTGCTGACTCATGTTCAACTGGTTATCAGCCAGTACTCCCAAGTCCCTCTCAACTGGGCTCTCTCCTAATAAATGAAACCCAGAAGTTGTGGTAGGCTTGCAGTTGGTGATGGAGAAATTGCAGAGCCACTTTCTTCCAGGTTTCCTTTCAGTTCTGTACTGTTACTACTGATGAGTGGTGTTACCTCTCTGTGTTTGGTTGTCTATGAAACTAATTTAGCTTTGGTCTCTGTTTGAGCATTTACACCTTAGAAATTGCCATCAATGATTGATGGCCTTACTGATGGTTTCAGCAGAGAGAAACTATAAGGGAGAACTTCAGGTGCCGCTGAAATGGTGAATTTTTTTGGTCTCAAACTTGTGTTTTCTCCCAAGTAAACGGTATGTGTGCATAAATACACAAACACTGAAAGATCCGAAAGTCTCACCTGATAAAATGCCTAGTTCACTGAACCTACGCCAGTCAAAACCTGCCTCAGTTCTCTGGCACCACTGGTCTATCAGATGGCTGTGTGAATAATTGTATGTTTCCAGGTACCTCACAGGTGGTACAAGGACTGCCCTGCACATGGCTCAGAAGAATTCCCCTTCTGAGCCCTGAGTCTCTGACCCTCCCACTTTCAGCCAGCACAGTGCCCAAAGCAAGCACACTGCAAATTTCAATCTAAATTTTTAAGAGGCTTGGAATAAATACTGAGATTTCACTACTGAAGCACTTATCTACAAATCCACTCTAAAGGGTGCTGAGCTATTGCTCTGTAGCCTCAAAAATGAACCATTTTAAATGAAACTATTTTAAATTGCTGATATAATATCAATTATATCCATTGCAATTTGAATGGGGAATTTATTGTCTACTAAACTCACTCCTGATTCAAGGTAAAAAGTATGGATTGGTTCATAGCAATGGCAAAACTGAGGAACCCAATCAGTGGAACTTTTTATGTGCGCCAAGCACCAAATGAGTCTTCATGTTTGCTGTGTCGCAGAAGCCACTTTCTGCTAAGTTTAATTAGCTATTTTACATCCCTGGTTCCTTTTACATCTTTAATTGTTCATCTTACAAGATCTCCAGCCACCTGTTCAGCCCTTGTTCCATCTCTGAGGCTCCCTTTTGTTTCAAATAGTTCATGATGCATTATTTGTTTCTGATTATAGATAATTCTTCTCATTCTACACAAAGTGTTTTTTGTTACATTAATATTTAACCAGGCCAAAAACTACAGAGCTCATCTAACCTAAACCAGGAAGGGTAAGAAATACCATTGGCTTCTTCCCAGCTCCTGTATCTGATCTGGTTGGCTCTAGTGAGCTTGTGAATCAGCAACTTGGTTTGTTCCCTTGAAAGAGCTTCTGGGCAGGAATTCAAAATCATCACTGGCAATAAGCAATGGCTTTGGGGTCCCTGTTGTTTGTTTTTGTCCTTTAAAATTCCTGGGGCTCTCAGCACAACTGCAAAGTCCCACGTGCCAGAGCCTGCAGAGTCCTTTGTTAATCTGTTCTCTCCGTGCACACAGCAAGTTTACATCTGTGTGGGCAGTTTCTAATCTCAGTGTTGTCCCTAAATATCTTGGGAGTCATGTTGGTTTTATCCCCATTTCCCCAATTTCCAGTTCTTCACTAAGGCTCTCCCATTTATCCTTGCATATTGCAGAATTAATAGAGAAGAATCAGCCTCTCACATGGCCTTCCATTCACAGAAAAGAATGAAAAACTGAAGTTGAAGAGGGAAATATATAATGGAAATATAAAAAAAATAAGAGAAATACATACAATGTGAATATTCAGGTACAAATGTGCTGTTCACAATCAGTACTTCAATAAACTTGTAATTCAAAGTGAATTCTTGTCACTTTTGTGGACTTGGCTCTGCATGTTTCCCTTTGCCACTTCTTACGAAGATTGTGGTCTTAATATCTGCTTGGGAATCATCAGGAATGGTGCAGGGTTTCACCCCAAAGGTTATCAAGTGTTTTGTAGTGTTTGCCTTCAGTGAGTTTGGCTCTGGTGCAAAGGTCCCCAGCTCCTCATTGACACCTTTGCAGGCGACTCCAAATTGAGTTGCATTTTATAAGGCAGTGCAAGAGCTGTATTGTTTTAATGTGACTGTTAGCGTGTAAATCTGCCCATATTGTGGTGTAGAAATAACAGTGTTTTCCCTTTGCATTTTAAAGGAGAAACGTGTTCCTGACTCCAGTACCTAAACACAGCTCCCATCTGCTGCAAAGCCCAGTCTAGGACTCTTCTGGAGCCTGCTCCACAACATCACTTGTGACAATTACCATTGTCATCATTAGAGTCAGATGCAATTACCATCAGGATGGCTGGGTTCAGTACTGCTTTTATATATATTTGTATATATTCCACTTATTATTATTATTGTTGTTGTTATTGTTTTCATTAAAGCTGTTCTACAAGAAAATAAATCAGAAATTGAGATAAAGGACCTATATTGTGACCTTGAGGTAGGAATAACCTCGGCATAGTCTTTACCTACCAAGACCAGGACTAAACATCACTCAGGGAGTCGTGGGTGAAGTAAAGTACACAGAGGCACAAAACATATGCCATTAGCATCTCTCCTTCTGCCAGCTCTGTCCCCTGCCACCCTGCTACACTGTCTATGCCACAGTGCATACTAAGCACACCAAATCAGACAAAAAAGCTATTAAAAAGATCTCCTGACATATATCTCTACATGTTACAATGACCAAAACAACTGCTGCTTACAATATCATGACAAATGATGAAGTCACAAAACAGATTCAGGACGTTTGAAATGAACTGCAGTTACCACACACTTGAGTTCCAACTGCATAAGGCTCAACTACCCACAACCAGACTATGTTAACAACAAATGCTTATAAACAGCTGTATAGAAAAAAAGAAAGTCAGTGCATCAAGCAGTCTGCATGTCTCTTTACAAAACTTCTCAAAGGTATTTTTCTTTACATTATTTCTAAAGCCCAGTTGCACAAATTATAGTAGCATTTTATAAACTGGTTTGTTTTTTCCCTTTTCAGTGAAGATTCCTCACCTCAGTTATTTAAACTACCATTTCTGTAAGTATGCTGCTATTCATTGTTCTGTGTTATTTACCAATTACTAAAACTTGATCTAAAAGCTAAAAAGAAAATGAAAAAATAAAAATAAAATAAAAAGTAAAAATATTATTAAATAAAAATGTATTACAAACTGAATAAAAATGAATGAAATAATAAGTAAATGCTATCAAGTAATTAAATTAAAAATTAAATAAATACAAAGTAAATATATTTTTAAAATAAAATAGTGCAATTAAAGTAATAATATTCAAAAGAAAAAAGGCAATAAGAAATAAAAAGAAAATTACAGTAGAAAGTTTGGACACAGAAAAATACTGGTCTGTTTTCTTGTCGTCTTTTCTTTTTTTTTAGCAAGAATGAAATTTGTTCTTCATCTGTGCTTGTATAATAAGGTCTTTGAGAAGATTGGAAAATGCAGTTTATGCACCAAAACCTGAGTTTTCCATATGCTTCTCATCAAGTTCTAGAGTCACATCTTCATGATTCAGATTAGTTGCATGAGATGTGCTTGCACGTCTTCCACATAAAACTGGAAAAAGTAAAAAGCCTTTCCAAGTGTAAGGTGTTGTTAAATTTCTCTGAGTTCCCTGGAAGCTGAAATAAATAACCTTTCTCCCCCTGCACTTGCATTGTTAAGTGCACTTAATTATCCAATTGTGAACGTGGAGACTGAACATACAGAATCTAATGTGTTCTACTTATTAGATCAATTAAATTGCATTTTAATAAAGTGTTCACTAAAAGCAATTTACATTGCAACACCAATATGCTGGGTGGCAAAAATGGCCATTTATTAGGGCGTGGCATCGCTTTTTATAGCCCGGGTTTATAACGTCACAAGTGTCTGCTAAATCTCAGACTGGCCGCTATTGGCTATCCAGGGGGGGGTTCTTATCTCTTATCTTCCCGCACAGAGCGATAACTTCCGACTGCCAGGTCCTAGCTGCCCACACCAACCTAAATTTCCCTTGGTGCAACTTGAAGCCATTGCCCCTCATTTTGAGGAAGAACACGAGAAACTTTCTTAAAGCAAAGTCTAAGATCAAGAGTCCACTAAAAAGTATGTTAATCCATCATCTGTGAATGATCAAACTGGTAAACAAACTAGTAAACCAGACTACTTTAATATGTATTCAGTGGTTTAAGATAACTATAATGCAAACAAGAATCTATGTTCTTAGAGAAGAACTTGACATTTCTTCCTAAATATAGATTTTTCTTTAATAATGGAGTGCCCCCCCCCCCCACTTCCCCTCCCCCATCACCCCCCCCTCCCCAATCCCCCCACCCCCCTTTTTATTGGGGGCGGGGCGGGGATTGCAACCGGGACAGATAGGGCGGGGGTGAAATTGGGCGCTTGGCTCTTTAAGAAACCCCTCCCTGATTTTTTATTTTGGGGGGGGGGTGTCTCTCCGAGGCTTGGGGGCGTCTCCGCCAGCCCCCTCCCTCCTAGCCCTCGGCGCGTAAAGGCGTAAATTCTTTATAGCTGTGGCCTGTTGCTCATTTCAGTTTTATCTTTAAAAATTATAAAGTCCTACACAGATATGGACCTGATGTTATACCAGACCTTAAACTTTTAACTGAATCTGTGAACACCTCTATGTTTCCAACATGGAATCTCATGGTAAATTAAGGTTAAATTAGTATTTCCAAAGTTTTATTTGCAGTCCACTGGTGGTTATGCTTAGTAATGGTCTGTTGAAGGCTATTTTAGCAGTGTGTGCTTTCTTTAGCTGCTGTGGTGCAATAAAGACTTGCTGTTACTGGAGTCTGAGGTCAGCATTGCCACCTCTTCTTATTTCTGTCAGTGGAGGGATCTGATGTGTGTGCACTGAAATTTGGAAGGGAGTATTTTCATCTCTAATAAAAGAGGAGAGGTTTAATTTAGGCCACTAATCGTTAGCACTCCTTTTAAACAATGAAGCACATTGCTTAGAGATGAGGGAGGCAGCAGTGTGGCCAAAACCATCGGTGTGGAGAACTGCTGAGCGTTGCAGGTTTCCTTGCTCTGCTCTCCAGGTGGTTTCCCCTGCCCTGCGAGTGGCCTGGCTGACAGGAGGCTGTTTGCACAGGACGAATCGTGTGCCAGCAACCCTTTCATTTTCTTGGGGAAAAATATAAATCGTCAACAAATTTAAACCTGCTTTTAAGAAGCTGCTGTTTCCTATTTAAATTGGATATATTCAGCAGATAAAAACTGAAGCAAAATAAGAATCTATATACATCATATTAAAAAAACAACAACATTAAAACTTTTATATATTCAAACATTTGCCATTCATTCATTATCACTTTCTATAATGTAACTTGAAGAACTGCAGCACTCTGGCTCTATTCCAATTTATAAAATTGAAGTGGCCACAGTTCACTAATTTTTCTCTGTAGGAAATAAAGTTGTTAGATGTAGAATTAGAACACTGTTCTATACAGCAATCTCTTCATAACACCCATATATTAAATAAAAGAACCCAAAACATTATTAGCATCACAAATAATTATGCACCTACAAATCTGAGTAAACACAACTATTTCATAGTCTTGGTAACAATAAGGACTTTCTACTATTTAGAAAGTATATCCATTTTTCTCAGAAAGATTCAATAGTAATGTAAAATACTTGATGAAAGTCCACCCCAAAGAACTTAATACTTAGCAGATAGGGTTACTTACTGTTTTGCAGAACAGAAAAAACAACCCCAGTGAAGGTTTTGTATTTTGTCTTGTTTACTAGCATTTCCTCTTAGGCTGACAGGGGGAACATGCTGCCTTCCAACATAGCACTTGTCCTCTGCCTGCACAGTCTGAAAGAGAGCTTGCTGCCTGAATCTAACAGCAAAGCTTGAACACAGATTTCTGATTTACTAACCCCTAAGCAAAAATACCTGTATCATGTTTCAGCCGCTTTGGTTCAAACATTGGTTTGTCTTGCCTTTATATTAATTATCCCAGTTCATCTTCTGTAAGTTTACTTCTGTCAGATGTCCTTCCAGGTTCCTGGGGTACAGCAACTAGACAGTTTGAAGTAAAAGACTTCACCAAACATGTGGTGAAGCTTCTATGTAGCAATTAAGTTAGAGTGGAAAAATTTCCAAGAAGTAGAGCTGTAAATGTCAATGATGTAGTTGAATCCCAGAATAACCCATGGAAGGTAACAAGCCTGAAAAAGAATGCAATGGAGACAGAAGTTTTAAGTACAAGGTAAGAACATAAATCTGCATTAATAAGCATGATTATAATTATAATCTCAATGTGTTTAGGCATTACACAAACTAACTTAAGCAGACTCTACCCAACAAGGTAGAATACCCCAAACTGAGCAACCACTAAGATTTTTAGACAAATCACAAGGAAGCCATAAGATGCGCCTGCATTGCTACAGTGCTGGCCTGTCTGAAGTGTGCAACAGCTTCACTAGTGACTGGAACAGCTGCCAACACTGAGCTGGAAAAGCAGTGTGAAAACAAACCAACTACCCCCCGTGACACACGCTGGCCAGTGCCCAGCAGGTTCCCAGCCCTCTGCCCAAGCTATGTAAACACAGAGACAGAAATCGAGGGATTTCTTCCTCAGATCTACTCTAGTCAGCTGAGATCTAGTGCCCAACATATAAAAACCTCTTTTTCTTTTGAGCTAAGCAATGATTTTAACTCTTCAGGAAGCTGCTTCACCAAGGTACATTTCTGATTGGATTTGAGGAGCTGCTGCCTATTGCCTAGTCTTGGATTTATGAGGCAGAAGCTGAGCTAGGCATGGAAAAGCTTGCATAAAATAGTCCTATAAGGGGACCACCTGCTATTTATGCTTGGCACACAGCAAGCTCACAGCAAGATGCTTGAGGTGTTAGACGTGGCTGGTCTGGGCCAGCATGAAGCAGTTTTGTGGACTATATTGGAGAAAGAAGGGAAATTACTATTGGAGAGTGTGTACATGTATACTGGGATGGAGCAGTCACATCCTTGTTGTGTTTGTTGGTTGTTTTTTAATTGATACAGAAAATTTCTGCAACAAATCCATCAACTATCAAAGCTTCAAATTTCCGAACACACAGGAAACTGACTAACTGCAGACTATACAAGAGCACACGTGGCACAGGCACTGCAGACTAGAGGGACTGAGAAAGAAATATCTTCCTCTTCCTTTGGAAACTTTTTTAAAGAGGAACAAAAACATCCCTTTCCAAAAGCTTCTTTTTAAAGAAGAGACACAAGGAAGTTCCACCAGAGGAGGTTTTGTTATGTGTTAAATGTATGAGGATTCAACACATCTAAGGCAAAGAGATTCCTTCCAATGCCCCATCAGTGCAGGAACAAAAGGGAAGAGCTTCAGCTTTTAGTGCTATGAGTAACTTTCTTGGCATCACAAACAAATACTGCATTTTCATCAGCACTTCAATTAATCTTCTCCAAACAGTATTTTATGAGTATACACTTGGAAATAGTTGTATTAAACTAATGTCAAGTTGGATGGTGGGTTTTTTTCCTTCCTCCCCAAAGTAACTGAAATATTTACTGCAAACAGATGGCAGAACCCAGAAAGGACTGGCTCAGCACTCACAGGGTGGCACCCGGGAAGTTCTAAGGCATTCCTATGCAACAAGATCCTAAACTGGTGCCTTTGGGCTGCAAACACAGGCACCGTGGATTAGCGATGGATTGGTGGTGGATTAGTGACGCTCCTTTTGAAGGAGCTGACACAAAACTGCTGACACCAAAGTGCAAAGTGATGGCTGCTCAACAGCCAACAGCCTCATTTTAGCAATTAAATATATTTTTATCATTTGCTTTATGATCACCAGTATGGTTAACCACTCTTTTTAATGCTCTTCAGTCCAGATACAATACAAATTAATTTTCTTAGTTGTGCAGATTTCTTGTTAAGAAGTGATGTGTTGTGATAAATTATTGAAAGGCAGAAAATACATATAGTTTTCAAATATTATTAAGAATTCTGTCTTTAGATAATCACCTTTGATTAAAATACCAATGAAAACAAAAATGTCATTAAACAGGTCTATTTCAATGTGCCTTTATCTCATGAATTACAATATCCTGTTGATGAGAAGTGGTCTATTTTATTATTGCTGCTGCAGCAAACCCAAAATGTTTTGAGCTGCCAAGGCAAGGAAAATCTGCCAGGTGTATACTAACAATAAACACCAGTACTAGGGGATTAAGCTTGAAAAGACTTTGCCCACATGAATTTAAGCTCACTTTTTAAATTGCTTCTCGAGGCCACCAGGACCACCAACTCCACCAACTCCACCCACGCCACCAATGCCAGCACCTGAGGGCATTGGGAAGAGGAGTACCGGTGTGAGATGCCACTACTGGGCTACAGGTGGCGGGAGTGGTGCCAGATGAGGGGACAAGCTCAGGATGGCTCTTGGAGGGGGGGAGAGGTTGACACCCTGAGGTAGTACCGGGGGGTGGATCCCTCAGACCTGAGCACAGGGACCAGGCAGAGAGCTCAGACCATGACTTTTATAAGTTATAACAGTGAGAGTAGTTAAAGTTCTTGGGGAAAATTCCTTGGATTTAAGCCCTCTCATTTATTTGCTAAAATATTAAGAGGGGGGGATCAGGACTTCTCCGTGGGGCTGGAAACTTACACTCATTGCAGAGTTCGTAAGCAAAACTCTATGGGTGTTGTGATAATTAGTCTTCTCCACTGAATTTGGTAATATGGAACTGTAAATAACCCTGTTTGAACAGCAACAGTTTATAAAAGGAAAAAATAAAATAAAATAGAAAAGCCCCTCCATTATATGCACAGTGTGTAGGCTAAAATACATTTCTACAATGTGCATTTTAACAGTGACAATAGAAGAAAAATAATCCCCTTGCGTGTTCTTTTCCAATTAACTAACTGGCTCCAATTTTGTACTGCTTATGAAAAGACACTAATGTTTTATAACAGATCTGATACTTTTGCCTTAGATGCTGCCACATGCTACAGACACATCAACACTTGGAGAACATTGAAATAAAATAATTAAAAAACACAGACCAAACATTTTCAAGTAGCTATAAGTCAAACTAAATTGAAATTTATGGCAAATTAAAATAAACCCTACATATACCAGATAGAAGACATCAAGAAACCGTAGTTCCAAGCCAATTGCACATACACAGGGGAGAAAACATGGGTGCAAGGTTTAATGTGAGAAGGAGAAGTCATAGTACATAAGTACAGAAGTTTGTATGCTAGAATAATGTGAGTGGTGATTTTTAACACCTCAGAAAATCTAAACTCCTCTGGGGTAACTGCACTGACCAGTTTGGATTTCCTTAAGTAACCAAAAGGTTTAATATTATTTCTCCTGGTGTTTGTTTCAACTCTGTTACCCCGTCACATCAGAATTAAGCAGCTCATCTTTGCACATCTCTGGACTAACGTTGACCCATATTAGCTATGTCAAAATGTCATTAAAAGAACTGGCCTTTTGAGGGTAAAAGAAGAAAACTTTAAAAGTAGCTCGGGTATGCTTTGTTTCCATGTTAGAGTATATTCCAAGGCCTGCAATCCAGTCTGCACAAATAACAGCAGTACAAAAAGTAGGTTCACTTTTGGAAATTTAATGTATTTTGGAAAATAGCATTGAATGCAGCCATGTTGAATGTCTCAAATTTTATGGGGACTGTGGAGACTCTGTTACTTCCTCAGGTTTGTGGTTCACTTTTGGGGATGCAAATAGAATCTCTCTTAGGATGTGGCAGAAGCCAGATTCAGAGATGCTGGGCAGATGCAGACAAAACACAGCCAGTATTCTGGCAGCAAGAGAGAGGCTCTACAGGGTAAAGACAAAGCAGATTTGCCAGGTTTTTGTGAGACCCAGCCTTAGTGGAAGAGATTCTCTTGTCCAGACACGCATAATACATGCTCCGGCAAAATGAAGTCTGAGAACATGTGAGTCTTCTCAGTTGGAGCTAAGTATGAGTAGTAAATTAAGGCACAGAGAACCTGGAACAACTGTCCATAAATGTGTGAGGAATAAGTTGAGAATTGAGAATGGCAGTGATGCTAGGAGTGTTTGGGTCAGCCTCCTAGCAGAAACAGGGGTCTAAGAAGTACGATTATTGTACAAGCAGTTTATAAAATATATTAATGTCTCTAAAGCAATGTTTCTACTTTGCCTCTAGCCTAAGGAGCTTATGCTGGTATTTCCAAAGGACTTGAGCTAAGGCTGAAATCCTTTGGCTTATCTTGGGGCACAGAGATTGAAAACATCAGTTGTAGCAGCAATCCTTGATTTGTAAACATATATTTGCCTGAGGTTTAAATACAAGAGATTACAATCACAAACATGAGATAATATGATTTCTGCCTGTTGTTCCAGTGGAAAAAAATACTCTTGTTAATGAAGTTTTTCCCTATGTGAAGTTTAAGAGCAAAACTCTGTGAACAGAAAATGCACAGGAGATCCAACTCTATTCCTGTTTCCACTGAGTCAGAATTGCAGAGAAGGACTTTCAAAGTACACAACACAAAATATTATTTCTCAATAATGTAAATCATGGGTGTTATTAAAGTGCCAGAGACCTAGAATTAAAAAAATTGGTATGAGTTTTACTTCTATGGCTTGAGGGATAGGGCTGTTTCCTATTCATTTGTTTTTATTTGGAGTTCTGATCCGCTGATAAGAGGGTTGTGCTTATAATTGTGAATTGAGATTTTGGAAGTTAAGTGTATGTATCCTCTCAGGGAGCATTGTCGGTGGCCTTGGTGAAATCTAAGTCCCTGCCCTTCCTGAGACATTTAGGCCTGATTTTGTGAGTTAACTAATAATGGAAAAGGAAAATCTTTCAGGGGAATGCTTTGTCTGAGCCTGGTAAGTGTTCCATTTGGTGGGCCTAAATTAAAGGTTGTTGGATCAGTATTTTGAACTGCTGTTTAGCAGTATGTGCATGCTCTCTTCTATAAAAATGCATATAGATCTTACTAGCACGACAGAAAGAGGCCTGTGAAAGAAAGTGAAGGTGTTTATTTTTACAAGGAACACAACTGGCAAGCACTTCTTGAAAAAGTCTCCATGTCTTATAATTTCAAACAATAATGCAAGCACACAACTTTTAAAGCTTAATGCTACTAGCATTTATTTGCTAAGTCAGAATCCAAAATCAGCCATGAATCCACACTTCTAATTCACTCCCATCTAAATAAACAGCTGGATACTCAGCTTTTAATGGTATTTTTTATGTATTTTTACAGAACTGAAGCACTTATGCAGCATTCTGTCTTCTACTTATTGTTTAATTAGACTCTAGCCATTTAATCCAACACCGCTTTTGCGAACTATATTAGTAGTAAATAACTTGTCCCTGTCAGGAATTTAATGCTCCCAAAGCATACTTAATATATCCCTGTCTGGGTGGATATGTGACTACAAAATAGATGCAGTGCTCGTTTCACCTTTTCCCTTTCATGTCTCTTGTAACTGAGAGACCTAACAGATGGTCCTTTCTGTCTGTGTGTTAAAACTACTTTAAGTGCTGCCGCTAAGTATTTTCTGCCTTTTAACACCACCAAACACAGCATTATTCTAATAATGGCTTATTACACTATTTTTTTCCCCCTGCTAGAATGCAATATTGATTGGAAATCCTTGGGATGGAACAAATTGAATATTTGAGGGAATTTAACAACTGTTTGCTTACAAATGCAGACACTTATGGTTTAATTTGAACCCAGCCTGGGAACAAGCTCTGGCTGCTGTCAAAGAGGGCCCAGGGCACTGCAGGTCTAAGTGGTCAGCCCAGTGCTGCATTGGATGGTTTTCCTTCCTCACCTCTCATCTTTTCAGGGGGACTGAGGATGTATCCTGGAAGACAGAAGATATTCTTGAAGACCTCGTTCAGCACCAGGGGCTGGAGTCACTACAGAGTTATTTAGAGAAGGTAAAAGTTGAAATCCATGTTGATCCACATCTCCACCATCAACTTTCTGTCAGGACATATAGTGTTGCCAGTGACTTCAGGAGTCTTTTCTAACAGGCTAGAGAGCTGGGCAGGGAGAAATTTAATGCAATTTAACAAGAGCAAGTGTAAAGCGATGCATCTGGGGATGAGTAACCCCATGTATCAGTATAGGCAGAAAGCTGATCTGTTAGAGACCAGCTCTGGGGAAAAAGACTTGAGAGTCCTGGTGGACAAGAGGATGACCATGTGACCTCATGGACAAGAAGGCCAATGGCATCCTGGGATGCATGCCTGTGGCCAGCAGGTCCTACAGAAACATTATACTGTTCTGACCAACAGAAAACACACAGCTCTAAAGAAAATCAGTAACAAAGCCACTAATGGAAAGATACAAACACAGTCCAGATGCTTCCACCAATGAAGTCAGAATACTCTCTCACTTCCTATGTCTCCCTGCTTAAGAAGGGGCTTTGAGTGGGAACCTGATGGTAACGTGAGGGGGAGAGAAAAAGTCATTTACCACCAAGAGTCAAATCCCACAGAGCGCTGGCACTCGCTGCCGCACAATGCCCCGACAGGTTCGTTCTGCCTCCGCACAGGGCGGGGGACTGCCGGGGAGTCTGCCCTGGGGCAGGCTGAGCTCTGGTACCCGGAGCTGTGGGCGGAGCGCTCGGGAAGCGGGAGCTGGAGCTCCCCAGCGCCGCTCTCCAGGGCAGGCCGAGGGGCAGGGAGTGACCTGTCGGATCCCAACCATTCACTCTCCCAAGAGGTTATGCATTTGCTCCTGGGTGCTGTTAAGTATCACAGTCTATATTAACTAATCCACGTGGGTAGTATTTCAGACTGTCTTCATGTTAGAAAGAGTAACCACAACATCCATGTAGATGACTCAATGCAAAAAGTGAGGTAGAGCCTAATATGATTTAATTTTATACTGTGTAGGTTAAATCCATGCATAAAAGGTGAGCAGAATGTATTACTGTGGCTTGGCAGATTTGAGTCCTGGTTTCAAGTGGGTGTTTTATAGCGTAGGAATCAAAAGAGTATGTGCAATTGTGTAATTTCACATGCTGTTATAATCTTTGTTTTCCTAGCAGCTACATTCTAATGATGGTAAGTAAAATATAAATAATAATGAAAATGTGGTAATCTTTGTCCTTTTTATTCTTTCCAAAGTCATCCTTCTAAGTACAGAGTAGTAACTGGATGACTACTACTTGGTAGTAAACTATAATTACTATGGCAAAGAAGTTGTCTGTAATTGCTCTAAAGCTACATAAATAGATCATAAAAGGCTTTTAAAAAAGGCATTATGGTCTGCTGGTTCAGTGATCCATATTTGAGAAAACACTTTATTAGTCAACAGAGTGCATTAGTCAACAAAGTCTATTTGTATTGAACAAGTTCAAGTCAGCACTTCATCAGGTAATCTCATGATTTTTTGTGCAGGGTATTAATATGTTAAGTGCCTCTAAATTAAAAACAGTTCCAAGTATAGCCTGAAGGAAACTGCAACAAAACAGATGAAGCTGAGGCAGGGATGATTCTAGCAAGCTTTTCACCCAGGAGGGAAAGACACAGCTGCAGAACCAGATGCCGATAAGAATGCAGTCCTGATCATGACATGGTCATCACAAGCCAACCAGATGTCTAAATAGAATGGAAAACACTTCATAAAAAGAAACAAACTATTATCCCCACTTTCTTTCACCTGCGAAAACTTTGGTCCTCCTTTGAAGTTCCATTTGCTGTTTCAACTACAAAAGACAGACATTTGTTTACTGAGTTCACTCATCAGTGTGAACTCTAGTTTCCAGATGCAGTCATCCTCCCTTAACCATCTTCAGCCTCTCACCTTAAATGCAAAAATGGTTTTGGTTGAGGCTGAGAGGAGGAATGACCATTGTTTTTGTTCCATGCTTGCACAACATCTGGTCCAAGGGGGTAGGATCAGTAGTGCCAGGCATGATCTGACTTTCCATCTTACATCTATTCTTGTGCATCACTGCGAGGCAGGGAAATGGCCTCCCCCAGACTCCAAGGGCACCCTTTTCCAAATGGATTTCTCCACCAGAAATGCAAGGCAGCAAAAAACATTTCATCAAAGCAGGCCCCAAACTCAAGTAGAAATCCACAGCCCAGTGTCATAGCACAGGCACAGTTCTTCCCCTGGAGAGAGGATGGGAAGTGGCACAGCAAGCAAGTCTTCTGTAACATACCCTCCAAAACAAAGCAGGATACATAGGTTCGTTTCTTTCCTGAAAAGGTAGATTTAATACAGGAAAATTACTTGCTTCTGAAGAGGAATATCAAGTATTCAAAGGAACCATCTGATGCAGTTCAAACTGCATTCAATTCGTTCCCTGCACTTTAATAACACTGGGATGCTGGAGCTTCAATGGGATTGCAATTTCTTGTGTAAAAATAGTAACTGATATTTTGTCAAGTTGTTCCCTCCTGGGTAGGCTCTGACAAAATGAGAGCAATGGTTCCATTAATTTGTGTCTCTTCTGTGCTCCCAGGTGATACAGTTAATATAGCTTCTGGAATGTCAAGTTCTTACTTATTCCTCATTTTGGTGCATTCTACAAACTCACCCTCAGCTCATAATATACCCTCTGGTAGTAGAGAAGTTGGAAGTTGAGAAAGGAGACTTAAATGTTTAGACCAGTGAAACATTTGGTTTCCCATGAAAAAATTAGTTTTAAAATAATGAATGTTCTATCACTAGCTTCTACTGATATTTTAAGATGAACATCAGGTCACAGCAAATGGAAACATTTGTTAAAATCAAGCATTTCCTTCTTTCAGCTGACAGTGTTTCACAGTCCCAGTACAGGCACAGTATTTTTATTTCACTTAGGCTTATTTTTTAATAGGGAAACTTCTAAAATGTATCAATTGGTTAAAGAAGAAAAAAGCAACAGTCAAACTTATTATCACTTGTTTGTGTCTATATTGGCTTCTTTGGGAGGGCACATTCAACCCCTAGTCATACTGAGTCATTTCCTAGGAACTTTACACCAAACATAAACAGATCCAGATGGTAGGCTTAAGGAGGGTAAGGGGAATGTCTTCTTATTCCTACAGTGCCAAGAACACTTTGGCTCAATAAGGAAAATAACTAGCCATGCAGTGCTCAGCTGCACCAGTTGTTCACCTCAAGGTGTGACCTTCTTCCCAGCAGAGTGGTCCTCCATGACTGTGCTTCTGAGCTCACTTAGACTTTTTGCTTTACAGTATCCTGTGCAAATGACTTTGATATATCAACATATGGTGCCACCAAGTACATCCTTTGGATTGCTTTTTATACACACTGCCTGATGACACTTGTCCTTTTCTTCTACTGAAGCTTTTAGACGAGACTGCCTTCTCCTAAGGATAGAGGTCACAAAGAGATAGTTTATGGCCCCCCTGCCTCACTGGCCAGATGTGCTGACAAACTAGAAAAGGAGATTAGAGTAAATAATCTGAAGACAACAGCTCACATATGTGTTCCTTTGCATGCACTGGGAAGCAGTGAAGGGCAGCATCTTCCCTAGGAACAGACTCTTCCTAGGGCAGTGCTAGTCTTTGCTGCTGCCCAAAGTAATGCCGCTGTGAATATAAAATCTTTAGGCTCAGAAATTAATTTCATCTGCATTTTTTATCTTCATTTTTTCTTCAGAATAAAGTTATAGGTTGATGATCATAGACTCTTCAACTAGCTTATCAAGTTGGTGTTTTCAGTGTCATGGCAATATATATATCAAAGAACTAACTGTATTTGTAAATACAAAGCTGAGAAGATAGTCTCCTAGTGATGGATTCAGGGCAAAGAGTTGTTATGACACTGTAACACTCCTCTTTGGATACTTTGGGCTCACATTCCCGCCTGTAAACACAGCACATCCACAAATCAACCCCACACTCTGTCAGGATAAGCAACAGCAATGAGTCCAAATTCAGCTTCTGACAGATCAGTGCAAACACAGTCAATTCTATCCTTGGTGCCAACTCATTTTTTCATTAAGAGACTTTGTTTCCAGAAAGTCTTCCCTCCCCTTACTTATAAAAGTTTTCAGACGGTCAGATTTGAGTGGCTTCACCACGGGAGGGTTCCCATTGTCTTAAGTTTCTGCCTTTGGACCTTAGCTGACAAAAACTGGAAGATCAGTGTTGCTGTTTAGCCATTAGCTAGGTTGAAGTTTCACTTTTCATGTGCTGGTTTGGCAGAGATATCACACAAACAACATCCACTGCAATCCACCACTTCACCAGGACAAGGCAGGAGAATTATTTCAACGCTTAAAAGCACCAAAGACTCCTTGTGAGTCCAAAAAGCAGTCATTTTAAGTCAAGAGTAAAGTATTTGTCGGTCAAAGAGAAGGCTTTTAGGGCAGGCTGCTGGACCTACAATTCCTCCCTGCTGGAATGGAAAAGAATTGAGCTGCTTGTTTGCTGTTTTTGAATCCTTCATGGAGAGCTGCCAGTAACTGTTAACTTGTGTATTATTGTGCATTCGGACAGGAGAAATGGCAGTGAGAATTTACCAGCAAAGAAAGGGAAAAAGCAAGCAAGGAAAGAAAGGGAAAAAGCAAGCAAGGAAGGAAGGAAAAAAGCAAGAAAGGAAGGAAGGGAAAAAGCAAGCAAGGAAGGAAGGGAAAAAGCAAGAGGGAAGCCAGCACTCCTCTCCCAGCTTTGCTCTCTGCTCTGAGCTCCCAAACATCTACCAACCAGCAGCTTCTGGAGCTGCTCTGGTGAGGAAGGAAGAACCTTCTCCAGCACCCCCACAAAAGCAAGAGAACATTCCTTACAGAAAAATGAAATTCTTTTTATTCCATTTCTTCTTAGTAACTCTGAAAACCTGGATAATTATGAATTAAATTCTTAGATAGAATTTTGCCATTTATCAAGATGTATGCTCTGCTCTCATTGCTTACAAAGTTCTTATAACCAATTAATTTATCTTATCAAAATGCATTATCTAGTCCAAAATGTCAGGTAAAATAATTTCTTGTCAATGAGCACACAAAAACCCCTTGTCCGTACCCCCCTTTTGTCTCATCCCTTGTTTCTCCATTTTGCCTTGTAGCAAAGGACAGAGTTACTTCAGCCTATAGGCTAGGTGATAACCTTAGACAGCCTTACCTCTGTGAATGGCAGCCTCATTTGGTGGGGAAAAAAACCATGGAT
The DNA here is from genome assembly GCA_024336885.1 of Actenoides hombroni. Lineage (NCBI taxonomy): Eukaryota > Metazoa > Chordata > Aves > Coraciiformes > Alcedinidae > Actenoides > Actenoides hombroni. Next base: position 28,501 of record WUAM01007343.1, on the reverse strand, counting down.
TTCAGTCTCAGTAAAGAAAAAAAACTCACACAAACAAAAAAGCCCAAATAGTCATCCCTTCCTCCCGCTATTACTCTAAGCTCCTTGTGGGCAAGTGCTCTCTGTGAAGAAGTGAACTCTGCAGGCACACCACAGTGGGGCTGCTTTAAAGATCTGTGTGATCTCTGAGTCAATCAAGTCATTCTGAGGGCCTGACTTTCAATTTAGGAATGCTTAGGCTTTTCAGTGCCAGGAGTGAAGCAGAAAGTAATAGAAATGATGCTGTAAGGGAACTAAGGAGGGGAAATAGAAGGGAGGAGGATCCAAAACCTTCTGGGCGTGTTCAGCATCGAGCTCAGCTGAGCACAAAACAAACAAACCAATCAAACATTGCACTTTATCCCCCTGCTTCTCTGAATGGCAAAGCTCCTGAGCCAGTTCAACACTGACAGGCTGCTACTACAGCCTTAAGACAGGCTGCTACAGAAGGAGTCTTCTGCACTTAGCAGCTACACTTTAAAACCAAGAGGACTAGAAAACTATCAGGCATCCCTGAAAAACAAGCATTTTCATTTTGGTGCACATTACTATTGAAATCATGTTTACCTGGTACTTGTGTTGAGAAATTTTTGTCTTCAGTATATTATTTCCATGAAAAATTCAAGATGCTGTGTCATAAAGCAAATACCACTTATGCAGCTGATGTCAGATATTAGAAGTAACTGAAACAAATTAATTTCTACAGCACTGGAACTCACCTGTCTTTCCATGTCCAAAAGAGCTGAGTGTATTGCTGTTGACTCATCCATCTGATGTTATTTGAATTTACACTGGAATTGAATCTGGTACCGAAACAATAAAATGTTTGTTAAAAAAAAAAAAAAAGGAGAAAGTATTTGGAAAATGTTTTTTTAAGACAATGAGACAAATACCTGTAAAATGAAATTGTTGCAGGAAATGTAGGCTTTTTAGAAAAGAACATAAGTGAAAAGATACTGAATTGGATCTTGAATCTTCTAAGTTTAAACATCTATTATTAGTGAAGTAGTGAATAATTGGTTTTTGTCCACTCATGTCACCTATGTAGGTTAACTCTTAAAATCCACAGAACTCCTTTGGGTAGATTCAATTCTCACAGTTAAGATAAGCATAGTCAAAAGAATTTACTAGGGTAAAATATTCCCACTTGAGTTTTACTTTTGAAAATCCTTTAAACTGGTTTTGTTCACAAAATTACAGGTACACTCTTACGTAACATCAGCATTTGGATATGTCCTCTCTGCTTCTTTTTTTTTATTATTTTATTTTACCATTAGGTCAAAGCAGAAAAAAGGCTTAAGCTGCTTGCCACTCAGGATCAAATCAGATACAGATAATGTGAAAGTTTTTTATTAACACTTCCTAACTCTTAAGTAATAAAAAATGTTTACATTGCCTACTTTAAAATAAATTAATGATAGAATATAGATATATCTGCTTTATTCATAACTGCATCTCAGAGACTTAAAAAACATGGGCAACCTCAGGCAAGCTTCTGGCCTTCCAGACCCATGGCATGAAGGCACTCTAGAAGTCTGACCCTAGGCAGCTCCTGTGCTGTTGTACAGCCTTGTATGTAAGACTGTTACACCCAGGAGTCAAGCTGTTAACAGGTGCTGTGTGAGGTCACCACTGAGCTCAGATGAAAGCAAGGAAGAAATCTCATCTGTGCCTTGGCTCAGCACACCCCAAGGAAAACTAATATTTTTCTCTAAATAATTCTAAAAATGTCTCCTCTCCCCATTTCTCACTTTGTTCCTTGACAGCTATTTGGCACCTGGGTAGACACATACTGGAGGTGCATGACTGGAGGTGTGTCACTTAGAGGTGCACTGCTAAGCTCGTGGCTAAACGGTGACCAAATCCAGACCTACAAAGGGGAAAATGAGCTTCATCCCAAGGAAAACCTTCTCTCTGGTAACTATTAAAATAACTGACTACATTATTAACTAAGAAAATAAAACCAGTATATCAGTTTTACTACAACTGCATTATTTTTTGTCCTCTACACAATATTTCACATTGGTAATAACAGGTAATGTTTCATGTCATAAAGCGTATTAATATGATCCTGTGATCTGAAAACAAAAAAACCCCACATCTCCTGCAAGTCTTCCATATTAAAATAGTTATGTGCACAAAAGCTGTTCATAGCATGACACCCTGTGCAGTTGGAAAATAGGTACAAGCAATAGCTAACAGAAAATATTGAAGACCTGCTACCCACACCACATTGTGAGAGGTATTGCAACCTGAATTTGGACATCCTTCTTCTTGCCCTATGATGGGAATCACCCTGAGAAACAAGTTTCAAAATCCAGGCATGAATTCAAACAGTAGCATGCTTTCAAAGAACAGCATGTACCAGAGTGTGATAGGTAGTGAGGCTGACGGCTCAAGCAGCTGAGATGCCTGAGAACACAGAGTGATCTCCTGGAGTAACTGCAGAGGTCAGGAAAACTGCTTCACCACAACCTCATTTAGTGTCTCTACACAAGAGTCACCTCAGCTTTTGCCTGTTTCCTCCATTTCCTTGCAAAACAAACTCCACTGGAGTCATGGGAGGATGAGAAAGAAGATCCTAGGTAGTAAATTCAATTTCCTACAGCAGATTTCCTCACTGCACCTTGCAGAAGTCTTTGCCTATAAAGTTTCCTTTTCTCTCTTCTTGTATTTTTCTAAATTGAGATTGATAATAGTAGCAACAGAAATAAGATAAATCAGAATAAAGAAGAGTTTTCCTATGGCACCATTCAAAGCTTATCTCTTTCTGCAGCACTTTATGTTGCAATAGCAGAACACCCTTTGTGACACCCTAAAACGCTGACTTGTTTCTATTTTGTTAATTTTCTCTAGTTTAATGAGGTGATTTGGTGTGTGCAGGAGCAAGAACCTGGCTCATATTTGTTCCCTAAAATGGTGGACTGAATGACCATAGACAATTCTAGCTAAAAATATTGGAAAAACAAGACTATGAAAAATCCCAAGCTTTAAAAGGCTCATTCTGCCAAATTAGCTATAAAACCAGCTACCTTAAAATCACTATTTTTGTGGATTGTGGGTTTTTATAGAAAAGTACATGGCATATGTAAATGTATTTCTGAGTAATATGGAAGAGAAGTGCACAAGATTATCAAACTCCCTTAAAAACTGTTAACATGGCAATGCACTGATTGGTGATTCACAATAGCACAGAACTGCTGGAACAACCGATTTTTCCAATATTTTTTTACGTCCTTATTCCCTGCTTCACCCAAACTTCTCTAAAACTTGGATACAGGAGGAGCAAATCCCTACATTCACAGAAAGAACATAAACATGACTTAGTCTAGGTGATCAACTTGGACCGTTTTTAAGCAGTAACTTAACTGACATTTGTTGACCTAGATACTTGGCTTGCACTCCAGATGTTCTCACATTCACTGCTGCTGGATTTGCTTTCTTACAGGCAGCATGAATGGGTATTCCACTCAGCTTCTCAAAGCACTGGATTGTCATGGGAATACAGGAGTGGTTTTCATTCTTTCTTAATGCTCTTATCTGACATCTCTGCCTCGCTGGCTTTATTCAGTGAAGGGTTACAAATACCATCAAATATGTACACTACTGGTTGGATTGGTGTGAGTGAAGTGAATATTGACTGCATGTCCTGTCACTTTATGTCAGAGATTTAGATAGTAAACAAAGCTGCAGCAAAATTTAATATGAATGTAAATCTGGATGTGGTAGCCTTGCAGTAATGGGGGAAAGTACATTTTTTAATCAAAAACTTTCTAAATGAACATTTCTAACCAAAAAAGATTTTATGAGAAACATTTTCTCTTTGTTTCCCTACTACCCATCCTATTTTGATATCCAGATATTGCCTGAGAGAGGTTGATAATCTCCCACTGCTGATAGTAAATCTCCCAGAGTGGAGAGATTATGATACTGCTCTGGTCTTTTATTTGGAATAATTTACCAATTTAAAGAGGAAAAACAAAACGGGAAGATGCTAAACTAACTAAACAGCAAATCCAGAACCTTGAAGTATGGATGTAGATCAGATGTCTCGGGAAGCTTATAATTTTGAATGGTGGTGGAAAAAAAAAACTCCAGTGCTGTGGAAAAGAATCCAGAGAGTGACAGAGAAGATGGGCTTAAATACAACAGTGGTACAGCCATTGGAAAAAAAAAAAAAAACCCTTGGCAAAATTGGTTACTTTTAAGGGATGAGGAAGGGTAAGCTCCCGTGTATATTTTCTTAATAGTGGGTGTTTGGGAAATGTACTCAACAACAAACAATATATTGTTGACTATCATCAGTTTATTTGCATTATTAACTTGAAATCATCCTATTCACATGCAGCATGAGATTTGTGGGCATGCTTGTATGAAGACAACATTCTGCCAACATTCTTGTGAAGCCCTCTGTTAACAGCCACTACTTAGAGCAGCACATTATTTCCTTCAGGGTATGTTATCAGTTTGGAACATCACTACCAACACAGAGTAGATGAAGTTTGTTGTTACAAACAGAGTTACTAATGATGCTAAGACTCTTACAGAAATGCAAACAGGCTTACAATTACATTTAATAAACTTACAGTAATCTACAGAAAAGATTGTTGTACTTACTACATCCTAAAAAAGAGATCAAATTCAGTTATATTGTTACTGAAAAAAATGCATACAAAAATGCATTTCCCTTTATCACCTGTGTTAAAATCCTCCTCCACACCCATCTCTAGCCACAGAAGTACAACTTCACTGTTTACATATCAGGTTGTCAAAGAAGTACCTTGTTTTGCATCACAGTGGCAAAGCTGAAATATCTGTACAAGGTAAAACTGCAGGATGTCTAACTAGAACTGTTGTAAGGAACAATGCTAATGCAATGAAACACTCTTTCTGCCTCCTAAAAGCTTCTTGTCACTGATGGAGCTCCTCTCCTTAGAACAACAGCTCAAGGTAACATCACAATGGAAGATGACTTTAAGGGCTAAACAGTAAGGAAGATATAAAGGATAAGGAGAATAATTATATTTATTTCTTACTAATTTTGAAATGCAAAATATCCCTGCATAGAATCTTAAATCAAAAGACAACTTTCTTTTTTTTTAAACTGCTCTTTTGGTTTGGATACACTACTTAAGAGCAGAACTTCCTTACCAAACTTATGTAAGTTACTTCCAACATACTGCTCCTTCAGCCAAGTCCAACTGCAATAATTTAATCTGGTAACAGTGAACCACAGGCTCAAAGAATTAAAATTGTAGCTTTGGGAAGCTTGTCATCTAAACTGTCCAGGAGACGATGTATCCAGGGCAGAAAACAGATCATGTATAAAGAGATTGATTCTTCACCTCCAGCTGTATGTAACACACAAAAAAGTGCTGCAGCCTGGGTCGATGATGAGATTGATGCTGGGCATAGTTCTCAGAAAGAAAATCAGCTTGCTGAGGAAGAGCACCAAGAGTGAGGAAAGAATGAATGCTGAGGGTTAATCATCCTCCAGTCATAGGTATAATATCTGGGTTCAATTTGCCACCAAATGGGTGTGAACTATTGAAGTCTTTATGGTTGCAGGGTTGTGAGCAGTGAAAACAGGGAAAGACTTGCATTTTAGTGGGTAGAGCTGCTAATAATCGCATTTAAAGTTAATTGGGAATGATCTCAGAACTAGTTGGCTGTGTTCTCTCATATCTTGTCAGGGCACTGAACAGAGCTGAGATCAGGTAAGGTCACAAACAGAGGCGCTTGCTACATACTGCTCAACATTCAGTGATGAGTCCACCTTCCAGACATCAAGGTGTCGGTCAAGAACTGCTGTGAGGTGTAACACAAAGTTCAGAATGAGAAAATGAAGTGGAAAATTTTGATGTACCACTTAGTCTCTGGTGAATTCATGAGCAAAGCTGGCACTAGCTTCAGCAGAGGAAACAAAGAAAGAATGCTATAAACAGTATTTATGATTTGATGCCCAAGCAATTTGAAAACAAGGGCTATAATTTACCTTTAAATGATATCTATATATATTTCTGTGCCAATATATAAAAGTCCCCTGACTTAATGGGAAGCTATAGAAGCATGAGGACGTGTGCAGATAATATAGCGGAATAAATGGATGTTCTTCTGAGCTGGAGACAATCGTAGAATCATTTGGGTTGGGAAAGATCAAACATGCTCCTTGTCTTTATCTCCCCTGAGTCCCAAGAAGAAATTCTTGTAAAAAGGTTCAGGTGGGCATTGCTAATATACCTACCAATCATGACCACCTTGAAACAAGGAGATGCATACACTAGCTGCAGCTCAGCCAGCCTGCCTATCACTAGCAAGGAACCTGTGACTATATGTACATCAGCCTGGGCTATACAGTAACTAGGACCCTCAAGAGGTGTTTGGCTGCTAGAACAGCCCAAGCTGCTGGAAGGCTGCTGGGGATCCAGTTCTCTTACTGCTACAGTTGGGCTGCCTGCTGGATAAAACCCACTTCATTAAGCATCACCCTGATGCATTATAACCAAATTAAGAGATGAGCACTTGAAGATGCTCACTTCCAGATCTGCCCTTCCCAGTGCCAACCACATCACTGCTTGAGCTTCTCTCAAGGCCACTTAGGTTGATGCTCTGGTATTCCCCTTTATGCATGTAATAAATCAGAATTTATCTTGTGCTTAGTCTTTCACACGATCTGTTTAGACTTCTTGGAGTCCATTACAAGCATGGATCTGTATTTGCAATGAGTTTGCCACTTGGTTGTAGGGAGTTTTGCTGGTTTGTGTGGTCTCACCAACCAGGTGGTGATCTGTAGAGTGGTCTGGGGTGGTTTACCTTTCTCAGCTCCCACTTGAATGCATCAAACTGTTTGTCTTCCTTGGAAGGTTTTGGCTTGTTTTTGTCTGTTTTCTTTTTGAAGAGGTTACAGTTTTATTCAGTGAAACCATCTGTGTAAGATTTGGGGCTTTCTACTTCTGTCCTGTTTTTTCCTTACAAAATGTAGGACAGTCTTAAAAATTAATTTTAAAAAATGCCTCAACTCAAGAAAATTGAACATAACTGGGCTTAAAATAGCTGAATGACATCTCTAAGAGCTTGTATCAGCTGAGTGATCACAGAAGAGCATCTGTAGTACAGTTACCAGATTCTGTTTTCCTTCATTAACCTTTGACCTCCAAATACCTGGGTCACAAGTCCCACTGAGACATGGCAATGTTGTTTGATAACAGAAGAAAGCTCAAGGGAAGTTAAAACTGCACTCTCAGTTGTCACCACCTCGTTTGCCAAAGGTGTGTGATGATGGTCAAGGGGCAGGCGTTGAAAAACTGTAAGGATTTTTTCCAAGGAAAAGTTAGCTGTCCATTTGCAGAAGTAAAACTGTTAGGTGTTCTTCACTAGCATGAGCCCATCAGAAAACAAATTAACCCAGCGTTGTGTTCAGAGAGACAATTCTGCACACATGGGGATTTTCTACCTTCTGAGAGACTGGGGAGGGAGGAAGAAAGATAAATTCCTCATTATCATTCTCCAGAAGAAGTTGTTTGATAAACTCCTCCTTATCAAATCTCTTTAAAACTGCCTTTCACAAAAAAAAGGCAGAGGAAGAGGCACAGACTGCTAATAATGAAGGAAGGAAGTAGCCTTACATTTGAAGAACCTCTGAAGAACCAGAGGCCTAGCACTTCTTTTAGATCAACCAGATGTACCATCTGATTTCCACCCTCAAACCATACACCACTGTCCTTACTTCTTTTCTAGAGAGAGGGATCCTTGCTCTTGTCACCCCTCGGATAGATTTTGCAAAACATCAAAACATTCTTGCTGAGGCAGCCGGTGCTGGAGGTCGAGAGCGGCCACAAAAGCCACGTCTTCCAGGTGAGGGGCTGAGCAGGGAGAGGGGGGAACGCCCGGCTCTGCCCGCGCCCGGTTTCAGGCACACGGGGCCGTGCGGGGCAGGACGGAGGTGTCGGTGCAGCTCAGGGCTGCGGGGGGTGCCCGGGCACCGACCGCCCACCCGGGCACGCCGCTGTGCCCCCAAGTCCCCTGTGGCCTCCCCGCGGAAAAAATAAATCTAAAGCCAATAAATATTATTCTGCCATCTAAATAGATTTATTTATTTATTTATTTTAAAAGGATTTTTCCCAAGAAATACAATTGGTCAGTATAGTTACAGAACACACAAAGATACTGAAAAAGATCAGCTGCTTATGGTCAGATACTTTACTAAAGGAAACTAAGGCAACAGCAGACATGCATTGCTAATTTTTAGGACCGGTCATGTCGGATCAATTTAAATTAACTTTGAGTTAGATGAAGAGAAATGAACAGTAACAAAACACAGTTGTAAAAACACATCTTCAGAACAATCCAGTTTACATCTCTAGTTTCACTAAAATGCCTGGAAATTTTAATCTGTGCATGGATTACTCACAAGAGCAAGGATTTTGCTGGAAATTATTTTAAAATTATTGGATCAAGAGGAGAATGAAAAGTTATTGTCAAATGAGAAAAAAAAAATATTACTGGAAGCGGCGCCGACACGGGGACGGAGGCGCGCGTGGAGCCGGGGGGGCCGGGGGGGACGCCGCAGCCGCAGCGGGGTGGCCCGCGGGGGGAGGACACAGCCACACCAGGGTGGCACTCGGCGGGGAGGACAGTGACACTCAGGGAGGACACAGCCACACCGGGGTGGCACTCGGGGGGGAGGACACAGCCACACCGGGGTGGCACTGGGGGGGGGAAGGACAGTGACACCCAGGGGGAGAAGTGAAGAAAACAGAAAGATGAATGTGTAGGGAGAAAAAAAAATAATTAAAACTCTTCAGATAACCCTCAAGACAAATGGGATGAGAATGAAGGTCACTACTGGAATTGGGATACTGGGCTAACCTATCTTTTCTTTGAGAGAAGAGTATGGTGTGTTGTTCAGCATTTAAAGCTTTAAATATAAAAGCTTTGATTAGCTTTGCTAAGGAGCTGTATAAATCCCTATCAGTTTGCCATGAGAGCTTTTCCTTCCCATTCCACCCATCCAAGTGAGCTGGATGAAGTCAGCAGGGCTGAGGAAGGTGTCTGGCCATGCCCATACCTGTGCAGCCTGGAAGACTGATTAAAATCACAGGGAAGGGGATGTCCAATGTTTGATCTTGACCACAAAAAAGGCCCTCACTGGGGCTGCCCTAGGTGCTCTAGGTATAGGACAGGGGAAGCCATGCACCCACCACCTTCACACCCAAAAACACCCCACAACACAACCAAAAGCCTGCAGCATGCAGGTTATTGAAGAGTGAGTCATGCAAGACGTAAAAAAGAGATGCAGAGGCTGAAGCAGCATCTCTGCCCAGGGCAGGTGCAGGCAGTGTGGTTCAGAGGTGCTGTCTTGCTGCCTTCTGTGCACCCTCTGTGCAGCTGACAGCAGGGCTCACTCAGCTGCTCCTGACTGCACCCAGCAGTTATCCATCAACTCTCAAGAGTTCAGAGAGATTTAATCATGTGGTTTTATTATTAGGAATTGTTTATTAAGTCTTGCATGCTACTTTCAAATGAATTATGTATGCTGCTAACATGTTGTTGAAGCTTCTGTCAAAAACTTTTTCTTTCTTCTAAAAAATTTAGGAATTCTTTGAAAAGAAGAAATTTAAATCAAAGATGAAGCTTCTGGGAGTATCATCTCCTAAAAGTTCGACCGTCAGTTTAGATCTCCTAGAAATAAAGGAAGTCATTTTAGCATATTGGAGGGGAAAAAAAAAAAAGAGTAATCAGGCACACTGATTTTTTTCTTATTGTGATCTTGAAGTTCTGGTGAGAGAAGATGATGACACCTGTCTTGCTCTTACTTCTGTTACTACAGGAGACCTTCAATCATATTGTCTTTCCATTTCCATTAATAATCATTATTGTGACATATAAGGTGGAAGGAGAAAGCCTGTACTGCTATACTAAACGGTGCTTTTGTTACTTAGCTTCAAAAGTGATTTTAAACACAGGTAATTCAAAGGCATAATCAACAGCATCAAACTGCTCTTGGGGTCCACTCCTGCTTTCAGTCTCCTGCTTTCAGCCTCCACTCCCACTTGGTGGGAAGGTCTGCTCATTCCATGGCATCACAAAGGCCTGACCACAGAACGAAACTCCTTGTGCTGTGTCCTTGGGATCAGTAAATTCCTCTGAACCATGATGGATGAATTGCGCAAAACAGACTCAACACCTGCTTTGTTCTCTACAGCTGATTTCAACCGCTTGAATAATATGATTTTTTATTTTTTTTTTTAATGCATATTTTAAATGTGTAGATTCTTGTCTAGGTCATCCACACTCACCTAGTGGTAAGCAAAATGTGTACTTTCTAAGAGCAGAAACCTTCATGTTTTGCTCTGTAATTTTGAAGCAGGGTCTGCACATCCCTGGAAAGCCAAGATTTTAAACACAAATCAAATTTATATCAGTGTTTTCAAACATTTATTTCCAAGTATTCTGTCCCAGGAAGCAGACTGGTAAGCCAATGTACACAGAACAGAGCCTGAACACAGCCCAAAGAGAGATGCAAAACAAAAATCAGTAACCCCCTTCAACATCCTTTCTATTCCCCAGGGCTCTCCTCCCTCCCTGCCTGTCTACACAGTGAATGCTACCTTGCCTGTGCTCATGCTGTGAATCAGCAGCAGAACACTGTTGATGGGCACTGTTTTCCACACCCACAAGTGGCAGGATGCTTGGCCCATTCCTTTTGCTTCTACAGAGTCTCTGTTGTCTGGTCTTCTTACATAAAATCACTGTGAAGAACATTTACAGCTCACCCTTTTCATTCTTGGGAACCTGAGAATAGACAACTCTGGGTGTTTTTTTTTTACTGAAGACTGAAGATGTGAAATGTTTTCTGATGAAATCTGTTTGTTGGATTTCTGTGATTAAATGCATCAATTGCATGCCATTAATATTCATTCTCTTGTGCCTTTGTACCTCATACCAGAACACAAAGCAACATATTTTTTTCAGACCTCCCCATGCACAAGTTTTCAACATTTTTATTTCTAACATAGCTGTATTAGGCTGTAATCACTAAAACAAACATCACATTTAGATCAATACACTCGAATGAGCAGGTTACAGTCAACAAAGCCCATGATACCAACTGTGTTAAAAATCTTTTAGGCTTTAAAATAAAACTGTTGTTTTAGCAGCATTATTGTGCATCCTGCAAGGATGTCTGCATCTTTCTTTTTTTTCCAGAGGTTTCTGTAATCCTCTTTTAATTCAGTTGTTTTTAAAAAAATAATACCATTTTTTCTTTAAAATCAAATTGGGGCCTATACTTATTGAAATGAGAGGCATATATATGCATATATCATTAGTAACAGGAAACAAGCATCACAATTCTTACCACTCTCCAAGTATTCATACTATTGGAAAGCTAAGTGGCTGTGGAGCAGAGAGAGGGAAGAGAAATTAAGTATAGTCAAAGCCTTAATTTTACAGTAGAAGAAAGGAATGGATCAGAGTGCTGACTAAGTTTCATAGCCTACAGTCATCCAGATCACTGCTTCTGAAAGTCCTCTTTTTCCATAACTTTCATTTCAATGACTACAACTTGGTAAAACCGAGTTTGTCTTTTTTATTTCACTGTCCACGAAAAAGAAAACCCTGGATAAGTCTCAGAGTAACCCGTGGGAGAAGAACCATCAGTGTTTTGTTGTTCCTTTAATGTGGTTAGTGCTGTAGTTGCTGGACTTCTCCTGGAGCTTGTTCTCAGGAGACCATGTCCAAGAGTTTTTCCTCATCACCTCGACTTGGTGGGTGTTTGGTTTTGTCTTTTTTTCAGTAAGCTCCTCACAAATGTTATATATAAATTGACTAAAAACAGACTTCAGCCACATGAACTACTACCTGATATTAATTTAGACACCTGCTCTACGCTGTTCCCTGGACACAAATGTTTTATTTTCAGCACTTTTGCCAACTATAGAGTATATCACATCAAATTATTTTTTTTCTGTTAGACCATAAAATTGAAATTCCTCATCTTCTCTTATAAAAGAAACTTCAATAATTCTTTACACTTAAGAAATATCAGTGACACTCAAATTTTGTTTATTTTCTGAGACCAGACAAGCCAAGTCCTCAGAGGCTGGTCTCACCTTGGCAAGAAGAAAATGACATACCATGATGCAAGACCATAACACCAGTGTATCACTATTATTTAACTTTGTCCAAACAAGGAAAACTACCAACTCTGTTCTTACAGTACTTTCCTTGGTGGTACAGCGTAGCTCTTGCTCAGGGTGATTTTTAGGAAGACTGGATTGTTTGCTGTGATACCAGCTTTTCCTTCACTCTGGTTGTGCCTCCGAGCAAAGTACAAGCTTGTGTTTGCAGCATAAAGATGTCAGTTTAGATTGTCAAGTCCCAAGTGCTGATTTGCTTGCCTCTGTGCTTAAGGGATGCGGTGCGTTTGAGGGATGGCTGTTTCATTCCAGAGCACTGAAGAGCCACACGCTGCTTGGAAATGACGTTAGGATACATTGGGCCAGGAAGCACACAAGATGGTGAGAGAAGCAAACACCAAACAGGCAGCGTCAGAGAAACAGCTGAAGGAGGCACGGGGCAAGGTGAGAACGTTCTCTGTGACTTTATCTCTTTGCTAGGTTGGTGCTGTCCCTGCCCAACCTGAATGAGAACCTGCAGCTCAGGCTCTCTGAGGTGCTGCACTTGCTCTGTTCCCTCTCCACTGAGTGTGTGGTGGGGAAAGGTATCTTTGCTGTCAAAGAGAAAGATCTTAGAACTGTTAATATTACATTCTGAGGACGGGATTCTTCATCCGTTTCTTGCTTCACTACAACAATTGGGAAATCAAAGTTCTCATTTGGTGCACTTGACTCCTGTTTAATTCTGATTGGCTCCAGCATAACAACTGGGACTTTGTGTGTAGAATCAGCTCCTGGTGGCCTGCTGGAGGAGCCAGAACTGTAAAGGGCAGGAAGAGGCAGAAAAATAAAACATGGTAAGCAATGGCTAGAGGGACCTGCCAACAGCATGCATTGTTATTTCTTCTTCGGTTTTGAAAAGCTACAGAAGGATAATGAGTAAGAGCCTCCCTACTAGGCTAAAAAGGTCAAGATCCTCTTTACAGCTCTGTCAGTGTTGTTGACTGATTTTTTTTATTAACTGAAGGGAAAAGATTTCTGTGTTGTTTGGTTTGGTTTGGTTTTTTTCAGGTGGGTTGAATGTAGTTAAGTGTCTTATGCTAACAAGTACACTGTTAACTTGATAACGAGGGCATTTCCTATTGTATTTTTAATTAAAGATAATATTTTGAGCTTGGAATTGGAATGTGAGATAAAGAAGTAATTATTGAATTAAACTAGTGCTTTTCAGTATCAGCTGCTGAGTGGAATGCTTTTCTGGCTTAAAAGCCTCATATAAACAGCTAAAGCAATCGTTCACACATGTAATAGATACAACTATTTCAAAACATACTGAACAATAAGGAATTAACCTCTCAGCGTTAACTTAGCATGAAATGATTATTTACTAGGACCACAACATGCTCCCTAAGGACTTCATGAATCCAGAGGAGGTTTCCTAATCTATTCTTCTCAGTGTGTAGCTGTGGTGGTTTGACTTTGTCTGGATGCCAGGTGTTCACTGAACCCCTCTGTCACTCCCCTTACTCCTCTCAGATGGACCAGGGGGGCAGAAAATGGTTTGGAATTTGTTTCAATTTTTAATCCTTAAACCTTTGATTTTCTCTTGTATAATTAATGTCTACTCTAACTCAAGTCTTTTCAAAATAAGTATTAGTATTTTTCACTCAACTATGAACAACCTATTCACAGTATAATCTTTTCTTGAATAATGCTGCCCAGGGAGCTTGGGGATGATCCCTCCCTGGAGGTGTTCAAGGTCAGGTTGGATGAGGCCTTGAGCAACCTGATCTAATGGACACTGCAGCTGCAATACACAAGGGAGTTTTTGCTCTACCAACATTGTAATGCTCCTGCATAATTACAATAAATTTATTTTAAAAGTATTACTTAAGCCTAAATATTTAGCCAAAGTTCTTTCTTAAAGATGACAGACACCAGGAATTGCTTGGATATCTACACATATTACTCTTGCAACAATCTACACAATAAAAAAAAAGGTTAAAAATGATATATGTAGGAGGAAAAAATAGCGATAGGTGCTTGGATAGATTTCTCTGCTGCCTGAATCTGTAGGACTGCAAAGCGTGCACGAGCAAGCTGTACACCAAGCACATCGTCGTACTGACCGCGTGCTTCACCATCGATAGATGGTCGCATAGCAACGCGAACCATACATTCACCGACTGGGTTAGGTGTATTAGATAGAACTAGACCCTTACGCTCTGGTAAGTAAATGAGATCCTGATCCTTATCGTGGTAACAGAGCCCCGGGAAGGTCACGGCGCTGAGCGGCCGGGGGGCCCCGGCGGGGACCAGCGCTTTGCGGGACGGCTGCCCTGGGCTCCCTGTGTCCGTGGGACCACCGGTGCCAGCGGCTGAGGTGGGGGCTGGCATCGTGCCTGGCTGGGGCGATGCTCCGGTGCCGGGTGGGTGATGATGGTGCCACCGTCCCGAGCTGCAGCTCCTCGAGCCGTGCGGGGGGAAACTTCCAGCTCTAGCACACCTGATATTCCCTGGGCCAGAGGTGACATGGAAAAGGTGCTAAGGGCAGAAAGAGGTGCAGGGAGTGAGAGGAATGCAGGGTGCACATGGCAGGTCAGTGACACAGCCTGGGGTTGCACAGATGCTCCATGTTCCCTTCTTGTTCTTCACCACCTGTCTTTGGGGTCTGAGCTTCTAGAAGAGATTTCCTTCTCAATCCTTTGACTTCCCAGTCTGTAAGTGTGCTGATAACAGAATATTTATTATGGTGCTCTTCAAATTACTCCTCTCATCAGAGATCACAGAGAGTGATCTTCATAACAAAGAAGGCCAACTACGGACAGAGCCACAAAGAATTCACTGCAAATCCTGTCACTTATTAGTCAAAACATAAATAACTTTGGAAAACATCTACTAGGAGACCAACAGGACTGAGACACAATTCATGTACAAAGAAAAGAGTGTTACATAAGCACTGTGTGATTATATCCTGTTTTTCCCAGTCCTGTGGTAGCTACTTGGTTTGGTGCTTTATTTCACGTAGCAGAAAATACCTATCACAGAAAATGCAAAGGCAGGCTGACAACAAGCTGCTCTTTGGGCACATTGACATCATCCTCCTCTCTGAGCTCTAATTCAACTTTCAACACAATGCCTAACACCACAGAGCCTCTGGGCACAAAAGATGACCACGAGAGTGCCCCTCTGCATTCTGCTGCCGAAAGGCTGGGTGTCAGGCTGAATGTGAAATCAAAGATAGGGCTTCTTCTGAAAAGAATAATTAAATGTCTCAAGATGCCAGCCTGTGAGGTTTCATTGAAATGTAAGGGAAGAGAATTATTTTTCTTCTCACCTGGGATGGACCACTGAAAATCAAGGTGTGATATTTTTTCCCCCATTCTTTTATATCCAGGGACTTCTCTAAGAATATGCTTATTTCTGTGGAATCATTATCTGAGGGGTCCACAAAGGGTAGGTGTGGGTGGGTGGCTCTGGGGTGTTAAAGGAACCAGAAAAACTACAGACTATGTCCATTCCAAAAGTTTAATCCTCTAACCTGGGAGACTGAGGTCACAGAAAATCTTGGTGGCAGCCCAAGACTTGCACCTTGCAGGTCTCCAGGCAGTTCACTCAGGAGGGGACCCTCAGTCCCTCTTTGTGAGGAGGAACCAAGGAGCTCAGAGAGGCAAAAAGAGAGTACTTCATTTAGACCAGCCCAGAGAAAGAATGAAACAAACTGCCAAGTAAATAACAAGAACAGCGATAACAAAAGAGGTGTGAAAATCACACCTTTCCCAACTTTCTGGAAACTTAATTTTCCATTTTCAGTTATTGCACACAGCAAATTTCAGAGAGTCTCACCCTTGCTAGCAATTCCCCCTGCCTTCTCCCCGATATCTAGCAAATGGAGCTTTCCATCTCCTCAGTCTCCCCAGTATGCCCAGTATGCCCCGTTACTGGGAGGCAGACGCGCTGTGCCGAGCCTTGCCCAGTACCCCCAGTCTCCCCAGTCTCCCCAGTCTCCCCAGTATGCCGCGGTTACTGGGAGGCAGACACACTGTGCCGAGCGTTCCCCAATCTCCCCAGTATGCCCAGTATCCCCAGTATACCGGGGTTCCTGGGAGCCACACGCCCCGCGCCGAGCGTTCCCCAGTGTCCCCAGTGATTTAAAACATCTCTGGAGTTCCCTTGATCTGGTTACTTTCTAACTTGAGGAGTTTTACATCTTTTTACAATTCTTTTGCTCATTTAATAACTGATGCACTCTGGGTAGGCTCTTGGAGTATTTCTACCTTTAGGAGACGAGACAGATTTCTTGGGAATAATGTTTTCTAAAAGATGGGCATGAAATGAAGATCTTGGGACATATTTAGGTACCTAATTACAGTCCATGGCCTATGTTGCTAAAGCTTTTCTCTGACATATATCCCAACTAGAGCTATAGGATTGGAACCATTAATACCAGACCATGCCTGGCATTCCTTGATACGGTTAAATGTCATGACTTTTGGCTGGAAAGGGCCAAATTTTCCTTTTACTCTGTTAAATAGGAGGAAGACTCACACCATACAGCAGCGGGTGTATGTATCATTTGCATTAAGCACAACTGACAGAGTAGTGTAAGCTGCAGAAGCAGCAACAACAAAACCAGCTATATCCTCCTATACATTAGAAATGCTGAAACTCATGGGTTAGAGTTGCAGCTTTCAGGGAAAGCTCTTACATTCTTTCAGCTGCATTCTGCAAAGGTAACTGAGCAATATGTTTTTTACACACTAAAAGCAATCCAGAATGCTGTTGATGATGTAAGGAAAAATCTAAAATCAGTTATTGTGCCCATAATACCAAATATACCCTTTATGTCCTGAAGCTTAATGGGGTGCATAACTTAGAGTAAGTTGCTTTCAGGTATTCTGGGAGGTGTGTGTTTCAAGCTGAAGCAGTTTCTCGTCCTCCTGTAAGATTTAATTAACTAAAGTTCTCTTTAAAAGATACACCACAGAATATTGTTACAAATAATAGGTATATCTGATGAAAATTTGCCTTTCAAGCTTGGTCTGTAAGCATGACTACATCAGAACTGTACTAGTTCATTCCACAAAAGATGAACAAAAGTAAAGTTAATACCATTTAAGTGAATTCTTTGCAGAACTCTACCAAAGATATTACAAACCACAGCTAATCAATCTCTCTTTATGGTACAAAGCAATATCCTTTAATCAAAAACGTCTATTTTTTACTTGGTCAGTTAGAATTTAGGTGCAAACCAGTGACCACAAGAGCACAGAATGATATTAGTAAGTGCCAAAAGTATGTAACATAACAAAATTATCACAAAACCATAAAATTCCATTTGCTATAAATAATGGAGATAATATTTAACAGTACTACAGGAAAAGTGGGTATAAAGACTCTTAGTTCAGGTAATTGATGCCCCTGAAATGAACGAACTGTATCTTTAACATTTCAGATAATCCAAATACTTATTCCAAATATTGGTGTTCAACACCAGTTAGAAGGTACAATCTTTATTGTAAGTTATTTCCATACCCAGTGTTAAAACCTCACACTAAACATTTTAATTCTACTAAACTTCCCTCTCACACCAGCTGGATTTAGAGGCAGAAGGAATAGAAATTGATATGAAACATCATTTTGATGGATGGAATGGCCAGGTATCACTTCAGAATTCACAGGATATGTCATCTGAGATTTCTGGCTGCTTTTAAGTTTGTCGACTATCACAGAATAGCACCTACAATTACCCTCATATGCACCTGGGCTAAAAAAATGTGTTTAACAAATCCTCATTAAAATCCCATACGAAGGATTGTTTTGGGAGCATGTCTGTTCATTCCATCTCACTTATGCTAGCTCTTTTAGCACTCCCTGTAGTTTCTGGAATATGCAAATGTTTTCCCCCGTGCTTGACGAGAGTAAATCTGTTAGCATTTGTCGGTCACATTTTGCCTCTTTTCTAGACTGAAAGGGTAGCAATAAAATTGGTCCTCGGAGGACCTAACAATAGGAGAGATTTAAAAAACAAAACCAAACAAACCAACCCAAAACAAAACCACCAAAAAAATCCAACAACCAGAACAGTTTCAGACTTTTCAACTACGAAAAGAGGCATAATAGAGATCTGTAAAATCTGTGTACAGCAATGGGAATAGATGGGAATCAATTGCTCCTTGCTATTCCCAATGTAAGGGCTGCAGGCTTTCAAATAAAGCTACCAGTTGCCTACTGGAGGATAGGCAAAAGGGCCAGATTCGAGAGCAAGTTCACCCTGGGACAGTCAGATGCTGTGCCACAAGAGCAATGATTTATCAATATTCGCTTTGCAAAAAGGAACAGTATGTGAAATTAAATAATATGTATCTATACACACACGTGAAATACAGAATAATTGAGAAGGAATGCCTTTGGAAAATGCTATCAGTGGGATGAGTAGAACTGACGTGCTGGAAAGTCACACATTTCTGTCTTACTCTGGAGTTTGTACATCAAACTGTATACATACAGTTCATATTGTTAAAAGCCAACATCTCAATTAATACTTTATGTACATTTGATTAATAATGTCATACATCTGTAGAAAAGCATAACTCAGCAGACATTGATTTGGCATTTGGAAAGTAGTTACCACCCTGCACTAGAAGAGACATTTAATAAAGGAATAAAACATTTATATGTTACAATAAAAATAATTATTTGCTGTGATCATTTAAAGCAAATGGATGCATGGATTATTGGAGGCCAGGGAGATGTTCTCTGAACACACAGCTTTGTCATGAGGATAGCCCTCTTCCTCATGCAGTCACTGTTTGAGTAGTGCTGAGGTCTTTTAACAGTTACTCAGCCCTCCCTAGTGTGGTATGGTGCAACCAAAAATCTGAGACTTCTGAGCAGAAATGAGATTCATTCAGGGGAAGTGAGTTCTCTGGTATTCCTTAAGGGCCAGCTTCTTCACTACTTAAATTCTCCAGTTTATCCCACTGTAATTCTGCAGCTTCCATGGAGAACAACATAATATTTATTAGTTTTTTACAGAAGGGGAAGTGTAGCTAGAGTTAAGCCATAAAATTAGAACTAGGGAAGCTAGGTATCAGCACTACCTGCAGACTGTGTTAACTCTATCTCTGCAACAGTGTAAATGAATGCTAGAGGCTTGTTTCTCTTGCTATTTGTGCCAATGTAATTCAGCCAGCCTCAAGAAAGAACATTTCCTCCTCTCCCAAAACCTTCTACACTGAGACACAAAGATTTTATTCTGTAAATACTACATAGTTTCTATGAGTACAAAAAGAAAGAAAAGTACCGATGTGAAATACTAGAAATTACACCATTCAACATGGGAGCACAAAAATAAATTCTCTTACTCTGGAAGAGTTAAGTATCTCGTTCTCAAAAAGAAGAGTCCCATATAGACTGCTCTGCTCTAATCTTCTGTGTCCTGGAGAACAGGCTATTTCTTAAAACTAGAAGAAACATATTTTAAATGGCCATAGAATTCTTCTTGTAGGTAAGCTAAAAATGAAAAGTATCTCCTATATAGTTGGGGTTTTTTTTGATCAATAGCATTCATTTTTAAGTATGACGAAAAACATTTATTTACTCCGCTTTTTATTCTGCAGAGATCACATCTCACTTCCTGATGTTCAGGTATATGTATAGTAAAAACAAAACTGAGAAATCACAGTTACAAGTAGAAAAAAAACCCAACATTTTTTTCACCCTTATAGTCTTACTGAAGCGTAGCCTCTCCCTCATGACCATCATTTTCCTGATTTTAGTTTTCTCAGATACAGCTACTTCACATGTGCTCTGCGCTAGGGTGAGGGGGGAGGTGCAGGCTTCTCTCCAGGTCTTAGTTAAAAATGGCATGATAGTCTAATACAGCTAGTTCAATAATGAGAGTCAGGAGGACTTTATTAAACTTTACTGTCTGGCCTCTATTTTGCCTTCAAGGGTGAAAACTCTGTGCTCAACCCCCTCTTGGAAATGCCTGTACAGCACTGCATGCAGCACGGGGGGTAAGCAGGAGGAACTGGAAATCTGTCTTTGGTCACTGGGCTGTGATCCCATTGCACCTACTGAGGCAAAGTGGAGTTTAGTATCATACAAGGATGATACTTGTATGGGCAGGGCAAAAAGTTTTCATATCTACTGGTGTGCCAAAAACTGCCAAGGTAGCACAGGAAAAAAAAAAAAGAAACGAACCAACCTAAACAAGACCTGACCTGATACAGAGCCTCCAGATAGGGAGAGATTTCAACAAAGACTGCAAAGCTGGTCAGCCAGAAGAAAAACAGAAGAAATCCCACAGCTAGAATACTTCCATGTGCACTTCTGATGGTGCTGGCTTTAGCAATGCTGAAATGCTACATCCCAAGCTGCATATTTTTAACATCTGCTATTTTAATGCAATTTTCAAATATTCTTTTCTGAGCTCTGGAGCAAAGAGCTTATTGGATGGCAGAGTCCCACAGAGCCTCAATTAGGTGTTTCAGGTCACAGAAGTCTCTTATTTCAGCCTTTTTTTAGAGACACACAGTACCTGGGGAGAAAGTTCTGCTTGTTTGCATCTAGCAACACGCAATGGAGAAGGAGGATTTATTTCACTATGTTCTGCTTGACAGTTCATTATATGAAATAAACAGTTTTGACAATAAAGATTAAATGTGGCAACCAGACCACAGAGGAATGAACAGTAAAATACCTCTTCAAACATGAAAAATTCAAACATAAAAATGGAAGCACTTGCTATACACAGATAGGGTAGGATGGCCAGAGGATGAACTATTACACAAGTTGATTTTGGCTAAGAATCATACTTTGCTGTACTACTTCCTTCAGCTCTGCAGGAAAGAAATGACCTGTCTTGGGTAAGGCTGTTTGAAACTTAGCAACCACACTTCAGAAAGCAAGGAAAAGAAAAAAACCCAAACCAGGGTTTTTGGTTAATTAGAAAAAGAGAAACCCTACCACACACCAAAAATACATCATGACAGGACTAAATGTTCCACATTTGTCACATTGATTTACTGTATGTTCCTGACTGTTAAAGCATGAAAATGCAAATGTTGCTGACAAGGTAAGGACCTAAATTCAGATCTAGCTCTTGAATTGCCTATTTCTTGTCACTCACATCAAAGAGAACTGGCTAAGGAGGAAACATCTGTAACTCAGACACTTACTATTACGCAATATGAATCTTACTATGAGGCATCTGAGTGTGAGCATATGAATCAAGGGCTTGTAATTCCCAGAGCTGGCTCTGATGCTGATCACTCTGTATTGCTTCCTCGGTTTACATACCTGCAGTCTCTTACACACTCCTGTAAAACTTGTTTCTCTCTTGCTTGGCAATTCTGGTAAATTCTGCTCAAGTATTTTCAAGAAAAAATACTGAGGAATAGCACAAAGCTGCTATAGTTAGGATGACTTATTGTTTGTGTCGGTAACTGATAATTGAGATTAATTTTATTCATCCTTTATTATTTGTCAAATATAGTAACAGCCTGTCCACCTACAAGTGAAACTAGAAAAAGTGATTCTTCAAATGTACCCTTGAGTTTTTCTTTGAAGATCAAGCATGCTGCAGAGCAAATCACGTGTTGTCCTTTCAGATCCCTTGGGAAGACATCCTTGGCACGGGTTTTGGTGAGGGCCAAGGGAGTGCTTTGGCCACCAGACTGCTCCACCATGGGTTTATGTCACCGGAATGTGGAGCTGGGAGTGAAATGGATTAGTGGGTCCAGCCCATGGACGGGGAGGGTTTCCAGTCAGGTTGCAAAAACAGTTCAATATCTTTGGCTTTAATAGGTATAGGGAGAATAGAGCATAGACTAAGATTAGTCTGTTAAATATCAGCAAATCAAAATAAGCATTGTCCAAGCCCATTTTAAACACTTACACCTAAAATTAAATTAGGCTGTATTTTAGAAGAAATTATAATATCCTTGTTAGGACAAAACAGATTTATATGAGTTGCAGTGTAGTATCATGGCCTGACAGTTTCAAAGTTGAGTACATGCAGAGGCCAGCTATCCTCCTCCTCCTCCTCTGCAGTGTGGAGCACTGCCAGGCACAGAAAATATCAAAAGGGCTGGTAGAACTTAATCTGTATGACTTCCCAAGCATGTATTTAGGATGCCAGAGGGGGTGTTTTCAAAAACAATGCAAAAGCCCAAGTTAGGAAAAAACAGGAAGAAACGAATTTTAGCAAGAAAATAACCAAGTAACCTTAAATCCATCCTGCTCTGGACTGTGCTGTGCCTTGGTTTGGGGCTGGCAGGTGTCTCCTTTGTACATCACATCTTCTGACACTATTTACATGACTTGGGGTTTTTGTCTGCCCCTCTCATCGTTTTTTTGGATACAGTGTGGAGCCAAATCCATCAAATAGATAATTTCTCCCACCCCAGCTTCCAAAGGCTGGATCAAAGAACAGAAAAATGAAGGGTTCCACTGAGCTGCAAGCCCTGGAAGTTCAGTTTCCGAAGCCATAATAAAATGGCCAGAGATACTATGAAATAGAAAATAGGAAAAGCAGTAGTACTATGAGAAGTTTGGCTTGGCTTAATGCTGTTATTTTATATCAGTACCCTATAAATAAGAATCATGACTTCTGAAGTTTTCCTAGTAGAAAAACTGATTCTCAACACTAATTCTAGTCCTTGGGATTCAGTTTACCACAACCATGTACCACCAATTATATTTGTGCTTGAAATGACGCTGTTTTGCATACACAAGAGACTAGCCATTTGCTTTGAATCATAATCTTAACTTTGAATCTCTTAACCAAGATTCTCAACTGTACCTAGGGAATGATCTATTTATGCCTCTACAGTTTTTTAACTTCTGTCATTATCTTTTTAACTAATGTTTTATCATTACTTCAGACATCAGTGCTGAGCATTTTTGTCCCATTTAAAACTCTGAAGAGCTAAAAGCTACATTTCATCTACAAGATCAGGGACTCCATCGCTCTGCCTCAGGTTTTTCCACTTTATTGTGTATTATGTCAGTGTTCTCTGTTCTATTTGTAGCTTTTCCAAATTAATTTTCATATGTTCATAGCTGTCAGTTACACACTGGAAGTAGCCATAACATTCAAGGGTATGCTATTTTTATTCCCCCTTACCTGTTAGACAGTGTCCTCCACATTCAAAATCACAAAGTTTCTAAATAAACAATGGTATATCATAGAGCTGATAGGGAGGCTAACCTGTAGGGTTTTCTGGGAACACATATATGTCACAAAAAAAAGGCTTAAAGGAAGAGATGAATAAGGTTTTGTTTAGCCAGAAAGCACTAACTGAAATTACTAACAACTAAGATATGGAAGTTTCTATATTAATGGTGATCTTATTTTTTTGATGTTGAGATTACTTGCCTTAATCTTTTAGATGCAGAGTGACAGTGAGCTGCTAGGAATCAAAGATATTGGCTCTAGACAGTAATTATATCCTCAGCCTAATGTTGCAGTTAATGGACATACACATTTCAATGATAATTGCAATGCCTGAACATGATGATGTGCCTTTATTAGCAGCTACAAAATAAAGCTCAGTTACAGTCAAGTGCAGAACTGAACTATGCTAATTATTTATGTTTAAGATTGCCTGATTTGTGTTATAAAAATCTAAAATAAAATAGCACAACACTTAAACCAAGAGTGAGAAGGGAAGGAGAAGTCTAGTTTGAAGCAAGGTTGTCTTCAATAAGAATTTAATTTAGATACTGCACAGTTACACTGTATTGGTCAAATCACAGGCCATCATGAGAAAGAAAAAATAACTTGAGTTTCTTGTTCTTTAACCTCTGGATAAACCCAAATTGGCTGTACAGTAGCTGTGTTTCCACTCTTCCTTGCTTCTAAGGGCAAAATAGGCTGGTACATCTACTGAATCGGGGCTTCTGATTAGAATGAACAGAAAAGTGTTTATTCGTGGATGATTTTACTGGTCATGCATGCAGTTTAGGAATGACAGTCTTTTGGCTGTAAACATAAGAATCTGCTGAATTCCATCAGACATTGTTTTTAGAATGATAGTGCCATTTCTTGCCTCTGGGCATATCAGTGTAACCATGCTAGCTCCACTGGAATTATGTGGTTACAACAAGAGGCAGGATGTGGCTACAAGAGATACAAATAACAAAGCCATATTAGGCATACAGACATTTTCCTTTTAGCTTTTTACTGCTAATTGTAGGAGTTCCCTTGAAAATCTCCACAGTGATGATTTTAACAAATATTTTTCTTTGCATTCTATTACATTATTCAACCTCAATTGCAATATAAGTTTATAGCTTCATTGAAGCACTGGAAGGCTTATAGATCTCACTTGATTTTCTTCACAGCAATGCAATTTAAGAAAACCAACAAACCCAACAAAAAATAACACAAAAAAAATACCCAAACAAACAAAAAAAACCAAACAAAAACACAAAAAGGCCATCCCGTTAAACTTGCTGCTGATTGGTCAATATGGTGTACACTCGGCATAAGAAGACCATGGGTTTATCTTCAATCAAAGTCGATGTGGGAATTCAGACAGATGCTGCTCAAAAGGATGTGGGGGTGCAGATGACAGGCTTCACAGAGTGCCACAGTTAAGGAATCTAGTATTCAGAGAACTAATACAGCCATAAGTTTCTCTTAGCAGTATCAGCACAGTTAAATGGAATTGAAACTGAACTACCAATGGCCAGAAGAGTGCCTGCAGTGCAGGCTGGACAGTCACTTGAGGGAACACTCTAGTAGCAGAATTAAAGAGGGCTCAGCATTGCTACCATTTGTGTTATACCTGCCTGAGAGTCAGGAGATTCCTACATCAAGATTAACAGTTGCTGCTTGAGTAGCTGCCTTCAGAGGGGGTTGTGGGTGAGCCAGGAGATGCACATCCAGATGTGTGGGCCAGCAGAGAAAGTCCTGGAGCCAAAGGAAGCCAAGAAGTCAAAATAAGAATTATTTGAGTGGGAAGGGACCTCCAAAGGTCACTCAGTCCAACCCCAACACATAACCCATTATTTTTTTTAAGTATTAGGAAAAGTGACTTTTTTTTCTGCAGGAGAGGTTAAAAAAAGCACAGAAAGAAGGAGAGGCTCAACAACATGGGAGGCCAGAGAAACTGTGTCCCTCTGTAGTGTGCTTTAGTCTCTCATCGCCTCCTCTGCAGCCTGTGGAAGAATCCATCTGCAGCTGCCTCTCTCAGATGTCTGCAACATGGTACAGAGCATTTCTGTCCCCCTATTCAGTTTATTTGAGCACCTTCAAAATTCCATTTGTCATATTAGATCTAATCCTTGAGTACTCAGCAGGTCAAAGCAGGTCTAAGCAAGATGTCAAGTCACAATGCAGTGCAGGCATACCATTAAAAGATAATTTTGAATACTCTTCAAAGTCTGTTTTAACCTTCTGCTATCTGTTAACATGCCTGCGTGAGTTTTAGAAAGTTTTTTCTTCTTGTTTGAGGCCTTCAGTGCTTTGGAAAAAGAAGAGGTAAAAAAAAGGCAAATTGTTTTCCCTTAATTAGACTTTGCAAGTTTCAAACTTTGCGTAGCAGTGAAGCTTTTTAGCTTTCATGTGGCATTGTATTTTTATAGTTCTCCTTCCAGCCTGGAGGAAATACAGTCTTCCTCATCTCAGTCATTTTCACGTTACCTAGCATTTCACGGTACAGAAGCAGAGCTCTTAGGAAGCAAACAAAATTAAGGAATAGATTGGTATGTTTCAGAGACATTGTCAGAGAAAATAAAGCAGCACAGATGGACAGTACTTATATTGCTTAGGCAACAGCCTTGTAACTTCAACACCAGAATGATAAGAAATACCTAGCCTAGAACCACAGGAGAAAAATTCTGGGAAAATAAAGAGTGAAGTGGCCTCTCAAAGCAAGATCAGGTGCTTTAAATAAAAACAAAACCTCACCTTTCCTCATGCCCATTCTGTGCACTGTATGCACTTTAACAAAGAAAATGCCTCCAAGAATGATTTCAACTTGGGATTATGTCAGTTCAAAAGAACAACATGTTAATATTTAAGACAAGGTCAGAAGAGCTAGGTGATGCTATAATACATTACTAGGAGATGACAAGGGTGCATTCATGATTAAACATCTAATTTTATTCCCTGCTTCTGCTAAGTCAAGGAAGCAGACTGGTATTTTCATATATTTTCATATAGCTCCTGTCATTTTTAGGAACTATTTAATGACAAGCATTCAGAAATGTGTACTTTGTTTTGCTCTACTTTCGGAATAAGGTACTAGATATTTATGTGGTTGTTGCAGAAAGTCAGTGACCCTTCCATCTCTTCATTACTAGCTATTGAAACTGCACATTGTCAACTTGTTGCTGAAAACCTTACCTGAAATTCAATTAGCAATTCTTCTTTAAGACAGAACATGTACATAGATCCCAAATATGGATTTTATGTTAAAAAAATTAGTTATTATAGACCAACAGAAATTCGTACTGAAGGCCTTAAAAATCTTCTGGTCTTGACATGAATCTACTCTCTTTATGCACATATTTCTCCCATTTAAAAGACAGTTCCCTGACAATCACATGCAGAATATGATCTCCCCTCTTGCACACCCTTCCACAGATGGTTTGTAGAAATGGCAGAATGAACTGACAATAATATCACTGGACTTAGAAGAAGATTTTATGATGTCAAGCAAGGCATACATCTGCTAAAATGTAACTGTAAAATAAAAAAGGGAAATACATCACAAACATCAGAATATCTTATCAAGTCTAGCAAAAAGCTTATTCCTAGCCAAATGTCATTCTAGTATTTCTCTGAGTAAAAAAGAAATGCTAAAGAATTGAAATTTCACTTTCTAAAACTGAGAAACACACATTGCTTTAAACTCGCAAGAGCTTTGTTTCTCTAAAATGTCAGATGTGGACAGCTTATGATGTTCTGAACGGAATAAAACTGAACATTTGCTATGTACTCTGTTTGGATTGGTACTAAATTATTTTCTCCAAGTTGAGTCTGTTTTCCCCATTGTCAGTAATTGTTGAATGATCCCCTGCCCTTATCTCAACCCATGACCCTTTCATTAAATATTATCTCCCATCCCATTTAAAGATTGTTGTCCCAATCTTTAAAAAGGGCAAAAAGGAGGACTCGAGTAACTACAGGTCCATCAGCCTCACCTCCATCCCTGGAAAGGTAATGGAACAACATACTCCTAGTAATTCAATCATCTGAAGGCATTTAAAAAATCCTTTGCATTGCACAGTATCAATCTTTTGACAAAGAACATAAGAGTAATTATTGATGAAGGTAGCAAAAATAAATGCATATACCCTCAACTTTTTCTCATTTTGTTTGAAGTCCTCTTTCCAATAGGATTTTGTTTGTTTATTAACAGTTGTCTCAGACAGACTTGGCTTTGTTTAATAACATGAATTAATGAAGAATAATGGTTCAACTAATTAGTAAAACAGAGCAAAGAATCAACTAGGTTAAACGAGATACAATTGATGGCAAGGTCAGTATATTACTTACTACAAGGCAATTAATCAAAAATAAGTGGATGTAACTAGAAAAAAACCCAAAACAACCTGATTATCTTAGGAGTGAATTTGTGTGTGACTAACAAAAGGAATATCATGACAACATTTGTACTAACAAACCTGTAAGTGATAAAATCTTCAGGAGTTTTTGCTTATCAAGAAGTTTGAATATACGTTCTTATGACCTTTAATGAAGTGCCAATAGCAAGTATAACAAAATCCTTGCAGTTCTCTACCCCCCATTTGTGGTTCTTAATGTAGAACTTCAATTAAACTCCCTTCTCTAGAATTCCCTTACACACTTATTTCTGTGCTTCTATCGTTGCTTTTAAATCTGCTTTTAGCTGGGATATTTTTATACAGCATCATAATGCTTGTTTATAACTAGGTATTCTGGCTTCTTTTTTTTTTTATTTAAGACCTACAGGATTTATAGAGATGTACCAGATACAATAAATAAGGGTTTTCTCCTCAGGAGTATCATCATTTCAGCTTCTTCCTTTTGATCTGAAGACTCTGCAGCTGAAGACTGCAGATGTGAGGAACGGCATTCCCAGTGTGCTTCTTGGCACCTATCTACCTTCTCAGACTCTGAATAAAACTCAGCCTGGGAGAAACTACAAAAGCAGATTTCCAAGGAACTGCTGAGTTACCCTGGCCAAGTGCAGCATTATTTTCACTGCAGCTATTATCTAAAACCACCTAGGTGAAGAAGAAAACTTTTGAATCAGTCTTAGGAAGTGTTTACTCCCAAATGAAGGCAGCCCAGGCTGGTTGTGATTTCAGTAGTGCCTTTGTTTTGCTGCAGAGCAAGTGCCCATTTTTCTGGTGCTGTGAAT